>JARFXV010001282.1:0-387500 GCA_031761425.1 Cosmopolites sordidus
CTGATCGAATACTTTTCTTTTCAGGCAAAGTGGGAGTCTGCTCTTAAACACTATGTTGAGCCTACCAAATGCCTGCCAGCCACATTTAACACGCCGTTCCACCTCCCGGGCGGTATTCCCCTCCATGGAAATCCTCTATATATATATATATATATATATATATATATATATATATATATATATATATATATATATATATATATATATATATATATATATATATATGTATATCCCGTTCAGGATCTTGGCCATTCTATGGTTAGGTTGACGACCTTCTGAGAATATCTTAAACCACCAGGAAATCCGGGCTTTTGATAAAGCAATGGTTACATAGTCCTGTACTCATGTGTCCTGTTTTGCAAAAGTGTACGTCACAATGTGGCCAAGTCTGAATAGAATAATCCTTCCCATGACATATAAATCCTTCTACGAGTACCCTTGATCAGGTTTAATAATATTTCTGGGTTTTTAGGCAAATGTTGAAGCCATCACTTCTGAAAACTGTAAATTTCATCTCGTTCGATTGATTGATTTTAATACTTTTGTTTATAAAAACGTTCTGATCTTTGTATAGAAAATATGTTAGACGTCATATACCAATACCAATGAAAATATAAATTCCTAAATACCACTTTTATGCGTGTATATATCTACGACGAATAATATTAAGTAATTCAAATTGCACTTTTTCTAAATCTAAAAGAAAAAATGAATTTTGCTAATAAAAAATATTGACGCATACATTCAGTAATTTGTATCGGTGCACGATTGCTTCACAAGGAAGAAACTTTGCCAATTTTACTTCCGTGTCGACTAGAAACCTTCGGAAGTTTCCAAGGATGGATTAAAGAGTAGAAAAAAAACGAAAGGGATTTTAAAACGGTTTAAATATCCGTACTTTAATGTTTCTACAACGCAGAGAGATAGTAACAGATAACAGATATTCCATTTTAGTATATTCCATTTGTTTGTATATTTTCAAACGCGATAACGATATATAAAGAGCTAATATTAAATTCTGTTTCAAGTTCGATAATACCTTTACAAAAACATTTGAATTAATGAAAAAAGTTTATGATGATTGCTTATTCCGTACACGTGGGTTCGAGTATATGTTCGACACGTGAGTTCGATAATATACTATATTGAAATTAAATCAATTTTTGTTTTTTTATTAATATAGCTCAATTTTTGGTTAAAAATCTCCGATTTCTTCAGATTTTTTAAGAATCTTTTTTTAAATATTCAAAAAAAAAATCATCCATCACCAAGTTTAAATTGAATTTGGCAAAACACATACGGATAACCTTTTACAACCTGAAGGTATAGTTAAAACTGCCAAATCGACAATTTTCCGATCATGCCATCTCCAATTATGGGGTCATTCCATCACCAACAAGATCACTAGATCGTATAATCGCCTCCCCATAAGAGATTGCAGAACTGAACCGCAAATAGAGTTGAATTCAACAAGAAATAACCCAAATTCCAGTAGGAGTATTGTCCTGGGTAATGAGTAATGGGAATGGAATAATGCTTCGGAGACGGAGGTCACCTTTCAAATGATATCTTTGAAATATTAGTGTTTTACTTCTCCCGTAACGTGGTATATTTCTAATTTTTAAATAGGATGAATTAGTGACATACCATAAAATTAAGGTCCTCGTTTAAAGGCAGCATCAACTGAACGATAAAAATGTAGCCATTCATTACATAAACGCAATAAAACGAGTTATCCCCCAAGCAACTCATTACTACTATATATTGTATAGCAACATTACTCGAAAAAACGAAAGCCACAATTATAGCAGAATTATTCAGCTCATACAATCACACAGTTTTGTCTGGTATTGTAGGGGTGTTGTATACTGTAAGTTGCCAACGCCAAACCAAACAATAGATTCCACAAACTAGTGTTAACAAATGACCAAACTAGACAAAAGATTAGTTCGGTTTAATGAACCAACTAAACTACGTTAGAACCATGAAATTGATAATAATAATTTTAATATCAAGCTGATGCAAATATTGTATTTAATTTTCCATTTTTCTTAAAATACTAATAATTTTATCTTTAGAAAATAACTCCCACTGTGATCTCTATGTACGTTTATATATATTTTCTTTCTAGTTCTGCATGTGCAGGTAGGTAAATTATTCGTCGAACATCAGTATATATATATATATATATATATATATATATATATATATATATATATATATATATATATATATATATATATATATATATATATATATATATATATATATATATATATATATATATATATATATATATATATATATATATATATATATATATATATATATATATATATATATATATATATATATATATATATATATATATATATATTCTGACATAAAAATTGAAACACCCAAGGAGGTGTTGGATTTTAATATATTTATTGATTAAATTTTTGTACGTTTAGTAAGCAAGAAATGAACGATTAAAATTTGAGAAAACAATACCAAGTTTTGTATAAGTTGTCCTGCGCTTATTTGAACGCTCCCCAACAGGTCTTAGCAAGAAGTGAATGAGCTGATCTATTATTTGTAGATATGTTAGACTAAGCTGCTCGTACCTTAAGTTTTAAAATCTCTTTAAGTCCGAAGTACTTGAGGCAACTATATATTATGTCCCAATCAAGCTGCTCTATGGGTGAATTGCCGGGAGACCCTGCTTATTATAGCATAGACATACGGCCATGTATTTATTATCTTGTTTAAAATTTGGATCAAGCTGGTCAAGGTAGCTTACATAAGGCTCCACTACTTCTTAAAGAATACATTGCGCTGTCATTTTTCCTCTAATGACGACTAAAAGTGACCGTGCATAAACAATAGCATCGAATATAATAATGGCTACTGTTCGATCTATATGCTGCTTAACATCAAATGGAGGTTCATATCTTTATCCATGTCCCCGTCTGAATAAATCGAGGTTTATCACTGGAGATGAGTCGTTCACTACGTCATTGTAATGTATGCTCACTGGTCAGATGTAGCACAAAATGGTGCCGATACTATAGTCGTTCAAATGTCCTTATGCCGCAATAAATCGTTCGAACATTTAAAAATGAGCCTTGTTCTCAATAAAAATTGAGTTTTCTAAAAAGCTTCGTGATGCTTCATAAGTCTTATAGTCCAAATTTCGTAAGTCATCAAGTGTAAAGGTTGTTTGTTGACCTTCAATGGTTGATGATTAACTCTTCTTCGATTTTGGGAATTATCAAACCATATTTAGTAGCATCTTCTACAGAGCAATGTGATTTATGTTGGACGATGACGCTTATCGTCGACCAATGATGGTCAACTGAATGAATTCAGTATACAGTATACTCGTTTGATAAACATTTTTACGCTATAAAACTAAACTGTTAACATTTTAAAATACGAAATACGAAGAAAAACTACCTAAAATAAATTATTTGAATCGGGCAAAAAGGATGTTTTGTTTACAAGACAGTCGCTTTTTTAACTGTTCTGAGGAATATTTTCACAGGGTGTGCAATGTAAGGATAGTTTCTCGAGTATCCCGTGTTAACTGAATGTCATCTGATGGACGGTTTCGCCGACGTTTCGATGCAATCTCATTCATCTTTTTCAAGTTGTCGAAACGCCGTCGAATAAAAGCTTTGAAAAAGATGGATGAGAACGGAAGCGAAACTGTCCGCCAGAGGACATTCAGCTAACACGGGATACCCGAGAAACTATTATTATATATATATATATATATATATATATATATATATATATATATATATATATATATATATATATATATATATATATATATATATTTATATATATATATATATATATATATATATATATATATATATATATATATATATATATATATATATATATATATATATATATATATATATATATATATATATATATATATATATATAGAAGTATAATACGGCGAGAAATGCCGAATTTTCCTGATACATCATGTATATACAATATGAATGTTATTTTGATTAAAATGCTCTAAGAGCTGGAACAAGTCCAAACAAACGTTGGCCCAACAACTTGCCACATTACCCTTGTAATTCTTCAAGTCGTGGAATGTTGACGAATTTGTCTCCGATCAATTTCCAAATCTCGAACTTTCTCAATCAACTTTTTTTTTGTTTAAGGTGTGTTTACAACAGAAACGATTCTCGTCAGATGAGCGCAACTTCGAAATTAAGAACAAAAAATGACAAATGATCTGGGAACGTCGCCATAGTAGTAATGGAGGGAAGCGAAAGGGGAGATATTGAAGGGTACAGTTCAAACAACGGAGAGAACAGGGAGAAAGTGGGTAGAAATCGCACGAACACGTGACCTAGAATGCAGAGCCGTCGTCAATCAACGTTTTTGCCTCCACGGTTGGGCGGATTCCCATTTGGAGGGTACGGTTTTTGGCGAAGAAAGCAAAAAAATTAGTTCGATTTTTGCTTTAACGGGGACAATGTCCGTTTCTTGGTTGGTGCGTGGGGCACTCGAAAAGAACATTTTGCCATTCAAATGGTGTGCCTCTTCACTATTTATTTTCCTAACTTTTGTGTCACATTTATTTCTCGGTTTTCTATCATTCTATCTTATTAACGCCTAGGAACGCGTTAATTTCATTATAGACATACATACAAGGGTAGTCTGAAAACTTTCCAGCCTCAACATGAAGATGGCGTTATAAATTCACGCAGTCATTTATGTCAGTCGACGTTAGTGTTTCTGTAAAGATGGAAAAAATGAAATATCGAGTCTTCATTAAATTCTTGCATTTGAAAGGCAATACGCCTACGCATAAATTAAACTAATTATAGTCGAGATGGATGCTGTTTACTGGGACTCTGCACCATCATTTGCCAACGCGAAATTTTGTACAGCTGAATTTAAACGTCGTCGTACCAGCTTGTTTGACGATGAACGTTCGGAACGACTTATATAAATAAATAATTATTACACAATATAAAATATATACAAAACAAATAAATAATATCTAATATATTGTATTATTTATGTCGTACTTTCTTTTTTCAATGATATTGGTAGTGGTTTCAGTTTTTGGTAATTTACAGTATCCTTAAAAATTAAAAAAAATACCATGTACTAACAATAATTTGACTTAATATAATATAAACTATATTCTAGTTAAATATATCGATATGTAGTGTGCTTATTGTTAAATTTTGAAAAAAAAAATTAAGCGAACCCTCTAAGAATGGAAGAGCAAAGTGTAGAAACGTCCAATTTTAGAGATTTGATGCTTTATAAGCTTCAAAAGCATAAAAATATATTTAATACTATTAGTGCTGTTCATCTTGGTGCCTTGGCTAGCAGAACCTATCAGCGTTGGTTTAACAAATATATGAACAGTACTTTCAATTTCTTCGAGAATATAGAATTTGAAGTTTGATAAGGATTTTTTATTGGCTGAAATTGAAGCTGATCCCAAACAAACCATCTACGAATTAGCCACAAAGCTTAAAACTTCATGGTTCACAACAAAGGCAAATTTAAGGAATGTGGGTGCCATATCAACTTTCAGTTAAACCAAAATTAATCGCTCCACTGCACTTTTGCCCAGGTTAGGATGAGATTCCTTTTCTTCAACAAGTCATTCCTGAAGATAAAAATTGTATGTGTGGAAATAAAAAGTGGAAAAATGGAAATAACTTCAAAGCCAGCCCTTCACCCTAAAAAAGTGTTACTATCAATACAGTGGGATGCAGAAGAAAGTTTTCAAGTACTGAATATTATTGTGCTCAGCTTGATAATTGGTCTTTCAAATTGAGCGGTTTTTTTTTATTATTGAATGAAAAGGAGATGGCATTGTGAATTTGGCTATGTCTGGTCTCATTTCAAAATCCAAAAGTCGTGCTTGCCGCATTTGGGGTGAGAAAAATTCACGATTGATTTATGAGAAACGTTTACACCCCAAATCAGTCACTGTGGTGTGCATTATGGTCAGGAGGTCTAATTGGGCCGTATCTTTATCAGAATACTGCTGGTGAAGCTGTAACTGTGACTGGTGTTCGATATCGTGAGATGATAACTGAATTTTTGCGAGCTGAATTGAATAATATTGATATGGCGGATATATGGTTCCAACAGGATGACTCTATACCTTACTCTGCTAATGAAACAATTGATTTATTGAGAGGAAAATTTACTGGACGAGTTATTGCAAGAAACGGTGATGTTAATTGCCCACCAAGATCATGTGATTTGACACCGTTGGACTATTTTCTTGTGGGTTACGTGAAAAGCCAAGTCTATAAGAAGAATCTACAATCGATTTCTGAACTAAACGATGAAATTATTGCTAGAAATCAATTAAATAATCACGGTTATGCCAAAAAGGCATCCAAAATTTTGACAAAAGAATGAACGTCTGTGAAGCTGCAAGAGGTGGTCATTTGGTAGATATTGTCTTTCCTGTTTAAATGTCATACACTATGCACCAACTATCAATAAAAAGTTTTTTGAAATCAACGCAAATTCTGTGTTTTATTCAATAATTAAAAAAAACGTCCAATTTAAAAGACCCTTTAAATTAGACATGGTTTTGCTTCAAAGACTGATTAATCGAAATGCTGCTATTCTGCAGCATAACAAAGCAAGGTCTCATAGTGCCAGAATGACCCAAGAAAAAATCAAAGTTTTTGGCTGGGAAGTAGTTCTTCACCCACCGGATAATCTTGACGCTGCACCGTCAGATTACCATCACTTCATGGAACTATGGATCATTTCATGGTCTATGGAACATTTTCTTCGTGGAAAAAAGTTCCTGCTGGGATGGCTATCCAAATTGCACTCGAAGAATTAATTTTCTTCGAAGATCATTGAATGTAGTTCCAAAGAAAGCAGTTGATTAGAGGATTAGGTGACTATAATTAATAAAGGAACTCTAATTCTCCTCTAATTAATAGAAAAACAAATTCAGTATATTGAGCGTATAGCAAATCAATTATTCCAACAGTTCTCGCGGAGTATCGCCATCCTGTTGAAATTGAATACCATCAAGGTTCATATCTTCAAATTCTAGTCACAAAAATTTGACTCTTTAAGGCCATAAAGTGCAGTAAGAAGTAATAGTCGTTCTATTACCTCTCTAGGATTTTCTTCACCTTGTCTGTGGCAATTTTCATTCTAGAATCGAATAAATTCTACACCTATTCTTGCTCTATACGGTACAATGTTTATAAATGGTTACCGTTTAGTTTATCAACTCGAAATGATTATTCAGTTGTTGAATGTGTGTTCCCAAACTTAATTATATATATATATATATATATATATATATATATATATATATATATATATATATATATATATATATATATATATATATATATATATATATATATATTGTACATTATCCTAAAAGAAAGCTGTCAAAAACAGTATAAATATTTTAAATTGACTTAAACTTTTTAATATATTCGGTTACTAGTTTTCCATATCAACAAATCCTGTTGAAATATTTAACGCGCCAACTAAATTAAACTAGCTGTACTATTAAACAACTAAAAACGTACTCGCTAATTGGATAAAACTTGACGCGAACAGTTGTTAACGCTACAATAGGAAATATTCCGCGGCCACAATTAAATATCTCGCAGATTACGACTGTTTAATCCGATTACCGGGACGCTTGTTAGCGGTTATTCGTGGACGCTTTTCGTCTACGTCCATTGTCTATTCGCCGTTCAATATACCGACGAACAGACCGACGTCTTACCCGACAAAAGAGAACAAGAACAAGCTGGTTCGGCCATGCCAAACTTCCGTTCCTGTCCGAGACAGCTTTGTCCAAAATGAAAACGTAAGACGGGAGCTATTTTCTTCTTAAAGAAACGAATTAGATTTGTTCTCACGTGGTTTATTCAGTCTTTTTTTGTTTTGGATACCATATTCTTTAAGGAAGTAAGGGCGAATCTTATGGAATAAACCAGTTTCCAAATCCAAGACTTGAATTTCTGTAATTGTGATAAAGAATATGTACGCTCATTTGGAAATTATTCACTGTCTAGTTTTTTAGAAAAATGATATTCTTATGCCCAGTCTCTTATTGTATAATGATTTCTGCCACGGATTTTTCTATTTTTTTCATTATTAATTTTCCAACTTTATAGAATAAAAAATACCACGATAAAGTTTAATATTATACGGATATAATTATTTAAATAATTGAAGTCAAACTTTTTTTGAACTTTCGATTAATAATAACGAAACACTTAACCAAAGGTCTGACATTGCCGCGCAAAATAAGAGATAGAGTTATAGCTAAAAAGAGAGATTACTATATCTGACAGTTCTGAATTTAAAAAAGTTATTGTTTTTTACAGAATTTACCTTTGGATCTAGAATGCATATTTTTTTAATATTAAGATATTTTAATATTTCTACTTGTAGCGTCAAAATTCTCATACATATATACAATATACTTTGATTTTAGCTTAACTTTTGGAATTTTAAATAAGTAATTGTAAATTCTACTAAAGTTACAATTTTTTTTTATATTTCAGAAAAAAATTACGTTTGTAGGTATTAAAATGTTGACCATATGGAGTTAATGACTTTATTATTGAGAATATCTCCATAAATATGAATTTTATGAAGAAAATGGAGAGGAACTGTTTTGTAGAGAATTCAATTTTCTTTTATATCTTTTTCTCAAATCCGTATACTTACAAAGAGATACTTACAAAAAACTACGATTTTACCAAAAAATTAACTGAGATCGTCTTGAGGCGTATTATTTTTGTTTAAAAAAAATTCTCTTGCATTTTTTCATTAAATGGTAGGTTTTTTTGGGGCGTCGGAAAAAATTTAAATTTTAACAACCACCACCCTAATATATATATATATATATATATATATATATATACCAGGTGTCCCATTAAGGATGGATCGCGGCCGTATCTTGAAAACTATTTATCCCACAGCTTTGGGGAAAAAAAATTGTACTAAAAATGATCATGAGAAATTCACCAAAAGTATTTTTAAGCTTCTAAAACGACCGCAAGAGGGTGTGACGAGCTAAACATTTTTAAAAATCTTTTTTTTTTGTGTATTTTCAAGTGTTAACCGAGTAAGGAAAATTCTCAGTTATAATTAGCAAACTGTCTCCTACAACTTTGTTTTATGACATTTTGTCGTAACTTCGCGAATAAAGAAGGGGGGGGGGGTTACCTATTTAGATAAAAAGTCGTCTAATGTCCGTTTGCCTAAACCGATTTTTCTCAATTTGGATTCATTTAAAAGGCAATTGCTGGGACAATCATATAATCTGGGAGATAAATTATTTAGTTTATAAATGAAACCGCGAGGTGGCGTTACATTCAACAATAGTTTTTTTGAAGTTTTGTTCAGTTTTTTCAAATAGAATGGTACAGCGTTTATTACATGGCTAGAAAGGTAATTTAAAGAGGAATCATTCGAAATCGATATCTCTGACATGTCAAGAGATATTTCGATTTTTCTGAAAAAAATCAGTTATTATTTCACTACTACCTGCATTAAGTTAAAAAAATATTAACCTAATGTTTGCCTTCCTTCACACTTTACCGAGGCTTAGGACTGGTCCAAATTCTTCGTGTCATATTAATTTGGATCGTGTTTAAAGGCCAACGGGCCAACAACGAAGATAATAATAATAACAACAGTCAAATAAAATTAACAGCACAGCACTCTAATAATTAACAGAATCTGAACTTTAACGCCTTTCCAAATGTTCAAAATGCCATCCTTAGAAATGAAAAGATTTATTTTTCGACGAGTACTAAAAACGGCAGCTTCAATTTCCGGTCTTGAAATGCTGCTTATTGAATTTTGAATTCTTTCAATCATGTTTTCTCGTGTGGTAGGACGAGTTTGAAAAACAAGGTCTTTTAGTCTTCCCCACAAGTAAAAATCGAGGACTGTCAAATCCGGTGAGCGCGCCGGCCACGAAAATAAACTACTCCGTCCTATCCACCGATTTGGAAACGAAGCATCCAAGAAGTTTCGAACCACCTGCGAGAAGTGGGCTCCATCATGCTGGTACCATCATGCATGATCCATCATGCTGGTACCACATTTGTCTTCTTGTTTCCAACGAAACATCTTCCATTAGTTCTGGCAGTCCATTTTGTAAAAAATTTAAATATGTTTCACTATTCAAATGTCCATTAAAAATAAAGGGACCAATAATTTTGTCTCCCAAAACACCACACCATACATTCACACTCCATCTATTTTGGTGGTTGATTTCTAACATCCAGTGTGGATTAGCAACTGCCCAGTAGTGCATATTGTGTAAGTTAACGCCTCCATCACTGCTAAAAGTAGCTTCATCAGTCCATAGTATGCGTTTTAAGAATTGTTTATTTCTACTACACATATTTTTTAACCAGTGACAATAGTCTAACCGTCAGTCGAAATCGTTATCCAAAAGGGCTTGGTGTAAGACAACATGATAGGGGTTCAGCTTGTTATCTCTTAAGATTCGATGAACGGATGTCTTGCTAACACCTAATTTTTATTAATATTTGTCTGATACTTAAATGGGGGTTGGTTTCAACATAAGCCAGAACATTTACGACATTATCTCCATTACGCATCCAACGTAACCTGGTGCGGACTGGATCTGGATGCACAATTCCTGTTTCTCGTAAGCGTCTTGCTAGACTGTAAACACCTTCTTCGGATAATGCTTTCTTTCGGGATATTGACTTGTATATTGCCGCTCTGCAATATATGCATTTTCAAAACATTGGAAATACACCGCTAACATGTCATAGGCCTCGTTATTCGTAAAAGGCATTGTTAGATATTATTATAATAATTATTAATAATCAATAAATGCAATGTTGAAAATGTAATGCATTTCAAAACTGACAAGTTAATTTGACTGTTTTTGTTTGTTTCCATGGTTCCCTTCTTACAGTCTTTGTGTAATGTACCTAAAGATTGCATGCGTTTATTTGAAAACCCGAAAACGCATAATTTCATTCATCCATTCATTTAGTTTAAAAGAAAGAGTAGGTATATTTACTAATGACTGATTTCAATATTCTGTCAAGTAGTATTTAAGCATCACAAAAGAGAAAATGCAACAATTGGGGAAAGGCATTTTTCCGCTTATGTAATTAAATTAGAAAATATTATCAAGGTCAGGATTAGAACATTTATGATGATTGATACTGAATAGATAATTTTATTTTTTAAATAAAATTGTTGCGGTTGCGATTGCGACCTAAATATTAAGACCAATTTTTAACTTAATATTACGGTAAAAATTAAAACTAACCGATTTTTTTCAGAAAAATCGAAATATCTCTTGACATGTCAGAGATATCGATTTCGGGTTTTCACTGGACGATTCCTCTTTAAATTACCTTTCTTGCCATGTAGTAAAAGCTGTACCATTCCATTTGAAAAAACTGAACAAAACTTCAAAAAACTATTGTTGAATGTAACGCCACCTCGCGGTTTCATTTATAAACTAAATAATATATCTCCCAGATTATCTGATTGTCCCAGCAATTGCCTTTTAAATGAATCCAAATTGAGGAAAATCGGTTAAGGCAAACGGACATTAGACGACTTTTTATCTCAATAAGTAAAACTCCCCCCTCCCCTCTATTCATGAAATTACGACAAAATGTCATAAAACAAAGTTGTAGGAGACAGTTTGCTAATTATAACTGAGAATTTTTCTTACTCGGTTAACACTTGAAAATACACAAAAAAAAAGATTTTTAAAAATGTTTAGCTCGTCACGCCCTCTTGCGGTCGTTTTTAGAAGCTTAAAAATATTTTTGGTGAATTTCTCATGATCATTTTTAGTACATTTTTTTCCCCAAAGCTGTGGGATAAATAGTTTTCAAGATACGGCCGCGATCCGTCCTTAATGGGACGCCTGGTATATATTATATGTATCTTCCTGACCGTTTAATATTATTTTTTTTGTTTTTTTTTCGGATTTTCTGTCAATTGTTTTAATAAAATTATTATTTGTCTACTGTTTTATTAACATTTAGGTTTATTTTATAAAACCACCCTCAGAACAATTACGATTCTAAAATATATATTATTTTTATAGAGTACAAATTTATATTTAAACATATACCAGGTATCTCTTGTTGAATAATTAATTTTTTAATTCTTTTAAACATAAAATATAACATTTTTTGATTAATATTGAGTTGACATATTTTTGATTTTGATACATTTTATAAATTTACCTTTAGATTTTTTTTATATATAAATGTATATGTACTATTGCCACATCTTTTTTGTTAAACCGCGTGGATTAATAATAATGAAGTCAATTGTCACTTTTTATAAATAAATAATAATTTATTAATAATTATACAGTTTATTTTAGTATTATAAATAAAAATTATGAATTTCTGTAACTATTTTAAGTTATAGGAAAAGAAAAAAATATCATTATTTTGACTCATAAGTATCGTTCGTCCTTAATCTAAATCTTGCTTCTATTTTAGTCACTATTTATTTTTTTTTTTTAATCACATGGTCATTAATTTTATTGGATTTTTAAAGACGTTTTCACTTAGAAGTGTTACTCTAGAAACCATTTAATTACATTAACATTAAGTTAATTAATTTACCTTGCTATTGTTGTTCCATTAGTCTTGTCGCTTTTGGCGTTTCGTGCCTTGCTTCCTCTCGCATTAAACTTTTCACAGTGATCCAAACGTCTCCCGTCAAAATATTTCAACTGTTTTTAGTTCATATTACTATATCACACATTAAGCCATACGACGGTGTTGTAATAAGTTCTACATTGAATGACAGCTCAAGGAATAATAATATCATAAGTCTAATTGGTGTTATCTATATATTTCATCAAAAATGTTCTTTTTTTTAATTGGAAAGTTTAGCAATTGCAGTAGACTTTTGAAATTAAACACAAAGCATTTATTCATACGTTGCTTTATCCAGTCTTGAAAATAGTTTTTATTCCTGATTTCTGCTTTTTCCTTCAGAACGACCAGCTAACTCTCTTGAGTGATTTCTATGGACTCAAAAAGGCTCCCACGAAATTGTTTCTTGATTCGAGGGAACAGGAAAAATTCACACGGTATCATATCTGGTGAATGTAGTGCTTGTGGAACGGTCGTTGCTTGATTTTCAGCGATAAATTGATGAATAGTTATTACGGTGTATGGTGGTGCATTATCGTTATGTAAAAACCATGGACTCTTTTGGCATAGTAATCTTCAAATCTTGATTGGGTGTTTTTCATTGAAAACACTTTCCGAACTAGGTTCATCTTCAACTACTGCATTATCAGCATTATAGTCATTTTACAACTTCTAAACATTTTTTTTTTCATAATTGCATCGCCATTTTGTTAGGCAAACTTTAATGCAAAGTTTTTGCTAAATTTATCCATTAAAAAAAAACGTTTTACAAAAATATTTAACATTTATATAAGATGCTATACTTTCTAACTTAACAAGCGAAATGATATGAAACTTCGGTCAGATATCAAGAACAGTCATACCAACTTAAAAAAATCAATGGTTCTGTCGATACGTAAACCACGCGTATTATAAAAACAAGCCACCTTCTTTTTTGGTCATATTAATATATAGTTTTTCTATACCTCGATCTCTAGCCAAGTTTTATCAGCAATTTAGACAAATATTCGTTTCATTGAAAAATTAAAAACAATGAAATATTTTTAAAAAGGAATAAATCAATTTTTAACTTTGTTATCTATCACTTTTATTTTTAAACAAAATTTGTGTGACTATAGTTTCGTAAAAACGTTTTGTTTTAACGTTTGTTTTATATAAATATTTTTTTGGTTTTGTACGTGCGCAGGGATTTTGGCACCCTCCAATTCTTCGATCTTTTTTCGTTCAATCTGATGCTTCCTTTATTTTGTCATTTGAACTTTGTTTGCGCTTCTTTATTATTAAGTTTTTATTAGTGTCTGTTTTACTTCTTAGATATATCTGAGATTTTTCTGTTTTTTTTGTGTCCTATTTTTTGATTCCTTTAGTATAGTTTCTTTAAAACTAGTTTACTTACTTAAAATGTTTAATTTATCTTTCTTATTTCTATTTCATTAGTCCGATTACGTGCACCATATACACATAACATTAATTACGTTTTTTTTTTAAGAACAGACATTTTTAAAGAAAAGTTGACCAATATGTAAAGAGTTTTCCAACGAGAGTGTTAGAACTTTGAAACGTAATAGTGGCAACACTATTTGAAACTTTTGTTTGATTCAGGAGTTACCAAAAGTCATTATTTGGTGCGGTTTTTGGGTTGAATGAATAGCAGGGCATCATTTTTTTGAAGATCATGATGGAAATCGTGTTACTGTTCATGTTGAACGCTATGAGATTATGCTAACAGACTATTTTTGACCTGAACTGATAAATGCACCTATAAACAATATTTTCATTCAACAAGACTTGTTACGCACTTCGTCGGACGATCGATTTATTGCAGGGAAAGTTTCCCGGACGCAATATTTCGAGAAACGGTTATTTGAACTGGGCACAAAGATCAAACGCTCTCACGCCCTTGAAGTAAATCCCCTGATAATTCTTGATGTTAAGCTAATCATTCAGGCCACCATTGAAAATATACCACGCGACGTGTGTGAAGAATAATCAAAACCTGAGTCTGCAGAATGCATGCCATAAAGACTAAGCTGATGGGATCATTTGAATTGCATTACTTTCAGAACTGAATGGCATTATTTGTTCTTCAAGATGAAATAAAAATTACAGATTTATACGTCATTTTAAAGTGCTGGCACTCTTATTGGACAACCCTTTATAAGTTGTTTACTATACGACGACACCGTTTTTACAAATGGCAATTATTCAGTTATTGTGTGCTTGCAAATTGCAGATTGCAAATGTGCTTCAAATTAGCTGTCAAAACTTGCAGTTTGTTTATAAACTCATTAAAATTAATGAAATTATAACAACGAATACAATAAACAATAATGGGGAAAGCTTTATTTACATCCAACACGGATATTTTCCGATATCACTGTCGCTTTTCCACAAACTAAATGACAAAAAAAAAGTGGAAATCATAAATCTCATCCCCCGAACAATTACGCATTCCGCATTAAATGTTTCCACCCGTGGCTTATAAATCATACCCGCTAATTCTATTTTGAGTTTTCTAATTAAAATTCGATGCTATCCCCATATTTTGGATTAATATTTATAGTTTTGGTGTGATGACTGCCCGAACTAAATCTATCATGTATTGTTTTTCTTTAAAGATACATCATTTGAGTAATTTTTACGATTTGATAGTGATTTGTTTTACTGCAGTTTAATTTTTTTAAAAATTTATCATGCCTAGACGTGCAAATTTTCCATAGTTGACACAATTTGAGAGAGGGCCACATTGTAGGTCTAAGAGAGGCGGGATTATCTTTTTTCAACTTCAAAATCAATTGCTAACCAGTGGTACGAAGAGCATGGAAGGTTAATTGGAATGCGGGCAATCTACCGCAGAAACAGATCTTTTGGGCTCGTTTCTTACAGACCATATCTGGCTTTACCTTTAACGGCGAAACATCGGCGTCAATGGCTGGAGTGGTGCAGAGAAAGACATCAGTGGAATGCGAACTGGAATCGTGTTGTTTTTAGTGACGAAGATATCGCGGAGAACGACGAAATCCGGAGTTCTTCATGGAGAGGCACGTATATCACACAGTGGGTGTTATGGTATTTTACATGATAGTAGGGCACCTCTAGTTCTTGTCCGAGGTAGTGTGGTTGCTACACCATCCACAGATGTTAGAGGTACTATGGGGTGAAATTCAAGTAGCATGGGACACTATACCTCAAGAGGAAATTCACCACCTAATTAGATCACTGTCCAGGCGCTTCCTTGAATGTATACAAAGTGACCATTAGTGATTGTAACTCCCTAACTCGTAGTAATTAGATCTTCAAATTTTAATCGGTTATACTGTTTAACAATAGCAATAAATCTATAAAATAGTGCTTTCAAATCTTATTACTATTTCTTGGTGTTAGTTTTTCTATATATATATATATATATATATATATATATATATATATATATATATATATATATATATATATATATATATATATATATATATATATGAAAATCGATAGGCTATTAATAACAAATTCAAAATCAAATTTCTTTATTTTCTTTATTCCATTAGTGATTGTAACTCCCTAACTCGTAGTAATTAGATCTTCGAATTTTAATTGGTTATGCTGTTTAACAATAACAATAAATCTATAAAATAGTGTTTCAAATCTTATTACTATTTCTTGGTGTTCCTTTTTCTATATATATATATATATATATATATATATATATATATATATATATATATATATATATATATATATATATATATATATCATATATATATTCTTCATATATATATTCTTCATATATATATATATATATATATATATATATATATATATATATATATATATATATATATATATTTTTTATGTGTGTGTGTGTGTGCGCGCGCGCGCGTGCGTGTGCAGGGTGTTTTCAGTTGAGTCATTTATTTTAACAGGTTGTAGTGTAGTGATTGTAACTCCCTAACTCGTAGTAATTAGATCTTCAAATTTTAATTGGTTATACTGTTTAACAATAACAATAAATCTATAAAATAGTGTTTCAAATTTTATTATTATTTCTTGGTGTTCCTTTTTCTATATATATATATATATATATATATATATATATATATATATATATATATATATATATATATATATATATATATATATATATATATGAAAATCGTTAGGCTATTAATAACAAATTCAAAATCAAATTTCTTTGCTTCCTGTGAAAGAGACCTAAAAATATGCCAATCAATTCATTAAATGTAGAAATAATGTAAATTTGCTTTGGAAAGTTATGAACATTTTGAAGATAGCTCCATGAAATCATCCCTTGAAAAAACACCTCAAGGTTGTTGGGTGATTTCTTCTAAACTTCGGAGGGTAATTCTAAAATTAATTTCCAACAAAAAGTTTCCCTTCGCAGTCCAGTTCTTATCGATTTTCGAGATATTTGATTTCGTGTGATTTATAAATTCGCTAATAAATTTAAAATTATTATTAATACTAATCTAT
This sequence comes from Cosmopolites sordidus, assembly GCA_031761425.1. Taxonomy (NCBI): domain Eukaryota; kingdom Metazoa; phylum Arthropoda; class Insecta; order Coleoptera; family Curculionidae; genus Cosmopolites; species Cosmopolites sordidus. The sequence goes on from JARFXV010001282.1 coordinate 17,166, forward strand.
TGAAATTAAATAACCTAATTAAATTAATGAATTATTATTATTATTAAGAAGTGTTGGTTATTTGCATACATTGTGTCTAGAACATTTTTTTTCCAGAAGGGTGGATATTGTTTTCGAATGAACCATTACAAGAATATTTAGATTTTTCGAAATTTTACCATTATCAAAAATAATGGGGTAGAGTGAAAAGTCAGATACTTTTTTAATCAAATCAGAAACTTTTTTGAAGTCGGGTCCTTTTTTTGATCGAAAATCAATTTATTTTTCAACGTGGTCTCCGCAACGTTTATCCAACTTTTGATGATCTCATTTGATGAGATTTGATTCTTTCCAGCCAGGTGTTTTATTATGTTTGGAATGAGAAAGGAGTTGGAGGGAGCCAAGTCTGGAGAATAAAATGGACATGGCATCAGTTCGTAGAGGAAATTAACCAGTTTCGCTCTTGCAACTGCAGACGAATAAGCTGGCACATTATCGTGATGACACAGAACTTTTTCTTCACCAAATAAATGCCTATTTTATCAGCTCCTCATGAAATTTGACCAGTAATACAGCATAATACTCTCCTGTGATAGTATTTCCCGTTTTAATACGCTTTTATTAGCTTCACCTGAGTATAGATAGATTTAAGTAACGGAATCTTTGAACGTCCTTTTCACCCTCTTTAAAACGTCAGATTAAATTGAAACTTTACACACTTATCAAGGACCGATACAATAATTTAATTCGAAGTTATCCCCATACATAGTTTTGGTGTGACGACTGTCCGAACTAAATCTATCTTTAAAGATACACCATTTGAGTAATTTTGATGATTTGACAGTGATTTTTTTACTGCAGTTTAATTCCTTGAAAAAAAGACGTGGAAATTTTCCATAATTGACACAATTTGAGAGGGGGCCGCATTGTAGGTCTAAGAGAGGCGGGATTATTTTTTCGGGAAATTGAAAAAAGAATGAAAAGGACTATTCACACAATGTTGAGAACTTGGCGAGCGTGGGCCGAAGAAGGTCGACAACAACGAGCTAGAGGTACAGAACGTCTGCGGCTTTTGGCTATACGAGACAGTTTTTCAACTTTCAACTTTCTTCACCAAATAAATGTATATTTTATCAGCTCCTCATGAAATTTGACCAGTAATACAGCATAATACTCTCCTGTGATAGTATTTCCCGTTTTAATACGCTTTTATTAGCTTCACCTGAGTATAGATAGATTTAAGTAACGGAATCTTTGAACGTCCTTTTCACCCTCTTTAAAACGTTAGATTAAATTGAAACTTTACACACTTATCAAGGACCGATACAATAATTTAATTCGAAGTTATCCCCATACATAGTTTTGGTGTGACGACTGTCCGAACTAAATCTATCTTTAAAGATACACCATTTGAGTAATTTTGATGATTTGACAGTGATTTTTTTACTGCAGTTTAATTCCTTTAAAAAAAGACGTGGAAATTTTCCATAATTGACACAATTTGAGAGGGGGCCGCATTGTAGGTCTAAGAGAGGCGGGATTATTTTTTCGGGAAATTGAAAAAAGAATGAAAAGGACTATTCACACAAAGTTGAGAACTTGGCGAGCGTGGGCCGAAGAAGGTCAACAACAACGAGCTAGAGGTACAGAACGTCTGCGGCTTTTGGCTATACGAGACAGTTTTTCAACTTTCAACTTTCTTCACCAAATAAATGCATATTTTATCAGCTCCTCATGAAATTTGACCAGTAATACAGCATAATACTCTCCTGTGATAGTATTTCCCGTTTTAATACGCTTTTATTAGCTTCACCTGAGTATAGATAGATTTAGGTAACGGAATCTTTGAACGTCCTTTTCACCCACTTCAAAACGTCAGATTAAATTGAAACTTTGCACACTTATCAAGGACCGATAACAATACAATAATTTAATAAGTTCGTCCCATTATCCTGAACAAGATCGTCAGGATCAAAAATTTGCTTTCGGAGAAGAAGCCTGAGACACGGTTACAACGCCCAAGGAAAGCAAATTACCCACTCCCGCCATGGGTAGGTAGTGACGAAAAATAAATAATAGTTTAAAAAACTAAAAAAACACGCTTTTAAAGCAGATCGAATTAAAAAATGAAAAATAAATTGTAGTTTAAAAAACTATAAAACACGCTTTAATGGTAAACCGAACTAAATAAATAAATAATTTTTAGTATAAGAATAAAGTGATGAACGAGAAAATTAATGTGTCATTGTAAAAAAAGTAAAAAGTAAAGTGTTTGGGTTAGAGGCGCATCAGCAACTAGGCTATTTAGCGACTGGACTTACAGCTTAACGTGGGTTCCGAACCACGGTCATCAGCTTCCGACAAACCCAGGCCAGCACCCCCCTCGGGCTATAAACCCTTGGTTATGTGCCTACCCATAAGTCTATCAGGAAACCTATCGACTGGCGAGTGACCAACGTAGAACACTTCTCAGAAGGCATCCGGCCTTACCCAGCCTTTAACTGGCGTGACTGAGGGGTAATTCGTAGTCGGATTTTACACTCTTGCCTAGAAACAATCACAAACATTTAGGAAAGATAAACGGACAGAAGAAAGAAAAATAACCATCCGAGCGCTGGAATCGAACCAGCTACCGCTCCAGCGCGGATTCGGCAAAGCAGACGCTCATACCGCCGCACAAACGCGACCGGCTCATTGTAAAAAAAAAAAAAAAAAAAAGCGTGGGGTGCTTTGTACCATATTTTCATACTAACTTACTTATAGAGATGGTACTGATGGAATATTTACAACTGACATCGAGCACTCCACGCTTTTTAACAATGACACATTAATTTTCTTGTTCACTTTATTCTTATACTAAAAATTATTATTTAGTTCCGTTTACCATTAAAGTGTGTTTTTTAGTTTTTTTTAAACTATAATTTATTCAAATAATCGATGATAATATAATCCCGCGAATCTCAAAAAAAGAATGCAAATGACCATACCGACCGATAGAAGCGTCTTCACTTCCTTTTAGGCATGTTTGTCAGGTAAATTCCAGTGTTTTGATTGTACATCCGTTTCTGTTGTGTAGTAATGAATCCAAGTTTCACCAAGAGTTGCAAATCGCAATATAAAAACTCCTTAGAATTGCGCTTATACATGTCTAAATGTCCCCGTAAAATGGCTACTCCTTTAGCGATCGCACCGCTGCCTATCGGCAAAATATCTAACCTTTCAATACCTGATCTTTATCACTGTATTTTCAGTTTTATTAAGACATGTAAACTGGGTTTTACATTTTTTGGGTATCCAGTTTTCTTAATTTTCTTATCAATTTTGGTATCCAAACTTCTTGTTGATATATGAATATAAAAAAGAAACTTTCCGTAAATTACCTAGATAAAAGGCGTACTTATATTCTAGAGGACGTTTGAACAATGTCCTAGCCATTCCAGAGCAATTGATCTATTTGAAGGTGCCACCCACAGAGTAAATGAGTAAAGCCATTTCAGTAGTGGTAATATATTGTTGGTTGTGCAATTTAATGTTTGTTATAGACGTAAACGACTCTGATCTTATCGGTTATTAGTATCTCTCCCTTATATACTGATATATTTTGATATAGAGCATAAATCGCTAAATCAAACCATTCAAAATTAAAACTAGATTCGGTGGTTCTCCGGAGATAAGAAAATGCGAGCCGCTTCCATATAAGTTTCGGTTTTTATCCTTTTTGATACTTTTATCTCGCAACAGATAATGGAATGCCACACGAAAAACATATAAAACATTTCACAAGGCCTCGCTACTCCTCCAATGTATCGTGCCTTGCATTCTGATATTTATGTGAGGCGGAGAACTTCCACCGTCTGGGGTTTTAGACGGTTTATTAGTTTTATTATGTCGCTGGCGGGCGGAGGGGTAAGACGAACGATTCGGAGGGTTTATTCAGAGTTTGTGTCTCGGCAGGTTTTACGGCTGTTTTCACATGCCGTACGAGTCTAAACGTTTAAATCCCCCTTTAGGAAATGCATGATCATCCATAATTATACAGGTATAATAAATATGTGAATGAAGATTACTTTTCTTATAAAACATTGAGAATTCATGATGAATAATATAACTACTATGTACGAGGAAGAGTGAAAAGTCGAGATATGACTTTTCTGAACTGCAGAAGTCATTTCTGAACTGCAGTTTCCTTTCTAGTAACACCTCACGACTTTCAAGTCGATATAACATTTAGTTTTGTTTTAATAGGCCTCGAAAACAAATAGTTTCGATATTTTAAACACATTTTCCGTAACTTTTGTCAACATATAATATCGTTGTCCTTGACTTACTGTATGGTTTGGGGCTTATTCATTTAAACCTTTTCCATCAAAAATCCCTATACAAAAATAATCCAGTGCCGTCAAATCAGGAAATTTAGTCGGTCACAATAGATCTCCATTTTGAGAAATTGAACGACTAGGGAAAATATTCTTCAAAACGTGAGGTTCATCTTATTTGAACCATATAGTCTCCCGTACTTGCTCTTCTAATTGAGACACAAAAAGCTTCGAATCATGTGTCTGTAGGGCTCATGCTGACTGTAACTGCATTTCCACTTCGACTTATATATTAAAAATTTTGATGCTATGATGTTTTGAACATGAATATTACACCATACTGTAACTTTAACTGGTTGTAATGGAGTTTCATAAATGGGGCTGAGATTATCTCTTACCCAGAAATGGCTGTTTTGTTTATTCAGTCGACCACTTGATCACAATGAGCTTCATCGCATATTATTAATTTTACATGAACAAGGCAACAAGTCTTGTTGCCTTGTTCATGTAAATCTCAAAAATCATGTAATATCTCAAAATTCGGAGTAAAGAGCGTTGAGAAATTACACCTCCATACTAGACTCCCTCTGTATGTGCAATATTTTCGGCGTTACTTTGGCCTCTCGTGCGCGGCCTTTCGCCAACTGTTCCAAATTCTTAAAATTGCTATATTAACGATACATTATCGTTTTATCAGGCCTCAGACGTTTAGGATATTTTCGCCTAAATTTACGCCCAGTTTCAATAATTTAGTTATTGTTTTAATGTAAACCACAACGGTTTCACTGCATTCTATTAACGTGTATTTATACTTACATGTCTGCATTACACAACAGTCAAACCCAAACTGTCACAAATATCATGAAAAATAAATGGCGACAAAACCATATGATAGTATGACACACTAGCCCCTTCGCGAATTTTTCCAAAACTCTGACATCATTTTCCATCTATCTTCATCAACTATATCTAATCCAATATAAAGGATCTTTCAAATTGAGCGATTTAGTTCTTGAATAAAACACAAAATATGCGATAATTTCAAAGAAATGTTGAAGTTATACTTCTTTTGGCGTATTTAGAAAAACAGATCAGAGTGGGACGAAGTTGCGCGCGCCGGTGTAACACATAATAATTTACTTCTTACGGCGCGTTTGGGAAAACAGATCAGAGTGTATTTTTAGCTTGGGACGAAGTTGCGCGCGCCGATGTAATACAATTTATTTTAATTAAAGTGTTTTTAAAACATTTTTGTAGTATTTACTTTTGTCTATTGGTGGTTTGCTTAGTTAAAATTTGTTTGGATGCATAAAAAATTATTTTATTAATTACGTCAAAGAACTATAACTTTTTACGTGTGTACATAAGTACAGACACGCTTTTTTTTAACAAGATGAGTGAGATGATCATTGAGATCATTGAGATGATTATTGAAACAGATGCTTTTTTGAGAAAAATCATCTGTTTGTTCTTTGATCCAATTGACAAATGCCGGACATTTTGAATGATCCAGTTCCTTCAGTTTCTGTGTTATTTGAACCTTATATGCCTTCAGAGCTAAATCTTTTCGTAAAATACTCGATGTTGTGGATTCACTGAGTCCGAATTGTTGTGAACGTCGACTAATGGAAATTTGTGGGTCTTCAGCCATACTTTCACGTACCAAATCAATATGCTCTTGTAAACGACTATCACAACTATATATTGCTCTTCTTTTATCTTTCACCGAACTAATTTCTTGAAATTTTACGGTGCAAACCGTAAATATCACGGTTTTTTTCTAAGAACATTCCTCATTGAACGCCCGTTATCCTAATCGTTGAATTATTCAACGATTTTAACAAGTTGTTGTATTGTGTACGACTTCCTTTTTATAAATGTCATATATTACACTCTTGAAATGAAACTAGACCCAGGAAAATTCACAACGCTATCTGTGTTATATTCAAGAATTTAAAAAAAACCGTCAATTTGAAAGACATGTTATCTTCATCGACCTTAGTTCAGGGCACTTAATTGGATTATTGCTATTTTCAACATAATGAATATCGTTATTTCAAGCCAAACCACTTGAGAGCAATGTATCAAAGTTAAATCCTTTTAAAATAATAATGGAACAGAGGCAACTGTCGTTTCTAAAGTGATCATTATGAAAAATTGTCTTCATAATTTTAACAAATCAGACTACATAATTTTTAGTAACCAAAGTAATAAAACAAAAGTTCACTAAATTGTTCTGACCGTGCACCTAAAACTTTTAATATGCGTAAATTGAAGCTAGAATATGATCGTATTTTCCATGACCCTTTTCTCCTATTTTAACTCAATTTCGAAGGACATTTTCTCATAGGGGAGCTACACTAGAAACTGTTCAATTACATTAACATTTAATTAATTATATTACATTATTATTGTTGTGCCATTAGTCTTATCGCTTTTGGCGTTCCATGCTTAGCTCCCCTTCCCATTAAACTTCCCACAATATTCCAAACGTCTCCCGCCAAAATATTTCAACTCACTTTAGTTCATATTATAATATCAAACATTACAATATACGGGGTGATGTAACAAGTTCTAGATCGAATAATGAAGCAGCGTATGTAATGTTTGAAATTAATTAACAGTCAGTTCGTTAATTCCGAATTCCTATATTTTTCAATGAAATATTTCGCGTCATAGTTTAAAATAGTGGTACACTTTCCGATCCTTTAAAAAAAATTCGAAGATCACTATCAGTCCGGTAACCATGCCGGATAAAGCCGGATGCCATTAGTGCTGATCGATCAAGTCAGTTGTTGCATCATAATATTATTCAAATTATAACTAAATTGATTTAAATTGTTTCAAAAAATAGTAGTTCCATAAGTTCGGAAAAATCTTTTCTTTTGAAATGATAGGTCGAACCGGACGACCGGCAGAGGAAATTTTTTCACGCCAATCGATTCCTACAGCATTTCGGAACTTAATTGAAAAAGTTTATTTCGCCACGAAATTAAAAAGACGATTTCGAACTTCAAAGGGGTTGAATTACCTACTTGACTGTGGCGGAGCAAAGAGGGGCCGAAGGGGACGGAAATGGAGGAGCTACAATTACGAGGGCGTGTGGAAAAAAAGTCAACAAGATGTCAAGAGGAGAATGGTACTTGATGTTTGGATGGGGGTGATTTTAAGAGATGATTAGCAATAACGAATTTTAATTTTTCGAATCTTTCTATAATAATATATACACAGTGCGGCCTCTAAGTATCAATACTGGTCCGGGAAAATGTGATTATAACGAAATACCTGGCGTTTTTTATCAATTATTATTCGCAGTATTCTCCTCTCGCTTCGATACAGTTGTTACATCGATTCAATAGTGATTCAAATGCGTGCTCCAGCTCATTTTGTGGAATAGCCTCCAGAGCACGCGTCGAAGCTGTTTGGATGGTCTGAATGTTTTCAAAAACACCCTTGATATATATATATATATATATATATATATATATATATATATATATATATATATATATATATATATATATATATAATCATAACCTATAGTCATTAGAGACATCTGTCTAGAAGACTTAGAAAACAAGATCGGGAAATACCAATCTGGATTTGAGAGGAGATCAAATTTTTACATTGAAACAAATCTAAGCAAAATATAATAGTTACTAAATGCAGACAATCCTAAGGAGATCTTGTTTGTAGATTACAAAGCCATCTGCGACTTGCGAAACAATTGTCATACGTACAAGTTTTAAATAGTGCAAATTTAGATATTAGTCTTGGTTTTTATTTAAAAAATTATGATAAAAATGACTGAATAATAACTAAAGAACATCAGGAAGGAATTGAAGAGAAGTCCATGAAAGAAACGGTTGTTCACAAATAAAGATAATACCAAATATCTATCTAGAGTGGACAAACAAGTAATTTACAAATGGTAAGTAATTTACAAAGTTCTCTGAATGTAATAACCGAAGGGGGTTATGGGACCCGAATAATGGCTGGGAAGAAATATAAAGAATTATTAACTAGTGTATAACCCTATTCGAAGATTTCTAGAGAAGCAAAAACAAGAATATATGCAATAATTTTAAACCAGTACTTAGACTTGTACTTGCGAAGCATGGACATTAATATCACACGAGCAAATACGGCTCAGAGTATTGGAAAGAACAGTATTCATCAAAATATATGGAGGAAAGGTTGACGATGTATGAATCAGACGAAGTAATAAAGAGTTGTTGGAAAAATATTTGAGTTGGAACTGTACAAGAGGGTTGCTATTTATGTATCCCGAATAAAAAACTGTTTCTTCTGTCGTCGAAAATCGTTGACCACGTAATTTATTCTTCACGGACGGGAACAAAAAGAAATCATTCGATGCCAAATCAGGACTGTACGGCGGATGACTCATCAATTCGATGCTTTGACCGGTCAAATATTGAGTTGTTTGGTCCATCTGTATGAGAGCTCACGCTATTTATGTATCACACCTTGTCATGGTGTGATCGTGAATAATCCTGTGTCGCTGGTTGTTTTTTTCTTATTTCTTCAAATACTTCTGGCAAACAAATGGTTGTGTACCATTCAGAGTGCTTCAAAGTGCTTCTTGCGCGAACTATTTTTGTTGAGTTTGACTCGTCACCTGTGTAGATGTTGTACACGACTTTTGATACACCACGATTGTATTTTTTGAGTATTTCTTTACACCAATAAACACGATCCTTTTTTTTGAGCGATTGTTAGATTATGCGGAATCCAACACGCACAAATCTTTTTTACGGTTCATGTAAAATCTTGCGTATTCTTATCACACTAATTCTCAGGGATGCCTCGATCTCAGGGTATGTCATACGCTCTTGCGGTATCAGTTCGCGCACAGTATCGATGTTTCTGGCACAACAACCGATTTTGGACGACCTTCTTTAAATTCGTTCATGAGCGAACGACGGCCACTATTGAATTCACTAGTAAATCTCACAATCCCATTTTCACATAACATATGAAAATTCTCACAAGTTAAAAAGAAAAGTTCTAAGAAGCGATCCTCCTTTTTTGAATCTAACCCCCCGTACCGAAAGACACCAAGATCGGAAAACGGAACAGTGCAAAAAATCGTTTTAATTAAACTTTCTTATTGACATGCATCCGATTTGGGTCGAATTTGCGTCGTCCCAATCGACGAAAATCTCATTAGAAACGTCCGTCACGGCATCGCGACGCCTCTACTCGCGCGCTAATTAAAAAGTTTTTTCGACTAACCGAAGGGTTAGTGGATTCTAATTAGGGGTTGGGAGGATTTTTTTACTCGAGAGCTAATAGAAAATCTGGCGGAATGTAGCTTCGAGAATAGTAAAGAAAATATGTGATAATATTGACTGTTACTTGATTAAAATACCTCATCAAATTAATTACTCTAAATTATAACTAAATATTTTATAAGTTTTTATAGAACTTGGAAAATACTTATCGGAATATCCTGCGTTAAGCCACCAACATAAAGAAAAATTAATTCAACTTTCTCTTTTTGATTTAATAACTGAATTAAAACGTTATTTGTATAAACATTCAAATACAACAGCTTTCAAATATCACAAGGACAGCACAATAATGATGGCTCCTTTCAAACAACACAATTTTTGTTTAATTTCCAAGGCCTACTATTGCTATGTTAACTTCTTTTAGCGCGTTAACTTTTTAACTTCTTTAGTAAGCGAAACATTGACTCTATATAAAACAGAGCAAACAAAACAAGTATGGGGGAGAAAAATACTACGGGGGAAAGAACATACGAGTTTGGTTCAGAAGAATTAATTAACAATTGAGGGAGTTGTATAAAGAAAGTTATAAGAAAAAAGTTATATAGACATAGTGGATGTTATATATAAATACCTAAAATGATACTGTCACATACAATAGAAGGGAAAAATTAATGGAAGACCAAAAGCAAGGTGGAAGACATGAACTGAATCAATTAGAACAGGCTGAATCAATTAAAGATCACTAGGTGTAGAGAAAAAACACAGCATAGAGGAACATTACCAACCGAGTCATAGAGCAGCTCTGTTCAAAGAGCTAAATTATTTATACATTGAGTTGTCTTCAGTCAATACTAAACATCTGCAGATTTTTTTCAAACATTTACTAATATAATATGAGAAAAATAGCTCTATTTTCCGATGTAGAGACAGTAAATATTGCAAAAAATTCCGGAAACTAGACAAACGTACGATTTTGTAATTTTGAGAGTTTTTGGCAATTTATTTAAGTGATATTTCGAAACTCGGCGGGAGTTTTCAAGTCAATTAAAATTGTTTCTCCGGTTGAGGAATGTTTTACACGGAAAATCCGTTTGTTTGAAGTAAGATAAAAACCGGTCCGTTTTATAAATGTTTGCGCTGTAAATATTTTCGGTATGCTTTAAAATACTTTGGCAAATATTCCTCGAATTCATAACGTTAATTTTCTTTTCAAATTGGCGTATCCTACATTTCCTTATCCATTTTGGTTGTCGAAAAATCCAGAAAAAAGTTGTTGGCTTTGCTACATATTAATTTTCCTTTCTTTGTTTTAGGTAAGTTTAATTTCCTACTCTAAAGGAGGCATCTACTTGTATACTTGTACGGTAAGTCGTTTTAAAAATATTCTGGGCTGAGCAAAATTACTGCAAAATCACATATTGAGAATAATCTAAATTTGCGGTAATATCTTTCAGGAGATGTCATTGTAAATCTATTAACCAGATCACCATAGATCGGTAAACGTTAGCGAAACGCAAACTAAGATTAATCCGCAATCACAAATTACGATTAATCCGTGACTGCAAAAGTTTCAAAGAGAAACACAAATTCTTCTACTTACAACTTATATTATTAGGCAAATTGCCTCTTTTCCATATGCCATATTTTTCTTAGAAAGTATCTTTTTAGATCGATACACTTCTCTTCCAATCTTTCTAAGTCTTCGATAAAGAACAACTTGTCGAGCTCTGCAAAATAATCCTCTCTTTCGGTGATGATCTCTCCATTTGAAGTGATTTATTTCCCAAGGACTATTTAGGATTTACTTTCCTATTCTTTGTATCTGAAAAGAGAAAGGAATAGGAGGAGGCAAGTCCGGTGAATAGGGTGGATGCGAGATCAATTCATAGCTCAAATTGACCAATTTCGCTGTTGCAATGGCGGACGAATGGGAATAAAACTCTCCCATGTTCGTATTTGCTTTTTCCAAATAGTCAAGATGAATCAGTGAGCATGACCTTTCCGCTCGATGAAATCACCTTCGGCTTCTTCGGTACACGTTTGCCTGATAAAACTCACTGTTTTACCGTTCCTTCGTTTTTAGTGTGTAGCGATGAACCCAAATTTCATCAACAATAATGAATTGCTGCAGAAACTTCTTTGGATTTCGCTTATACATGTTTAGATACCAGAAAGAAATTGTCACTCCATTCCGTAGAACAAGATGTTTATCAAAAATATCTCAACTAATATATTCTTCTATTGGAATCTTTGATATAAAACTTTAATCTTGAAGAGATTTGCCACGAAACACCAATTCACTTTTTGTTAGCATCACTGAATCTTTATATAATAACTACTTTTGTTTAGGAGGAGCTTAATTTAAAATAGTTTAGTTTTAGAATTAGATTAAGTTCTCTCTTGATGATGCTCACATGGTTAATGAAATGCGCGTCGGAAGTTTAAATCTCTTCGAGTTTAGAATCTCTCCAAACGTCACTCTGCAATCGGTCAACACAATATCGTAGATTTTGTTGATCCTTTTCCTCAGTATTGATTTCGACGAGAGGTCCTGAACACAAAGCGTCACTCATGCTGTTTCCACCCCATCAGAACTCAGTAAACCACTTATGAACTATGACATGATAGCAAAAATATTAAGCTCATCTGCTTTCGAAAACAGTTAAATCAAAAGTAAATGTCATACCGGTTGGAAATTCATGCAGAATTGCTAGAAAGGATGCGACTTTTTAACATTTACTATAGCACCGTCATCTATCAGAAAAGTATTTCACTATTCACTGTCCTCTATTATATAAGCCAGTTATCAGTAATCTTTTTAAACTACTATACATATAAATTGTTTGGCATCTTTTTAATCTGTCAAGTATTAGGATTTTAAATGTTACTGCTGTTTAATGTTTCTAACGATTATTATAGATTTTATCGTCTAGTCTAATTACTTTAAATATCGGCTGCTGAAAACCGGGCTATTGAATTATAATATGATCATATATATTACCGGGGTGTTTTGGAAATTCAGCTGGTAATTCGTGGTTATTAGATGACTATTTCTTAATGGTTTTTTATTTCCAATAAGTCTAGTAGGTCTAACTTTTTACTTTCCTTTTCTGAGTGTAATAATTTAACATTTTTATATGTGTTTGACGATTAGTATTGTAGGTTAATCAACATAGTTTGGCCTCCGAGGTTTGGATGCGCAGTAGCCTAATGCCCGAGAGCTCATTCGAAGCAGTGCATTCGTGGTGTTAACATCGATTAAGTACTGTACATTCGAGGAACTTTCCGTTCTATGTTGGTTGAGCTATAGTTCAAGCTACTCTTGAGAAACCCCTAACAAGGAGGACAAAATCTATAATAAACATCTGAAACATTAAAAAGCAATAAATGTATCATTTAAAAATCCTAGTACTTTCATAACCATTATACACACACACACACACACACACACACAGATATATATATATATATATATATATATATATATATATATATATATATATATATATATATATATATATATATATTTATATTCCTTGACTTATTCTAAGAATATTTTGTTGTATGATGATTTTTGAAAAACCCCTTTGTTTCTAAGATACAGGGTGAACAAAATTTACGACATTAAGAACATTTTATTATCAAAAAGTACATGTAAAGTTCCTCAATCTACAATAAATAGTCGAAATGACTTCCTTCAGCCTTGATACAGGCATTCAATCTTCTCGTCATTGACTGCCGAACTTTTTCAAACACACCAGGGTCGTTTCTAATAGAGTTACACCCAGCAATTATCCGATTTCGCAAATCATCTAAATTCTTCAATGGAGCAGCGTAAACTAATGACTTCAGATATCCCCAGAAGAAATAATCCAGGGGGTTTAAGTCCGGGGATCGAGCAGGCCATGCGAGTGGCCCACTTCGACCAATCCAGCGATATCCGTATGTTGCTGTTAAAAAATCACGAGCAACCAAACTGAAATGTGGTGGTGCACCATCGTGCATAAACCACATTTCATGCCTTGTTGCCAATGGTACATCTTCCAGAAACTCAGGCAGCGTTGCTTCCAAAAAGTTGCGATACACCTCGCCAGTAAGTCTTTGTGATAGAAATATATAGCCACCTACAATTCCAACCCAAACATTCAACCAGAACTGATGTTGAAGACTATCTTCGCATACTTCTTGCGGGTTTTCATCTGCCCACACATGGTTATTATGAAAATTCCTTATTGCGTTTCTTGCGAAAGTGGCTTCATCGGTGAAGACAATTTGTGTCAGGAATAGAGGGATGCGAAGTAAAGTTTGCAATATCCATTGACATAATGCAATACGTGGAGGAAAATCAACAGGTAGTAGTGCCTGAACGCGTTGAATGTGGTATGGATACAACAAATTGTCCTTAAGAATTTTCCAAACTGTCCAGTGACTCACATTCAAAGTATTTGTAATTTATTCGCGTAGAACTACCAGGCTCTTCCGCTATCATGTCCGGCACATTCTGTTCCAATTGTACCGTTCTTACAGTCAGTGATCTTCCTGACCCTTCAGTTCGTTTCATTGTGCCTGTTTCACGAAGACGTCGATGAATGTTTTCGAAGATTTTTCGGTCGGGGACATTACGGGCTGGAAATCGTTCACTGTACAATCGCCTAGCTTGTAATTCATTGCCATCAGCAAGTCCATACATGAAGTGCATGTCAGTCATCTCGGCGTTTGTATACATTATGATAGAGGACTTTACTCACTATTTAAGACACATCAAACAGCCAAACGTCACTCAATCTATGTAAACAAATGCGACCGATGAAATCCACTTACTAGATAAAACAGCCGTTTCAAGTGATCGAGATCGAAAAAAAAATGTTTTGTACTTGATAAACTCATTGACGTACACCCTACTTTTATTTACATTAATGATTTCAATAAATATCGAATATGGTTGTCGCAAATTTTGTTCGCTCTGTATCTTCGAAATAAAGGAGTTTTTCAAAACTCATCATAGGACAAGGACAAGGAATAACCCCTTGCACTTTTGCCGCATGTTTACCTAACACCCTGAATATGTATATATATATATATATATATATATATATATATATATATATATATATATATATATATATATATATATATATATATATATATATATATATATATATATGTATATATATATATATATATATATATATATATATATATATATATATATATATATATATATAAATGCACAAGACTTTCTGTCCATTGCATGAATCAGGGAACAAACGAAACTCTGTGACATCATTGAAAGAATAAAGCAATTAAAATGGAGATGGGCAGGCCATATAGCGAGGGGATGGCATGACAGATGAACCAAAACAATCCTGAAGTGGATACCGCTTGATCACAAACGTCCGCGAAGAAGACCGAAAACACGATGGATTAATGACATCGTTAAGTATACTGGACTAGAGTGGCAGAGGAAAACCCAGGACCGTGAAAGTTAGAAGCATGTTGAAGAGGCTTTCTCCTTCAGTGGATCGACACGACACAGGCTGATTATATATATATATATATATATATATATATATATATATATATATATATATATATATATATATATATATATATATATATTAATATTAGAAAATATTAGAAATTTTAGAAATTAGAAAAAATTTGAAAATATAAGAATTAGAAAATTTAAATTTGTTTTTTATGACATGATTCAGGGAATTCAGATTTGGTCCACGCTACTGACCGTCATCCTTTAGCAATTTAATATTCGCTCAACTTCCCGCCGGTTTAATTCGACTTTTCCTAATATAAAATCGGGAGATTTTCGGTAGAACAACTCGGAAAACAAGTTATTTATGTGCTAGCCGAGTCCTTTTAAAAGTTCAAGAACTGAAATTAAACGGCATACATCAGAAAATATTATTGCCGGAAGTTGCCTGAGGGGAAGTTTTTTAAAGATACTGCGATTTCTTTAAACTGTCTGTTGTTAATGTCTAATACTGGGAAAAAATAAAACATTGTAATAATAATGACATTATGTAAACTCTTTCAGATCTTTTATCTTCAGTTTTACTTTTCTGAACTTGACACTCTCCAATACTCAGGTGAAGATCTGAAGATATATATATATATATATATATATATATATATATATATATATGCTAGATATATATATATATATATATATATATATATATATATATATATATATATATATATATATATATATATATATAATTTTTATTCACGTATAGGCCATGGTGGACCACGCGAACTACAGTTAGAGGCGTTTTTTGTTGTTAGCTTTCCTTTGCGCCCATTTTTTTTTCCTTTCGTTAGACCAAGTTGTTCCGGTCTTCCTACATTTTCCTCTCTGGCCAACCTCGCAAACGATAACCTTGTGTCTGAAATAGCCTCTATCCTGAATTTCACTTTGTGTAATATTTGTTGATCTTAGGTCCTCCTTAATTGCAGCAATCCATTTAATTATTTCTACTTTAGCTCTACTTCTATTTTCATAAAATTCGACTTAGTCTACTCGGATTCATCCGTTTTAAGTGTCCGTAAAACTTCCGTCAAACAATACACAGCAATATGAGAAAAAGTCTTCTTTTTCTCATATTGCTGTGTATTGTTTGATTGTATATCGGTGTATTGTTTGATTTTTTGGTTTTCTCGAAGTCGGTATGTTGTGCTATTTATTTGTTTGGGACCTAAGATTTTGCTTATGATTTTTCTTTCCTTCTTTTCAATCTCCTCGATGTCTCTCTTTCTATTCAAAATGAGCGTTTCTGCCCCATATAGACATTCTGGCTTAATAACTGTGTTGTATATGATGTGTGTGTATATATAACTGTGTTGTATATATATTTATTTCTTATAGAAATTAATTTTTCAATAAGATATAGTTGAATTGTTCTGAAGATGGTTTAAAAATAAACTGAAACGTTAACAAAATAATAAAAACATTATAATTTATTAATAATTGAACGAAAAATCCCAAAAAAACAAACAAAAAATATAAAAAACGGTTAGGAAAATCCTTTTATACGTTTTCAGACCACCTTTGTTTCGTTCTGCCCTTTTTCCGCTTCCCTCCTATGTCTCGTTTGAAATTCACCTCTAACCCTTTCTTCGCTTATGTGCACGATATGTCCACCTAAACCTTAAGAATTGAATATGTTCTACTATATCCATGTCTCTATACATCTCCTTAATTTCATTATTGTATTTCATTCTCCTCCCATCTTCCTCAAAAAATTAGTCAAAAATTCTCCTTAATATTTTTCTTTCGAATCTGAGTAACACAGCTCCGCCTCTTTTTTTGTCATTGTTCGAACTTGGCATCCATCGGTTACAACCGGTCTTATCAGTGTTTTATAGATTCTTAGTTTGGATACTCTTGTTATAAATCTTGGTTTTATTAAGTTTTTATATGCATAATATGCTGTGTTCCCTGCTGTGATTCGCGGTCTTACTATATTAGTAGGGTTATTTTGTTCATTGTAAGTTAGGCCCAGATAAGTAAACTCTTCCACTACTTCGATATTCATATCATTAATTGTGAAATTCTGTCCAATAGTTCTACTTGTTTCACTTTTTACTTAATTTACCTGTTCACCAATTTTCTTGGCATTCTCTTGTACTTTCTGGAAGGCTTGTCGCACATCATACTGTGTTCTTGCTGTTATGCTTGCTGTTATCATTGATAAATCCTATTAGCTGTACAGGTTTTGTTATCAGTGATTATTTTCCACCAATCAAGTCCTTTACAACTTTTTGAAGGGAAAGGTTAAAATATGACTTATTATTTGTATGACTCAAATAGCTACTTCTGGCTGCTTTATCAATGACCACACTTTTGTTAGGATATTTATTGACGTGATTAATAATCCTGGATCGTTTGATAACTCTTATAAATACTTTCTGTTACGGTGTTCTTTGATATTAATAACATGCAGTTCCAATGGATCAGCGACTCCATTCGACCAATAAATCAGACCAAAATGGGCATTTTTAAGTAGTTGGATAATCTCGTTTCCATTCTCTTCTCATTATATTAAATATGCCTACAAATTCACATTTTACTCAGTCGTCACAACCAGGCAACTAAACGCACGCGTCTGAAACTTCGCAGCACGCTATCTAACAAATCATACTTGACAAAGATCATAGTAATTTGGTCATACTTAACACATCGGTCAATAAGTCCCCGGTCTGACTTTTTTGCAAATTTCGTTTTTATTCATCAGCAGATTCTCCTTGAAGATCAATGCAATCATTCCAACGCTTTTCTACCATTTCTACACCTTTTTTTTTAAAGAACGATTTGTCCTCCAATTACCTCTTCATAGGAGCAAAATTTCTTTTCTGCAACCATTTTTTTGAGGTCTCAGAACAGGAAATAATCGCTGGGGGCCAGATGTGAAGAATACGGTGGATGAGAAAGGAATTCGAAGTGCAACGATTTGTGATACGGTGCATTGTCTTGGTGAAACAGCACTTTTTTTGTTCATTTGTAGCATTTTTTGCGATCTCGTCCCTCAAAAGCACCAATAACGCTGTGTAATATTCGCTATTGATGGTTTTCCCTTTCTCGAGATAATCCATGCTCATTCCAAAATACAGAGGCCATAATCTTGCCTCCCGATGGTTGTATTTTAGGCCGCTTTGAACGGCTTTCACCGACTACTGTCCACTGCCGATTGGACTCCGGAGTGTACTGATGGATCCATGTTTGATCCATTGTCACATATCGCACGCTTTTCTACCATTTCTACACCTTTTTTTTTTTAAAGAACGATTTGTCTTTATCTTCAAAATAACCTTCAGTTTCGGCAATTACCTCTTCATAGGAGCAAAATTTCTTTTCTGCAACCATTTTTTTGAGGTCTCAGAACAGGAAATAATCGCTGGGGGCCAGATGTGAAGAATACGGTGGATGAGAAAGGAATTCGAAGTGCAACGATTTGTGATACGGTGCATTGTCTTGGTGAAACAGCACTTTTTTTGTTCATTTGTAGAATTTTTTGCGATCTCGTCCCTCAAACGCACCAATAACGCTGTGTAATATTCGCTATTGATGGTTTTCCCTTTCTCGAGATAATCCATGCTCATTCCAAAATACAGAGGCCATAATCTTGCCTGCCGATGGTTGTATTTTAGGCCGCTTTGAACGGCTTTCACCGACTACTGTCCACTGCCGATTGGACTCCGGAGTGTACTGATGGATCCATGTTTGATCCATTGTCACATATCGCACGCTTTTCTACCATTTCTACACCTTTTTTTTTTTAAAGAACGATTTGTCTTTATCTTCAAAATAACCTTCAGTTTCGGCAATTACCTCTTCATAGGAGCAAAATTTCTTTTCTGCAACCATTTTTTTGAGGTCTCAGAACAGGAAATAATCGCTGGGGGCCAGATGTGAAGAATACGGTGGATGAGAAAGGAATTCGAAGTGCAACGATTTGTGATACGGTGCATTGTCTTGGTGAAACAGCACTTTTTTTGTTCATTTGTAGAATTTTTTGCGATCTCGTCCCTCAAACGCACCAATAACGCTGTGTAATATTCGCTATTGATGGTTTTCCCTTTCTCGAGATAATCCATGCTCATTCCAAAATACAGAGGCCATAATCTTGCCTGCCGATGGTTGTATTTTAGGCCGCTTTGAACGGCTTTCACCGACTACTGTCCACTGCCGATTGGACTCCGGAGTGTACTGATGGATCCATGTTTGATCCATTGTCACATATCGCACGCTTTTCTACCATTTCTACACCTTTTTTTTTAAAGAACGATTTGTCTTTATCTTCAAAATAACCTTCAGTTTCGGCAATTACCTCTTCATAGGAGCAAAATTTCTTTTCTGCGACCATTTTTTTGAGGTCTCAGAACAGGAAATAATCGCTGGGGGCCAGATGTGAAGAATACGGTGGATGAGAAAGGAATTCGAAGTGCAACGATTTGTGATACGGTGCATTGTCTTGGTGAAACAGCACTTTTTTTGTTCATTTGTAGCATTTTTTGCGATCTCGTTCCTCAAACGCACCAATAACGCTGTGTAATATTCGCTATTGATGGTTTTCCCTTTCTCGAGATAATCCATGCTCATTCCAAAATACAGAGGCCATAATCTTGCCTGCCGATGGTTGTATTTTAGGCCGCTTTGAACGGCTTTCACCGACTACTGTCCACTGCCGATTGGACTCCGGAGTGTACTGATGGATCCATGTTTGATCCATTGTCACATATCGCATGAAAAAATCATTTTAGTTCACTTAAACAGCTCCAACCATTGCTTAGAATCATCAATACGTTGTTTTTAGTCCGCTGTGAGGAAACGCGGTACCCATTTCGATAGCAATTGACACATTCATGCCAATGCTCCATGCAAAATGGTGCATGGAAAATGGTTCTCTTGCAGCTTAACTTTACGGTTTTGCGAAATAATTTTGCGAATTTTTCTGATGTTGTCTGGTGTAACCACCTCAATTGGATGTCCATAGCGTACAGCATCATCGGTGCTTGTACGGCCACGTTTGAACTCAGCATACCAATCAGTTATGGTTGATTTTTTCCTGGGGCAGAGTCCGGGTTATGTTTATCAAGCCATTGTTTTGCTTCAACGTTATTTTTTCTTGCAAAACGAAAAGCAAAAGTAACGTCACATGATGTTTGAAGGTTGGCACAATCGACCACTGGTAAAGATTTTTTGTAAGTGACGCCATCTAAATGTCAGATCAGATACTTATTAACCGCTGTGTCAAGTCGAGAAGTCTACGAACCACCTTCGTAATGCTAAACAAACACAATTCAGGTATTTCATAAATAACTTACGTTCTCCAAAAGCAACTCTATTCGACCAGCGAACAACAAAGAAACAATCGTCGATATTAATAATAATCAGTCGAACATATTGATGGTTAATGGTTGCGGTTCGTCAAGTTATACAGTTCTTTAATGACGAGCGTTGGTTAATCAGCGGCGTAAACCGTAGAATTAGTAAATTTGTAGCCGGGAACATCGACCGGTTTGGCCGAGTTCGAGTGTTTAACAAATTTGCATCAGTTAGGATCGCATTCTCGTACCGACAAACACTCGACGGTTCGCTAGCACGTATTCAAACAACGGGACGCGCACAAATTAAAACAGGGATAAAGCTGATGTTCATTCGCGGGCGGTCATTCTACTTTATTTCTTCGGCTATGCATAAAACCATCAACAGCAATTCTTATCAACAAATATCGAAACAGTAACATAAAATAAAAATTACGGTGATTTTTCTTTTTCTTTAATTTTTCTTTTCACTGAATTTCTTCGCGCTTAATCCATGATATAAAGAATATCTTCACTAGATTTTTTTAAATTAATGTTTTTTACATTCTTAGCAACAAACTTTTTTTAACACATTTTTGTCAAGCAGTTGGTTTAGTTTTTTTGCTTTTATATCGTACATGTGACATTAAAACAAAGAACAGTCTTTGGAAATGCATCAAAAATTGCAAAGGCAAACATACATACACATATTGTGGATCATGTTCAAAAACATATATAGGACAAACAGGCAGGTCTTTCAAGAAAATAATTAAAAGTTAATGAAGGAAACAAAATTCTAATTACGCCCAGCATCTGTTAAACGAACACCACCCTTTTAACAGTGTTGTTAAAATACTAATAGGTTAATAATCTCAATTTTTTTGCAAAATTTGAGCGTTTATTTCCATAATAAAATAAATTACCTTAAGAATCAAAGTATTAGTCATCGTTAGCTATTACTTTTTCCCATCTTTCAAATAATAATGGTTTTCGCGCCAAAAGAACTTTTGGTTTTTTAGGTCAACCATTCATCAAGTCAAATTTTCACTTCTTCGAAAGAATTAAGTGTTGCTCCGTAAGTCCGTGCTGCATCAAGCGAAATAAGTGGTGGTCCGAAGGGGCTAAATACGGTGAATACACCGGTGGGGTAGGACGTCCCATTTATCGTTTTCCAAATAGTTTTTTTTACACATTTTGCAACATGGGGCAACATAGTTTTTCCTTCAATCGTATCAACTGTTGTCAGGTTGTTACACCAGGTTTCAGCAGTTCGTAATACACAGCTCCCCTACTAAATCGCCAGCCAAATACACAGCCAAACCTTCTTTCTATGTATATTGCACATTGGTTGTGATGTTGAAGGCTGGCCTGGCTCTACCCATGATTTTTTGGGCTTTAGGTTGTCAAAATAGGTCTACCTTTCATCACCTGTTACAACTCGATGCAAAACACCTTTTCTTTTCTGTCTGGCAAGCTACATTTCAGAAGTGTTTTTTCACCTTTCAATGTCTCTTTCCATTAATTCATATGGAGCCCATTTTCCATTCCACTGGAATCTTTGCCAATGAAAAGATCCAAAAGTGGTGGGTCAATCCTCCATTTGGAAATGGTGAATCGGACAATGGTATAAGTTAAGTCTCCATCCAATAATGCTTGCAAATCAGCATCTTCAAACTTTTTCGGTTGTCCTAGACGCTCCTTGTCTTCTATATCAAAATCACCACTTTTAAAGTGGTTCAACCATCGTTCACAGATTTTTTGGAGTATGTTCACCATAAGCTTCAACTAACAATCGATAACTTTCAGCAGCTGTTTTCTTCAAATGATAGATCAACTGCCCCGCAAAAAGTCTTTTTCTGGTACATAACTGGACATATTCAAAGCTATGAAAAACTATGTTTTTTGCACAATGACAATTAATAACGAAGTGGCTTATGGATGACGTATTTTTACCCTCCAAAACGCCATAAACGTCATAAGTCTATAGTAACAAATGTATTAGCAGCGACATCTCTTAGCAAAATCGACATTATTAACTGAAACACCTATTACATGTACAAAACAAAAGCAAAAAAATAAACTATCTGGATAGTTTATCAAATAGATAAACTGAACAAATCACTTTTATTTAATTTATACTGACAAATAATAGAGCGAGGATTTCTCAAAAAATATGTGTTTTATTGTAGATCCTTTTTATATTTAACATTTATAATGAACTTCCCTGCTCACTTAATCTCTTCACGCTTAATCCATTATATACGGAATATCTGCACTAGATTTTTTAAATTATTATTCTGATATTCTTATCAACATATGTACCGTTATAAAATGTTGCACTAAATATTTCCGATTTACAGAGAATGAAACAACCCGTAATCTGACGGTTCAATGTTTGGCGAATATAATAGGGTATTTAACAAATTTGCATCAGTTAGAATTACGATACTGCATTTACAAATACTCGACGGTTCGCTAGTGCATATTCAAACAACTAGATGTGAGCAAATTAAAGCAGAAATAAACTGGTTCGCGGTCTTTTTAGCTAACGTCCAAATATATTTCTTTAGTAAAATCACAATAGTACCAGTAATCAGACACTTTTATTTTTACTAAATATAAATTTATTTTTTTAAATTATCTGTATTTTTTCTTCTAATTTAAGTATTAACATAAATATCGGATGTTTCTGTCAGATACAAAAATCTTTGTGGACTATTTGATATTTTTTTTGTTAGCCGTCTAGAGATCGTCCATTAAAAGTATCGACAACAACCTACAAACAACAACATTCTGATCAATTCTTCTATTGGAACCTTCGGGGTAAAACACTAAACTGAAAGAGATTTACCACTAAACACCAAATCACTTTTTTAAGTTCTCGACGTGGGTTTCGCTAACCATGTTAGCATCCTCAGGAGATAATTTAATCTAATTCTAAAACTACACTATGTTCTATTTATATGATAACTCTAATTACTAACCTACTACCTAGGATGCTTACTACCTACCTAATGAAGCGTGTCAAAAAGAGGAGAAAAAAATAAAGAAAAAATGAACCGTGAAGTTTACTGAGCCTTACATTAATAATTGAAAAAGTTGACTGCACGGAATAGGTCCTTTATCCCGGTTCATGATTTTCTTACATTTTTATATTTGAATGCTTTCATATGCATCCAAAGCCCTATTGTTGTTTACACTTTTAACCACTCTTAAATTACTAATGTCGATATTGTCTTTCCTTTTTTCTTTTATCTTTTTTATACGCTTCATTAGGTAGGTAGTACGCTTCCTAGGTACTAGGGTTATTAGGGGTAATTAGGGTTATCATATATATATATATATATATATATATATATATATATATATATATATATATATATATATATATATATATATATATATATATATACATAGAACATACTGTAGTTTTAGAATTAGATTAAATCATCTTCTGATGATGCTAACATGGTTAGCGAAACGTGCATCCGAAATTAAAAAAAAGTTATTTGGTGTTTAGTGGTAAATCTCTTTGAATTTAAAACAGAATATTATAAATCACCCAGCTTTTGTAAGTTATTATTATCCACATGAAAGTGGGTGAAAATATTTTGCTACTCCTCCTTCTGTACTTTCCTCCCTACTGTACTCTCTGAATACATTTGGCTACTTCAGTCTCTCTTTTTCTACTTTACAAACAGCTGCATTATCATCTAAAGAATTTCTGGTGCAAAAAACTATTTTTTAACTGGAGTTTAGCCACTGTTGGCCTTCCCTATGGAAGGGAGACAAACTAACATGTGATGTGTCTTCTGCGCGTTTTTGAGCTCCCTAGAGATACTTGATGGTACGCGGCAGTTATTTTCGCAAACTGGTTTTTTTGTAGTGCGTTCTGAAGTTGAGCGACAGCAATTACAAGCAACTTTATTTACATACCTTGTACACTATAGAGAATGCTATTACTGTTCTCAAAAAACTTAACCAATCGCATGTCTAAGAGATATTTACGAATTTATTTTATGTACATGCCCTCAAATACCAAATTTTTTCTCTTCCAGTCATTTGTTCTCTCGAGGCGAATATTAACAGGACTGGGGTACCGTCGTGAATACCCTTTATTCAGACGGTGAAAAAATGTATATTCTAAGCCTATGAAGGGATATGATTTTAATTATTTAAAGAAACATATTAAATTCGTTAATTAAGAACCTGTGAGATGGGCGGCAAAAAAAGAAAAATTAAAAGAATTAAACGGACTGAGGCGTGTAAGCATAAAATTATCGGATATGGCCTGGAACAACGATGATTTTTCCGAAACGAAATTGCTCTTTTTATTGTGGCGGTCGTTCGGATGCTGACACAACGACAAAAACAATCGTAGAGCTTTACCGACCTAATTGTGATAAATGGTGATAATTCTATCAATTTTCATCTGGATAGTCGGATCAAAGGCTCAGGCTTATTTTTTTCGAAGATAATAGACGTTTTAGTTTTCGGATTAGTGCCTTGGTCTGGATATACGTTCAGCGGTGGAGGTCATGTATGTTTTGCTTTTGGTTTGTTTATTGTAATAATGTTTGTTTTTTGATAATACGGGAATGCATATTAAATGTGTAAAATATATAAGAGACGGTTAATATATAGTTGAGATTTTATTCTGTAGACATTTGGGGGTGTCAATCAGTTGCGGCTCTTGCTGCTGAATATTGTTTTTTCTTTCCCCTTCCTTCTTTTTACTTTTCGTGCTATTGAAACGCTATACAGGAGGTGAACCAGGAAATGAGTTAAAGGAAAGAAACTGAACGGAAATAAAATATGGTGTTTTGCTTTGAAAAATTGTTTTCTGTGATAAATGGTGGAGGGGCGATGCCCCAATACTCTCTCTCACGAGCCGCCTCTGGTGTAAATTAAATATTTACAATATTGCCGTAAATTTGAATACAGAATCGCGTTTCGCATACAGAATATATTTTTGGTTATAAATCGAACTTAAATGCACTGAAACACTGAAATAATGTTTATCTCAATTTTGAAATACCAATACTTATCTTGACGATATTCCGACGTTGCCCCATCCTTCAGGGCTGATGTAGGGCATGATTCGTAATTTAAAAAAATATTTTAACAATTATCATTAGTTTATTCGTAAAATAATAATCAATTAAGATTTGCTAAATGTGCTTTTTCTAAACTTCTTTATTTAGAATGTTAATTCTTATCATAGCTTGTCGATTGGGTGATCCTAGATGAGAGAACGCCTAGATGTTGATATATATATATATATATATATATATATATATATATATATATATATATATATATATATATATAGATATATATATATATATAAATATATATATATATATATATATATATATATATATATATATATATAGATATATATATATATATATATATATATATATATATATATATATATATATATATATATATATATATATATATATATATATATATAGGGGTAAAAGCCGGATAGTTGCCTCAGTTGGATACATGCCCCGGTTTTGAATACACTATGTTAGGGATGTTGGTGGTGCTAGCACTTTACTATAATTAGAAGTGTCCCTCCTGTAGGCCTCAATACCATGTAAATCATTGGAGTGTGAGCAAAAATCTTCCGTGGCAAAACTTTGACGGGCGTCGAAATTATATTGGTAAATAATTTCTATTGAATATTTTTTATTACTGATTGTGCTTTCGTCAACTTTTTGTTTCTTTGTTCTATTTCTATTATGTTTTATTGTTGAAGAGTTTTTATTTATTTCCCAAATATAAAGGGCAAGTATCCGTATCAAAAAGGATAGTCGCCATATTTACCTTTGCGGATAGTCGCTCTTTTCTTTTGGTGTTTTTCCAACTTGATTTTATATCAATCATCTCCTATACTAAAAATACCGTTGAGCATGCCTAAAAGGACTAAACAATCTGCAGAAAGTTTAAATTCCAACGATAAAATTGTCCAAAAGAAGAAAGAAGAGAAAATAAATAAAAGAAACAAAATAACGGAAATTAAAATTAGGACAGCGAAAAAAAAATTAAGAACCTTTTAAGATAAAAAAACAAACCAGCTGGTTGCAAGAAATGCATTTTGAAGAAAAGAGGGCAACCGCAAAAAAAAAACGAAACATATATCGATAGTACCAGCAGAAAAACTGAATCCGATAACACAGATTTTATTGAACTGAACAAAGGAAGAGCTTTAAGGAAGAGAAGAATAAAAATTTACAGTTCTGACAGTGAAAATGAAGAAAATGTTATAAGTTTAAAAACATCTAAAGGAAAAGCCACCGATAGACTACCAATCAAAAAGAAAAAGGACAAAAAATCGAAAAGAGACACTGAAAAGATATTAAAAGTGAAAAACGCTAATTCAATAATAGTAAATACGAATAAAAAAAGGTTCAGTTGACTACTGCGTAGAATTTTTTGAGAATTACAATTTTACTAAATCGAAACCAGGTTGGATTCAATGTGAGATCTGTCGAATGTGGATGCATGAACTTCAAAAATCATTGCATGAGATGTGGCAACTTGAAAACCCTGACTTCTGGTGATAATTAATGCTAATGCCAAAGTTGATTGCCATATTGTTCTATCTTTAAGATAAATAATAATATTTTACTAATAACTTAATTAACTTAATGTTTGGAGGCTATTTTTGTTATATTTTTATAGTTTAAAACGATAAAACTTAATACTATTTTATAATGTTTATTAATAGGCTCGAGAACGTAGCAGGTGTGGCGAGCGCGTGTTCTTCTGCTCCCGTGTTTAAAATCAATTGATAAACTTTGCTGCAGTATGTTTAATGTTGTGTGTACTAAAGTATTAATCGTAGTAGTAAGTTAACCTCTTGAATTTTGGACATCGTGAACACTGAACACTGACTTTTTTGCGATGCCGGCTTGTTGTGCTGCGTGTTCAACTTCTGTTAGCCGCGCTAACCCAGGCATTTGTTGTAGTGGACACTGCCGTCGCAATTTTCACTTAAAGTGCATTAAATTGCCAGTGGTTTTGGGTGAGTTGCCCGATGACTTGGGGGTGATTTGGTCCTGTAATGAATGTAGAAATTCGGACACTAGTGAATTATTGCGGAAGCTTCTCGCAAAGGTGAACTCAATCGTAAGAGAGGTTTCGTCTGTGCAACAACAACAATCTGGTCTGACAGACACAGTTAAGTTCTACCGTGATAATATAGATGCTTTCAACAAGCAGATGGAGTACTTTAAAAAAGTATCGAGAGGGTTTGATAATATTCAATGTGAGCTGGTAGCTGTTAGGAAGGAGTGCGCCGAGTTGCGAGCCAGGGTGGAGTCTGCGGAGCAGCAGACACGGGAAAACAATATAGAGATTTGCGGTGTCCCGGAGGGGCGCGGGGAAAACGTTCAGAACTTGGTAATAAAAATCGCTGACGCCGTAAATGTAGAGATTGATAAAACTGATGTAGTAACCTGTCATAGAGTAATGCGTTTTCCGCACAAAGACACTGGAAGACCTTTACCTAAAAATATTGTGGTAAAATTTGTATCCCTAGGAAAGAGAAACCAACTACTCAAAGCTGCCAAAGCTTTGAAAAATTCTAGTATTGCATCGGAGAAATTGGTATTTGACGCAAATACCAGAATATATATGAACACCTGTCACCGTACTGCAAGTCAATATTTGCTAAGTCTCGGGAACGCTGTAGGGATCTCCAATTCAAGTATTGCTAGGTGAAGGACTCCAAGATATTTGTCAAGAAAGAGAAGAACTTTCATCCACTCCGCATCCTATCCGAAATCGACCTTAACAATCTTGATCTCTAACTCGTCTCATTAAGTATAAAACTGTAAAACGGTTTGAGATTGTCTTACTGCAATGGCTGATCATGCTGTGTCTATCTTCTATCAGAATACCAGAGGCCTAAAAACAAAATGCGTTGACTTCTTCCAAGCAATTTGTGACTGCGATTATGATATTATTTGCATAACAGAAACGTGGTTAAAACCAGAAATTTCGGACAGTGAGTGGAGTCTTGTTGTGAATTCGTGAATCATTCAAAGGTAGACCCTTAACATATCTGTTGCATATCTGCAACGATAGTATTGTGGAGGACTTATGGATATCTATCGCTTTGAGGGGAGAGAGGAGGCTCTTGATATGTACTGTTTATATTCCACCGTTTGCCTCTTTAAATAATTATACAGCATTCTTTACCAAATTGGAAGGAGTATTGGAGAAATATCACAAAAGTGATATACTTGTAGTCGGTTACTTTAATTTGCCTCATCTCGGATTATACGCAAGCTTCCAGGGACTTGCCTCTACTACTAGGCAGCGCGAC
Organism: Cosmopolites sordidus; assembly: GCA_031761425.1. NCBI lineage: Eukaryota > Metazoa > Arthropoda > Insecta > Coleoptera > Curculionidae > Cosmopolites > Cosmopolites sordidus. Next base: position 45,881 of record JARFXV010001282.1, read on the forward strand.
GGACCCAGTGAGTTTAAGTTTTCTTAAACTTCTTCTACTCTAGTAATTTAAAACAGTTTAATAATATTCTTAATGTATGTATTAATCTTAATGTATTATGACCTGCATACTGTGCCTTGCAATTATTAAGGAATTAAATGGTTTAGTTTTTAGATTTAAGTGACAAGTACTTGCTATGTTCTGCAGGTTAAGTTGAGCTTTGTTAAATTGTGTTATCCTGTGATAGGACAGGTCACCTGTCTGTTAGATAACCCTATTATTTAAATAAATAAATTAATAAATACATATTTTGATTAGTACTTAATAAAGGATCTCAATAAATAATAAAGACTGATTACTTAAAGTGATATAAATTTGTTACTATCTAAAAAAATCATAGTGAGGCGTCTATCCCGGCCCACGGCAAGTATCCCTTTTTTGAGAGGTCAAATAAAACAGAATTTACTCAAAACCAATGTTTTGACATACATGTTGCATTATTTTTAGTAAGTGCATATTTTTTAATAATAGATCTTTTTGGAAAAGTGGAGCATCTATCCGGCTTTTACCCTATATATATTTTTTTTAAATATTAATCTGTGAATACCTTAGATGGTTCATTGTATTCTGTTTTTTTTGGGAACGTGCAGACGTTTCGCCAAGATCACATTTGGTATTGATAGACTCAGAAGTCAGTGTCTGAAGATAGACTCAAGATCTGAAAAACGACTACACTTTCACAAAAAATGGAGAGAGTTTGAGAACCGTCTACACATTCCCAATAAACGTAATACAACGAATAATCAGATGTACTATCTAATAATGTTTTCTATTGAAAAAAACAAAAAACAAAAACAGCCAACTTTATTTTCCTACAGGTTTTAGTGAAAAAATTGAGGATCAATTTTATAGCAGGAGGAATTAATGTAAACTGTTCGTAATTATAAATAACTGCACAGTTATACAAATTGCACAAAGACTTTCTATTTGTGGCGATATGAAAAATACACTGAAGATGGCATGACCTGGGCATGACTAAAGAATAATTTTAAAAATTTCCAAAGTAGATTAGTGTAAAGTTTATGCATTTCTCGCATCTGTAGGTCAACCTCAAGAAAATCCAGGTGAAAATCTTCACCAGAAAACTTTACGAAGGAAAATGCCAATAAAAATTCCCAATACAGTGGTTGCAAGAAGAAAAATAATTTAAGTTTTAAATAGTGATAATTTCAGTAACATATCTACAAGTAATATGACATATTCAAACCATTGTGTCCTCTAGCGAGCAGAACCAGTACCTCTTTCTGACAGTTCCAGACAGACAGACCTTTCTCAGTATTTTCATGTAATTTTCGCACTGTTCCTTGCTGATAGAAATTTCGTTCGTATAGAGTATACTATACACCCTAGCCAAAGGGGCTAAAAAACTGAACATCGTGAGTCAGCTAGAGCACTAGCCTTAACCCTCTCAATCATCGGTATATATATATATATATCGGTATATATATATATATATATATATATATATATATATATATATATATATATATATAATATCGGTATATATATATATATATATATATATATATATATATATATATATATATATATATATATATATATATATATAATATCGGTATATATATATATATATATATATATATATATATATATATATATATATATATATATATATATATATATATATATATATATATACGCCTCCGATTCCTGAAAAAAAAAGAATTAAATAGACTAAACTTTGTGGAAATAATTGAACGATTCATCCAATATCCTGATTTCTCTTTTATATTAACTGGATAACATATCAAAAACTTGCGCTGCATTAATATCCATATTATAAAAGTACATGGAAAAGCTCTATGTACATAAATTTGTTATCCATTCCAAGCAAAGTTTAACAACTATCATTCCCCAGATCTTAGATTAAGTTACACTGGTCCATTCACAAAACAAAACCACTTGAAAACGTATTACCGTTTTAACGCCATGAAAAGTCCAATTCCGATCCGAATCCCGATGGAACAATCGTCATCCCGTAAGGTTCGTACCGGATAATTTTTATGGACGGTCGCGAACCGTCCATCCGGTCATCCTTTTCAAAGGGTCGTTATACCCTTTCGAAATCGCAAAAAAACCAATACTCTGAACAGTAGCAGGGCTAAAAGTCCAGTGACAAATCATCCCGGACTATTTTTTATTATACGCGAATCGAAAAGCAAAAAAAAAATGACGATTAACTATGTCCAAGGCCGATATCAGCCAAAAAAAAATCTCCATGTCGTAATTAAATTGGCCCGCGGGTCAGATTTGAAAAAAAATTATTCCCAATTTCGGAAGTTTTTTTTTCGTTACCTGTCGTATTGGGCCCATTTATTTCTTTTTGATGTTTTTTTTTAATATATGAGAAAAAAACATGCCCTGGAAGGTTATTAGGTAATCAATATATAACAGGAAATATAAAGAGTGTTTCAATAGGGACTACAAGATGATTGAAGAAACAAGATGAAAACGTGCAACTACGTGACGATATTATGCATGATAAAAAAATCAAAAAATCCAGTTACTTTCGGTATAAAAAATAAAACTATTTAGAGAATTAGATTATCTGTCTTCTTGTCTTTATTATGTCAAAAAATACCGGGAATTGGTCAATAAAATACAAAATGTTTATTATTTATCCAAATTTATTGCATTGCCTTCAAAGTAGGTCTATTCCGAAATAATTCACTATGCCAACCAATAATCCAATTGTGAAAACATTTTTTAAACGCATTTTCTGGAATTGACTTTAGTTCTTGCCGCGAATTATCTTTTTTGTCTTCTCTCGACTGAAAACGGGTGCCTCGAAGTGGTAATTTGAGTTTTGGAAAGAGAAATAAGTCGGCAGGAGCCATATCAGCTGAATCCGGTGGTTGTTGGATGGTATTTGTTGATTTTTTGACCAGAAATTGTGAGATGGTGCGTTGTCGTGATACAAAATTCAAAAGTTTTCTGTCCACAAATCTGACCTTTTTCAACGAATTTGCTGTCTCAAACGCCTCAGTTAAGCGTCTGACCTTCTGGCAATAATTCCGAGTGCACAACACCGCGATAATCAAAGAAAACAGTCAACATCACTTTAATTTTTGATTGACTTTGACGTGATTTTTTCGGTTTCGGCTCAGTTGGAAGGCGCCATTCCGAAGCTTGTATATCCATGTCACTCGTACATCCAGAATTGACTCGTTCTAGAATGTCTTCAGCGACCTTTACGCGATTGAGTTTCTGAACAAAATTCAGGTCTTTCAGCACTAGTCGAGAGCGGCTATCTCGCTCAAACTTAAATTGCGATTTTCAGTCACCATTTCCTTCACTTTAGCGATGATAACTTCAGTTGGAGACATTGATGGCCGACCACAGCGCGGCAGATCTTCCACCATATCTCGATCTTTTGAATGCACTGTACTACTCATATGTACGCAAGTCGATTCACCGTAAGCCTTCTGCAATATTTTAAGCGATTCGGCAAACGAAATTTCATTTGCAATGCAAAATTTTAAGATAAATTATTTGTTCGATGTTTTTATCCATTTTAAAAATCGCAAAACACACTTGAGATGAACTGACAAAATCGAGCACTGGAAACAAACTAAATAATAGATGACGTTCAAACTCCGCGTCAATGTAGAGGACAGTTGTGCCAATTTAGCGATATAAATAATTTTGACAATTCCTTTAAGCGGGCTTTTCAAATGATCAATTACCGGTGCTTTTTTGACAGGATGTACTTCAATTTCGCTAAAAGTTGTTAACGTTTGAAGCATTCTCAGAAGTTCAACCAATGCTGTTCCTTCCATACGTGTTCAATCGGCGATAAATAGGGCGATCTCGCCGGGCAGTGAAGTGTCGCTATCCTAGACTCTTTTAAAAACTACGTAGCTTGGCGAGGTGATGGAGCTTTGGACGAGCTTATAGATACGAGCCAATAATGGGCTGCAATATTTCGGTTATATTTAAGGGGTGCGTTAAAACTTCACCCGATGGTTACTAACCTTCAGCCCGAAAATATCTGACCTAAAAATTGAGATTCATCACTAAAGCGAATAGAGTTCCATTCCAGGCCCATTCAATTTCAGCGCTGCCTCATTGTAAACGACGCATCTTGTCCTGCGTTGTAACAGTCATCCTCGAAAACAATCTTATCGTTCGCTGCAGCAAATGCATCTCGCCCTAGCTGGATATTTTCATTTCGTTCAACAGCCATAAGTTCAAAATTATGTTGGCCACGTCTATCTATATGAGCAAGATTGTCCATATCCTCATAACAATAGAATCAGCAATGTCCAATGTTAAATCTTCTTCTTTCATGCCAATGGCTTTAGAGCTAGCTAATTTAAATTATTTACTTTAATATAGATCTCAAACAGTGAATTACACTAAAAAAATCCTTTGGCACACATGAAGATAGTAATCTACCAACTTTACATATGTTCTTATATTGGAAATTTTTAATCCTGATGTATTTATCGGATTTTTCGAAAACTTCGTAGGGCTTTTCTAAGAAAACGAGAAACGCAAATACTTATTAAAAGAATATAGAATAGATTATTTCATATACAGGGTGCGGCAGAAAGACCTCCCCCATTTGGGACTCTAATAAAAACCTAACCAACAAAGATGCAAAACAAACCTATATATTTCTGAAAAGTATGTACAACGCAGTTTTAAACTAACATGTTTTAAACATGACATCACTCAAGTGGCGGCCTCCATTATCGATACATTGATTGAGCCTCTCTCGGCTAAAAACTAGAAACGTGTAATGACACGACGTAGCATTTCAGGGGAATCGTCGCAATTTCTTGGGTTATCGCCTCCTTAAGTGCATTCAAAGTTTGTGGACAACGTTGGTATACCTTCGACTTAAGATAGCCCCACAGAAAGAAGTCGCACGGGGACAAATCTGGAGAACGAGGAGGCCAGCCAATGTCGCCACGCAAGGAGATTACATGTCCAGGAAACAGTTGTCTTAAAATTTCAAGTGAACGACGAGATGTGTGGGCTGTTGCGCCATCTTGCTGGCACCACACATTTTCTTGCCCATGTTGATTATAAAGATCATCCAATCTGGGCCGGAGAAAATTCTCCAGTAATGCGCAATAGCGATCAAAAGTCACCGTTGCAGTGACACCATTCTCTTCAAAAAAGTACGGACCCCATACTCCAAATTCGTGAACAGCGCACCATACCGAATCCTTTGGGCTGTAGAGTGGGCGTTGGTGGAGTTCTCGAGGATTACTTTCTGCCCAGTAACGGAAATTATGTTTATTGACCATACCTGAAAGGTGGAAATGAGCTTCATCCGTAAAGATCAAAACGTTTCCGCGAGGAAGGTTTCGAAGCTGTTGGCACAAAGTTCTACGGGTTTCCCAATCCGTTTCAGACAATTCCTGTGTAAGTACAATTTTGTAAGAATGCATTTTGAGATCTCGATGTAGAATTCTGCGAACACTTCGGTCAGATAACTGCAACGCTGCCGCGAGTTTTCGTGCAGATCACCGGAGTGACTGCTCAACCGAAGTTCTGACAGCGGCCACATTTTCCGGTCCTGTTACGGTTCGAGGTCTGCCAGGAGGTTTCTTTTTAATGCCGAACCTGTCTCTCTGAAGTTTGACACCCAAACACCAATGGTTTTCTTATCAGGAACGGGGTCATGTCACCCAAGCGCGAAGCGGGTGCGAAAGGCACGCTGGGTTAATATCGGCGAACCGCCATTTCTAATGAACTCCTCGACGACGAATGCGCGGTCCACTCCCAACCAAGCCATGATGCAGACTGGAAAAGGCATGCGTGTAACCGTGCCTCAACGCAATATATATATATATATATATATATATATATATATATATATATATATATATATATATATATATATATATATATATATATATATCAATATATATATATATATATATATATATATATATATATATATATATCAATATATATATATATATATATATATATATATATATATATATATATATATATATATATATATCAATATATATATATATATATATATATATATATATATATATATATATATATATATATATATATATATATATATATCAATATATATATATATATATATATATATATATATATATATATATATATATATATATATATATATATATATACACAGTTGTGGTCAAAATAATAAGAGTGTGTAGTATCACCGAAAAAATGCATGACATGATATACATGGCTTTAAATGAAGATCCATTGATTTAGTATTAATTATTACATTCTTGGCAAAAACAATACATGCAAAATACAAAAATGAAAAATATTTTTGATGCGGTTATGATTTGGATATTGTAAACAAATTTTAAAGGAAAAAATCGTATATCTCGTGGAATAAAATAAGTCCCATGTTTTGCAAATACGGGGGCACTTCACACATTAAGCAGACAGGCAAATTAAGAAAAATTTAATGTGGTTATCATTTATTAATAAGTTTTTGCCTTAATGTGTTCACTATTTGTTAGTATTTGCAGTTGTGTTTTTAAAAATTAGTATAATATAAAATTATCTCTAAAGAAGTGTTTATGTACATCTATATATATATATATATATATATATATATATATATATATATATATATATATATATATATATATATATATATATATATATATATATATTGTAATAATATTAAACCATTGTCTACTACCAATTAAAACATTCAACGAATTTTCGTCATTAGTTTTTGTTTTTTGTCTTCCTAATTTTGGACGGCTTTTAATACTGCCTGCATCATTGCATCTTTTTATCGTCTTTGAAACTGTTGACTTCGTGATGAACGACTTAGTGATGAACCTTCAGCCTAAATGCGCGTTCTGTTACCGTATCTAACAGCTATTAGTATTTCAATTATTTCTCTATCAATTCATATAAAAATTGAAAGAAATTCGAAATTCATGACGCTAACAGTTGTCAAGTGTAATCAAATACTTCATGTGTCATCCATAGTTTCATAGTCTACTAAATGAAAAATATATTTACCTTAAAACAGACCGACCCACCATTTTTTTAAAACCATACATACATCGTTGAATACAGAGAAAAATGCTCTTTCCAACGGTGCCAAATTCAAGTACTGATGTTTATGTACAAAATTTCATTAAGAAATCTCAAGGCGTTCTCGAGATATTTGACCGTTTCCATACATAATGCGACCCTGTATACTTTTAACCCTATTTACCAAATGAATCTAATAGTCAATCCGGACTTCAAATTACAAATATAGCCCACCGATATCTTACGCCTCTCCCAAAACACAAGCACTCCAATTATCTCAGAAGACTTTCCTTGACCCTGACATGACTACTCTCAAGATTTTAAAAGCACTTGAATACATAGATTTTTCTTTATGGGTATTTTTTAAAGGTTACCGTAGGAATGTCGCCTAATCTGCTTTTTATTCTAATTAGAAACAACGCAGTAGAATGCCGAAACGTACGAATTTCCTATTCCGTCAACGTCGGAACTCACGGATCAAGACAGATCACCGGAGCGCCGAAATTAGAGAGGAGGGGAACGCGAAGGGGGCGGTGAAAAGGGCACGTGCTGGTGAGGAGGAATTTGGGGACCCTGAAAGGGAATGGGGGGAGGTACAGCGAACGCCCCACCGACTCTTAATGAAGGCGTCTCGGTGATCAGCCTGCGTCTAATGCTCGGCACGTATGCAGTGGATTTATTTTCTTTAACCTGTAATATACGCTGAAAGTCTGACCTGGGGGGCCTGTCAACTGGATATATAGTCGGCGGAGATGTCGTGCGGGTTTTTTTTTCGACACCGGATAGAATGGGGGTGAGGGGAGTACGGGGACGGTCAGAAAGCCCACCTTTGGGACCTGGACGGGACGTGATTGAGTGAAATTTTGGGGTAAGATGAGCTTCGGCTCCACTAAAGCAATTATACGATCTCGTATTATGTTCATATGTGTGTCTAGGATAAATGGAATAAATTAAATTGTATTAATGGTGCGTTTTACGTCCTTTAGGATTTTAGTAAACTCACGATTGTTTCATAAATGGAAATAGGGGAATTTGTAATATATCTCCAGTGTTGTTCGTGTTGGAGATTAAACATTTGAGACAATAATTAAAACCAATTTAACCATGGCATTTGCAAAAACATTAGAAATCATGTTATTGTGTATAATTTTTGTTCTTTGGAACAAGTTTTAGTTTAATTAATCTCTAAGAGATATCCCACTAAACACCCAATCACTTTTTTAAACTTTTCGACGCGCGTTTCGCTAACCATGTTAGCATCATCAGGAGATGATTCATCTCTTAGAATTTAGCGTTTCACACTGAATATTTCAATAGAACTTTTAGTTTGTCAAAAATTAGCAATGCTTTATGGTAGTAAGTTACCTAATAGGGCCAAGTGTGAAAATCCTAGCAGACATTAAGCGATTGTTATTTGTAGTAGTTAGCACAAAGGGATTTATTCAGTTGAAATAACTGTAAACAAAGCATGCCTTTCAAGTTCCACCCATGGCTTTTTTTCCGATTAAAAAATTATTGAAATGTATTCACAATTGGTAAGTAAGAAAGTTGCAGCAGTGTTCATGTTTCAAATTAGTCATGTAGCAGTCACTTTCTTTATAATGTTTTCCTTAAATATTTAAGCTACTTTACTATGATGAAAATGTTACGTGATTTTATAAATATACTAAGCTAATTGAAAACTTGCGGAGCGGAAATGATAAAACAAGTTTATAGTTGAAAGCTCAATATATCTTTTCAGCAGTTCTCCAATTTATTTAATCCATCTCTGAAGTGATTTTCTGGAAGTCCTTTAAAATACTCATCTACGGCTGCTGTAAGTTCTTTTCATTTGATGAAAAACGCTTGCTACCTATACATTTTATGAGGTTTGGGAACAGATGAAAGTCAGAGGGGGCCAGATTCGGTGAATATGGTGGCTGCTTCAACAATTTGTAGTGTAACTCTTTCAATTTGGCCATTGCAAGAACACCTTTGTGAGCGGATGCATTGTCTTGATGAAAAATAATTTTTTTCTTCGCTAAACCAAGTCTTTTCTCACGAATTTTTACATTCAATTAATCCAAAAGGTTTGGGTAATACTGTCCTGTTATTGTTTTACTGGCTTGCTGGTAATCAATTCACAAAATGCCTTTTGCATCCCAAGAAATTGATAGCATAGTCTTTTTAGTCGATTTTGACCACTGGGGCTGCTTCAGAGCTGAAGAACCGGGCTCAGTCCACTCTGCGGTTTTTGTCGCAGTTCAGGATCGTAGTGGTAAACCCAAGTCTCATCTATAGTTACAAAACGATGTTTAAAATATATTTTATTCTTTCGAAAACAATCCAGATGTTGGTTAGAAAGTTTTACTCGAAGTCGTTTTTAATTAGTTTCACTTGTCTGTCATTGACAGTCAATTGTCTGTCATCCATAACCATATCATATATATGTTTGAATTAATTATTTGTTTAATAGTTGCAGTTTTTGTCCAGAACGAGTATCATCATCCAGGCTTATACGACCACGTTGAAACTCATCTACTCACTTACAAAACTCCCCTAATACATTTACAGACTCCCCTAATACATTTACCATTTCACTATAAATTTCCATTGCCTTTAAACCTTTTTTACAAAGAATTTAATCACTGCACGATTTTCAATATTTACCATTTTAAAAAATAACACTGATACGTTTACTTTAAGCTGCTGTTTTTGTATGAATGAATTGACAGATCGACTTGAAACTTCTTTCTAGTTCTTTTACTGCTCTAGTATTTATTTTGTCTCTTTCATAGTAATCTTTTCTCATTATAACACACTTATTTCAAAGCTTTTTCCAGTCTTTAAAATAGTTTAAAACAGAGTCATACTCTGCTTTTATTATAAAGCGGTCAACGAACTCTCTTGACTGGCTTCTATGGTCTGAAAACGACCATCCACAAAGTGACGAACAGAAAAAAAATCACACAATGCCATATCTGGGGAATATGGTGCTTGTGGAAGGGTATTTGTTAAATTTTTAGCGAAAAATTGACGCATAATTATTGGTGTGCGATGGTACGTTATCGTGATACAAAATCCATGAACTGTTTTGTCGCAATTCCGGATGTTTACTGGAGATTATTCACGTTAAAGATCTTCCTTAACGAGGTTCATCTTCAACTGCTTCTTTATCATTAATAAAGTCCTTGCATCGCTTATAAACGTTTTTTTTTAATATAACTTCATCGCTGTAGAAGTTTCTTAATATTTTTAATGCTTTAGTAGGAGAAATTTAATGCAAATTCTTTTCCGGATAAATTTATCCATTTTAAAAAATTAACGAAAAAAGTTTTTAACAAAATGAAATTCATATCATGTCTCTCATGACATTCATTCATTTATCATTTCAGTCAGATGTTAAGGACAGTTATACCAACTTAAAAATAAACGGTTGTGTCAATAGGTAAAGCGCGCGAATTTTTAAAACAAGCCACCTTAACTTCTTCATCATAGCAGTAGTATAACTATTTTAAACATTAACGGCACACTACAGGACAAATTAAATACATTTCAGTTTGAGTAACTAACAAAAACAGTTTGATTCACTTGAAAAGAACTGTTTTCCTTAAACTATCCCTATTGGAAAATAAGTTTCCACCTTGCTAAACCAATTAAGAACATGTGATTGACACTTTATTGGGATATACCCTGCTGCTCTAACATTTACTATATTTTAACATTATTTTTCACTGCTGACATTTACAAACTACCCAAAGTAAACCACAAATTAACACGCAATATCGAAAAGTATTTTATTCAATAAAGCTATTGATTTTCCTTAAAAATTTTCAAATAAGCATCCTCAAGGTATATCTAGAAAGTGGAAAAATTAACGAAAATTAACTCATAATAAATCAATGAAGTATTAACGGTTCAATTCTTCTATTGGAACCTTCGGTGTCAAAACTAAACTTAAGAGATTTACCACTAAACACCAAATAACTTTATTTAACTTCTCGACTCGCATCTCGCTAACCATCTTCTGATGACGGTTAGCGAAACATCGAGATGTTAAATAAAGTGATTTGCTGTTTAGTTGTAATGTTGTCTCTTCGAGTTAAGTATTAATGGAAAAATATAGCGTGATCCTGGTTATCGTAATACGACGAATTCAGTTTTTTTGTCACTAAGTAAGAAATTTGAGAGTAAAAATTGAAAATAGAGTCATTGCTAAAACGTTTACCCAAATCTGTGAATGCAAAAAGACATGCAAAGCCTTATAAAACGTGAGAAAAAAGAACCCATTGATGTGACATCGATATAGGCGAAATTCGACAAAATTCGGTCCTCTGCCGCAACAACACGTCACGTGTCTGCAAAAACGAAAATATAAAATTCTCTGCCGATTCGACGACGGTGATTTTATTGGCTTCCGACATCAGACCAGTCAGTTAGATTGAAAAGAAAGTTGGGTTAAGTGCTGTGACAAGGCACGATAAAAAGTTTTGGAAATGCGAATAGTGAGATGAAGATTTCTCCTCTTCAGATCTATCCGCAGGTTAGCTTGTTTTTCTTTATAAATTATATTAAGTGTTTTCCACTTTTTTCATCTCTGTTAGGGACATAGTACAATGATCAAATATAGACAATAGTACTATGATTAAAAAAATAAGGTTAGTAACAAAACTAAAAAGGTGACCTGACTTCGTCAGGTGACTGACAAAAAGAAGTAAATTTTTTAAAATTTCGCGCGTTTTACATATCGATATAACCATCTATTTTTTTCAGTTGGTATAACTCTCTTTGACATGTGACTGACGTTTCAAATCATTTCGCTTGTTAAATTAAAAATTATAGCGTCTTTTGTATTAATATTGTCAATAATTTTTATAAGTAATGTCTGAATGATTGTGGCGTGTTCATATATTTTTTTCCTTTATTTGGGTTTTTAATAAGAACAGGTATTTTTGATATTTTTTGAGTTTTAGATAGTGGCGAAAAGTCCAAATAAAGGAAAAAAATAAATAATTTTTATAGTTGATTTTTTAAAATGAATTTGCATTAAATTGTCTAACAAATGAAATTTTTTGTACTGGTGCATTAAAAATGTTAAGAAAAATTTTTGCCGATGAAGCTATGTGAAAAAAAAATGTTTACATGGTAGTGGTACAAAAAAATTACTGATGGAAGAGAACGAACGAATGCACGGTTTCCAATATTTCTTTACTTTAAGCTGCTATTTGTGTACGAATGAATTGGCAGATCGACTTGAAACTTCACATATGTTCATATGAAGGATGAAACTTCAAAATGTAGTAGATTATATATTTCCCTTACTGCTCTATAAGTGTCGCTCTGCGAGCTTTTCAATTAGCCTAATACGTAATGTCTGAATGATTGTGGCGTGTTCATATATTTTTTCTCTGTTATTTGGGTTTTTTTCGCCACTGTCTAGAACTCAAAAAATTACCTGTTCTTATTTAAAGAAAGAATCACTGGGTAAAAACAAAAAACCAAACGGAGACAAATTTCTCAGTGATTCTTTTTTGTAATAAATTTGCCTAACGAACAAAATTTTAAAGATATAAAAATGTTATAAAAAAATTTACAAACTTTTAACGTTAACGTTTCGGAGGGTAATCTCTCCCCGTTTTCAAAACTGAACTAAAAAATAAATTATATTAATTTGTAATATATAAAGTAACGAGTGAAAGTAAATATATTTTTTTGTATGTCAACGATACTTACATTGACAACAATGGATTTTCATGACAGTGACTACCAAAAAATATATATATAGGTAATGTTTACTGTGTGATTGTTTATTGTACTGATTGTGTATTCAAATATTTAAATGTTTTTAATTGTATTCTTTAGAATCGGGAACCATATTGAATTTAAATCTACCGAAGACATAGCAATACAGTTATTTTTATTTAAATTAATTATAGCGGTTTCTTTTAATCTTCTGTATTTTGTTACCGATTCTTTTAATGCCGTTTTGGAATTATTCCAATTGATTTTATGACCCGATTCCCATGCATTACATTACATTATATATATATATATATATATATATATATATATATATATATATATATATATATATATATATATATATATATATATATATATATATATATATATAATGTATATATATACATGAAAATCCATTGTTGTCAATGTAAGTATCGTTGACATACAAAAAAATATATTTACTTTCACTCGTTACTTTATATATTACAAATACTTTCACTCGTTACTTTATATATTACAAATTAATATAATTTATTTTTTAGTTCAGTTTTGAAAACGGGGGGAGATTACCCTCCGAAACGTTAACGTTAAAAGTTTGTAAATTTTTTTATAACATTTTTATATCTTTAAAATTTTGTTCGTTAGGCAAATTTATTACAAAAAAGAATCACTGAGAAATTTTTCTCCGTTTGGTTTTTTGTTTTTACCCAGTGATTCATCCTTTAAATAAGAACAGGTAATTTTGATATATTTTAGTTAATTTTTTTAGAGTTTTAGACAGTGGCGAAAAACCCAAATAAAGGAGAAAAAATATAGCCTAATACGTATTAGTCTAAGACTAACGTAAGCCCGAGAATTTCAATCAAGGGTTGTTATTTTTAAAAAACAAACAGTATCTGATGATACTCTAGTGCCATTTAATTTGGATAACCCATAACTTGAGATAAGATCATGTATAAACTTCACCAAAAACAAAAAAGCTTTTTTGCATTTTAAAATTACCAAACATCATCGAAATGAAAAAGCTGAAAGCGTCCGTTTTAACTTCCTGCTTTTTCGAATTTATTAGCATCGTCCTTACAATTAAAACAAAAAAGAGAACGAACCGGCACAAAACAAAACACAATCTGCATTCCTGCAAATTAAAATGAGAGGCCGTTGCGATCTGGGGCTTAATGCATTTTTATGGGTTCATTTTGCAGTTTTAATTCGTTCGCAGTCTGTGTGTTTTTGTGTTCCTGCCTATTTTCGACTTAGTCTTCTTTCATCTCTTCCTGGCCAAAAATTAATTTTTCGATTGCCATTACGTCTTGCGGTATATCAATTTAATGAACAAATACACAACAAACCTTAACTTTTTTTTATTTTGGAAACAATTGCCTGTTTCGAATTATCCAAACCAATTACGACCAATTGTAACCGACAAGAGGTTTACGCCAAATCTTCTACCTTTCGGATTTCCTTTATTTGCACAATAAAACATTTATCGTAACGGCATTCGCACTCTCTCTAAGGGGAACATTCACTTATCCCAAATATCTTAGATATCAAAAGGATTAAGCTCTGTGGGGACCCTTTCTATGTTTTCGAGCCGCACAGTGACCCAGGATGTTTTTGGTCTCCTGTTATTATTTATAAAATTTCGTGCGGTTCAAGCTATTCGAAAGCAATACAGCTTTCTACATGGATCTACATGTAATCGTCCAAGCCTAACCTTTTGTTGTTTTTTTATCAGGCTTTTTGGATTCCTTTTGACGATATAATGATTGGTAGTGGTCTGTTCGCCTGTTCTTGGAGATCTTTACACTTTTTTCTATTTTCTTATACTTCGGTAAGCTTAACTGTCAAATTGTTATTATTTGGGATGGTTATATCTATAAAGGTTGTATGACTTGAAGTTTTATCAACAACAATAAAGAATCTGTTGTTATTCACTGTCTTTTCCGTAAATACTGTTTCAACCCAATACATTTTTTTAGCTGTAAAAAATTGATTTATTGTCAGTTCCCGATGCAGGATCTTTACTATACTACGTCATACATTTCTTTAGATTCAGATGAAGCAAATAAAATATTATGGTAGGAACTTTCTTAAAAGATGGTATAATTTTTACTGATTCTCGCTACGCTATCGTCGGTGATACTGCAATACCGCTTAAGTAAAAATTGCAATATCTTGTAACTACGTATTGCAATACCGCATAAGTACAAAAATAGCAGAAATGAGATTTGATACTCAAATTATGTATTTTTTTCTACATTTTTTCGCACATTTATTAATTAAAAAAAAATGATATCAAAAGTAATTGTATACAATACCGCGTTTGCTTAACATTTGCTAGTAATACCCCGTAACTACCAATAACCTATACGGTATAATGTCATGACAGTTCAATCAGTGATATTAGAATTGAAACAGAAAATTAAGTAAGAAATAGTTTCTAATATAAATGTTCTAAAGCAAGTATATTAAATTACACTGGGGAACAGCAATTTTGTTGACTTGGATCTGTGACTTGTTTTTGACTAATTTTTCATCTCTGAATTCAAAAATATTCACAGTTTTTCTCTATCACGTCAAGTTCTTAAGCTACAGCATACCCCTCATTTTACCTTAAAAGTGTACATACGAAAGGAAATAAAGTGAGATCTGACCAAATAGATTAGAATATTTTATTCATACAGAGGTTAACAGATTATTAAAAATTAAATTGTATTTATACAAAAAATAAATCAAAGATATTATGGTAAAAATTTCTTCTTATAGCTTTTCCTGGAGTGTTCAGTTTGTGGGCATTCACGCTTGATGCTCCAACAGTAGTCAGCCATCATACTGACATCCCATCTACCTTGATACCGCGCTTCCATAACCTTTAGATCTTGGTGGAATCGTTCGCCCTGTTCATCACTAACAACACCAAGATTTTCTGGGAAGTTAGCAAGACGTCTATGTAAGAAATGCAGTTTGATGCTCATGTTACAACCAAGCTTTTTAAAGCTCTCCAAGAGTTGTTGAACAATTTCGATGTAATTTGGGGCTCGGGTATTTCCAAGAAAGTCTTTAACAATATTTTTAAAAACCAACCAAGCATTCCTTTCAAGTTCGGTCATTGTTTCAGTGAAATTTTCATCTTTAACGAGTTGCCGAATCTGTGGACCATCAAACACACCAGTCTTTATCTTTTCATATGACGGGCTAGGGAATGCCGAAATGATATACTTAAAGCAGTCTCCTTCAATTGACAAAGCCTTAACAAATTGCTTCATGAGGTCTAGTTTTATATGCAAAGGCGGAAATACAATGTTTTTTCTGTCGACAAGTGGCTGATTTGAAATGTTTGGATCACCAGGGCACCCAATGCTTCTCACGAGCTCTGCTGTCCCACATGCACAAAAAACACGGATACTTGGTATACCCGCGTTGCTGACCAAGAAGGAAACAGACCATTTTAAGGTCAACACAGATGATCCATTGGTGCATATTATATTGCAACAAGTCAATGACTTTCTTTATGTCGCCATATTCTTCACGCAAAGAAACTGAATGACCTATTGGGACTAAACCGTATAAATTTCCATTATGTAGGAGAACACACTTCAAGCTACGCTTTGAGCTATCTATAAACAATCGTCATTCAGTTGCGTTATAGTTAGAAATGGCCAATTCTTTCATTAAACCTTCTACGTTCTGGCAATATACAAATCCGTCATTATTTCTGAAGTACTGCCTAAATTCACTTTCTCTGGATCGAATAGTAAGTGACTTTAGCTCCTTTGTCAAGCAAATTTTTTTCTGCAGTCTTGATGCTAATAATTCCGATGCTTTTTTGGATAGTCCCAAATCTCGTGCTCAATCGTTTAATTCATGTTGATTGAATCCTTTACGAACAGAATCATCGGAAACTTTGAATTCTTCGTCGGTGGAGTCACTTCGATCTTCACTTGATTCGCATTCTTGTATTTCTAAAGAAGGTAATGAAAGGTAATTGAAAAACTGGCACTGAAATTTCAGCTGAATGAAGCACAGGGCGTATAGCTGACGGTAAACTAGGGTACTCAATTTTATGTTTATTTTTCTTGTTGAATCCTGATGTTTTCACTATGCAAAAGTAGCAATCACTTAAGTGATTTTTGGGACCTCGCAAAATCATTGGTATACCAAACGAAAGTTTATTACGCGTTCTCTCCGTCCACATTTGTAAACTCTCTACACACTGCTTGCACACTTTATGAGGGACCCATGATTCATCTTGGTCACGTATTTTCACTTTAAAATAAGCAAAATAGATTTGCCTGACAAATGTACTAATATTAGTCCGTTGAATGGGGATGGTAAAACTGCCAAAGATATATAAAGATAAGTTGTGTATGTATACTTTGACTTCACTATATCAGAGCGACACAGACCCGCGTACTTTAACATCTCATGCGTAACTGACCGAACTAGTTTTGGATGACGCAACGTCACTCACGCCCCCACTCCTAGGTCGAAGAAGGTTCGCCGGTAGGAGAGCAGTAGTGACTTCTGTGATTCGTCTTAGTCGGATGCGCAACAACTGTAGAGAAAAAACTTGACGTGATAGAAAAAAACTGAATAAAGTTTTGGAATTAGCATGTCAATTTACGTATAAAACAGCTTAAATATCGAGCTCAACAGAAATTATTTTTCAAATTGTTCCCCAGTGTTATTCATTCAAAATTGTTCATTTAAAATTATTCATTATTAATTTAAAATTAATTATTACAAATAAAAATTGTTGGTTTTATTTGGAAAGGAAATCCAGAAGTACCAATTGAGACACCCTTTATTTGCCCCATCTATATGTGAAGCCGAGAACTTTTCTAACGACCCTCGTATTTTCCAAGTTTTGTCATTAGGTAGTAAATCTCGTATAACCTATAACTCAGCTCCTTAAGAACTCTCTATTTTTTCATGATTTTTTTTCTAGATTACTATGTATTTTTATAACAGATCCTTTAATATTACATACCGTTTGGGGCTTTATTGATAAATTCGATAGTGGACGCGAACCAATCCGTTCGCGTCAAACTACCTAAGCCGGTCGTCAAAGTCATCGTCGGAAAAATCCTATCATCCGTAAGTCCTCAATAAACCAGCGAAAATATGAAGTAATAAACCTAAAGCGTAAAATCGCAACTAACTCGATTCCCTATACGTTTCCCTATACTCGACACCGAATAAAATTCTTGTTCTATGACTTTATTACGACTGCAAGGCGACGTCTTTAATACGTCTTGGTCTTCTCCAGCGGCACTTCGGGCGTTAGCCGGAAGCCGTCGAATAATTAAAGGAACGAAATTAAAAAATAAGGCACGTCTGAAAGTCTGAAAGGGCTTCACTTTGTTTCGTTACTTCGACGTCGATGAAATGACGTGCACGACCACAATTCGACGTTGTATCTCAAAATTGTCGAGAGCGATGGACATTAAACTTAAATGAATTTCTGTAAGGAAATATTGATGTGAAATATACCACGTCTGAGTTGATCTATTGAGTTAGTTCCGCTAAAATGCTATTTTGATGTAGTTAGACAATATTAAGGCATAAACGTAGTTTGGTATTTCTTAATAGAACAATAGTTCCTCTTAAGTCAATTTAATTTATAAAATATTGAGTCAAAGAAGTCCTGATGTATAATAGTTCAAGAAGCATTACTAGCAACATATATGTAAAATATATTAACCTTAAGCAGAATACCAGTACGATTTATACAAAACCAGTTTGGTGCAAAACAGCCAGTGTCATCAACCAAATTTTCTCCAATATCCGCGCGCTGTTGAATCGTATATATTTCCATGGTGAATTGAAACAGTCATTATTGACCCAGCAGTCTACGAGTGACATTTACATTTCAAACAGTGTTGCCGCTATTAGGTTTCAAAGTTCTGATACTCTTATTGAAAAATTCTTTATATAAAAGAAATATATGTTTGACATGAACATGTGATGTGACATGAACATGTGATGTATATCATGCGAACTGGAAGAAACTTTAACAATGCTAGAATTATGCATAAAACCACATGCATGGACAGGATAGATAATTACTTGAATACTTTATTGGTACTAAAAATGAAGTACTTTATTGGTAAATGATTATAAAAATCAATATTTTAATTTTTCCAGACAAAAGATATAACAAAAGAAAGTCATAAAATATCTATAGATTATAATCTGGCTAGTAAGTAAAACTAAATGAATTAAAATGTACTCCTGTCAAAACAATATTCAAAAGTATATGGCGATATTGTTTTATAGCGAATTGTTTTATAGCTATATTGTTTTATAGTAACTTTTTGTTTTTAGATGAACTCTCTATAGAATATCTAGGATATACAAGGTGTCCGATAACTTATCCGCTGCAGGTCAACTGGCGATCAAGTAGAGATCAAAATAAGAGGATTTAGTCAATAATGCTTTGCCAACGCAAATGTTAGATATTAAAACATACAGGGTGTTGTACAAGTGAAATTAAATTTTCAAAAAATTGAGATAATTTAAAAACGGTTGAAGATATCAGGTTCAAAATTGGGGTAGTTGGGTTTTCAAAGGTGACAAATTCGAATTTGGTACTAGTTTGAGCCTAGTTCCTAGAGGGCGTTTGCTACCTACTTCGTGAGGAATTAACTCGGTCATATTTTTTTATCCTACAAAGCTAGGAATATTTTTACTTCAAAATAGAGAAGAGTCATAATTCCTACGTGTACCCTTGGTCAATATCGATATTTCACGCCATTTGCGAGATATTCGTGTTCGAATATTCCATTGCACATCTTGTCCATGGCTGAAAAATCTGAGCTGAAAAGACTTTATTTAAAATAACAATTTTTGAAATTTACTTCAATAGGTGTTGAAAGTGTCCACCGTTTACCTCAATACATTTTCACAGGCTCTTTCTTAAGTGACGCCTCACATTTGAGAAGATATTTTCTTCACTTCTAATAACATTGGCTGCTTGTTGAATTTTTTGTAAAAGTCCGTCTCGTGTAGTGATTTCATCATAAACTAAAGACTTCATATGAACCCACTAATAAAAGTCTAACAGATTAATGTCTGGGCTACGAGGTGGCCGAGAAAACTCACCACCGCGCCCGGTCCATCGATGTGGAAAACGTCGCTTCAAATGATTTCGCATTGCAACAGTAAAATACGGTTGCGCCCCATCTTGCATGAACCACATGTCTTGTCTTAAGTTTAGAGGTATACCGTCCAAAAGGTCTAATAAATCATTTTCTAAAAACTGCACATATTGATCTCCATTCAGTCTTTGCGGAAACTCAAATGGGTCGATTAAAAACTCTCTTGGTAGATGTGGATTTTCCAGGGCATAATAATGATTATTTCGCCAGTTAAAAATTCTGCGTCTGGTAAAAGTTGCCTCGTCAGTATGCAATATTTTTTTCAGGAACATGGGGTCTTCATTTTTTTTATGTAGTTGATTCTGACAAAATTCTGATCTAGTCGGCAAATCTTGTGGCAATAAATTTTGAACAAGCAAAAAATAGTAGAGAAAGAATTTTTTTTACGGAGAACTCTTGAAACCGTAGATTTGCCAATTCCTGTAGATGACTCCAAACGCCTAGTACTTAATTCAGGATTTTCCGCGATACTAACCAAAATGTCCTCTTCTTGTTCTACGGTTATACGTTCGGGTCGTCAAGCAGGATGGTTGTAAATTGCTTAACAAATTGAAAATTCTTTAAAAAATTTGCCGATCTGGGATGATTTCTAGTTGGGTAGAGCTCTTCATACCTTCTAACTGCAGCGCGACTATTGTAATTTACTTGAGCATAAACGCAAAGCATATCCCTTAAATCACAGTTAGGAAACCGATTAAGTCTGGGCATTTTTTAAAAATTATTTATTACCTACTCAATATTGGTGAAACTTGTTTCCATCTACGTTTAATTGGAAAGATAGAAAACAATGACAGTTGTCATCGAGACGTAATAATTTGTACACAAGATTCAAGGCACAATTTGTGAATTCGACAAAATGTGCAATGGAATATTCGAACACGATTTTCTTGCAAACGGCGTGAGATATCGACACTGACCAAGGGTATCTTTTTTTACGTGGAAATTATGACTCTTCTCTATTTTGAAGTCAAAATATCCCTAGCTTTATAGAGTAAAAAAATATGAGCGAGTTAATCCCTCACAAAGTAGGTAGCAAGCGCCCTTTAGGAAATAGGCTCAACCTGGTGCAAATTCAGATTTGTCACATTTGAAAACCCGACTACCCCGATTTTGGACCTGATATCTTCAACCGTTTTAAAATTATCTGAATTTTTCGAAAAGTTAGTTTCATTTTGAACACCCTGTATCTTTTTAATGACTAACATTTGCCAATACATTCATTGACTAAAACCTCTTATTTTGATCTCTACTATCACCAGTTGCTCCATGGCGAATAAGTTATGGAACACCCTGAATTGAAAAACTCTCTAACTATCCCCTAATCGAGCAGTCCGTATCTATAGTTGAATATGTCTCCACTATTGGATCCTGAATCAAGTTCTTATCGATCCTTAGTCAAATGGGAATAGAGATTAATAACTAAACTATATCTTCAATTCTTCTGTTGGAACCTTTGGTGTGAAATACTAAACTTGAAGAGATTTACGACTAAACACCAAAACGCTTTTTTGAAATTTTTGAGATTAAATAATCTCCTGATGATGCTAACATGGTTAGCGAAATGTGCGTCGAGCAGTTCAAAAAAACGTTTTGGTGTTTAGTGGTAAATCTCTTCAAGTTTAAACTATATCTTATTCTAAACTTCCTCCAAATGAGTACCGACGCCACACCAGGCCAATCTTCAGATCACTAAGCTTGTTCAATACGACTGGGGACTCCACCAAAGCTCCGACAAGCTACTAATATTATTACTCGTTTCCTCTTCCTCCAAACCGATACAACTCTACTCGTTGGTATTGCCTTCAAAGAGGATAGTGCCATTTCAGACCACATATTGAGCAAATATCATCGATCTATATATGATTGATGCGATGCCTCTTTCAGTAAAATATCCTCCATGATTACCGCGCCTTCTCCATTCTTAGAGAAAAGCATGAGATTATCTAGAACTAGAGTCTACCAGAGGCGAGATGCAAACCTCTTGAATAAAATATGATTTATTTTTTACCGGGTATCTGTTTTGCTTCCATATCACCCTACTATGTCATCTCTAATGCTAATGTACCTTTCTTATACCCTTCTCATACCATTTCTCTCCACCATATTCATCATCATTATTGTCACATGGATTATTCTCATATATTGATTATTATTGTTTAATTGGTGAACACATATCACTGTGTTTGTTTACAGCTCATTTCCTGATAAGGATAACGTATAAGTTCTTTTTGTAGATAGATATTAATTTTGGACTTGGCAATACGCAGAAATAAACCTGAGCTTAGAAGTTTCTAAAAATATGTTTAATTTTTTCGGAAATAGCAAGGCAGAAGAAATAAAACTGGTGAATCACCAGAAAGCAAGTTTGCTTGAGTAAAGTGACATTAATAAAAAAGCGCAGTAGCTACATTTTAGTTTGCTGTCAGCACTGATTTATCTCAGACGTTTCTAAAGTTCGTTATTCCAAAATGTATCTAACCAAATAACTAGTTTAGTTCCACATATATCCGACAAAAGTTCACGACAAAAACTATTCCACACAACTTCAAAACTTCCTTTGATTCAATTTCGATGGCGACGGATGAGATATCGAAAAAAAAAATATGATTTTCCATACGAAGTAATACAGGCGAAAGTAAACGTTCTATAAAGTCCCTCTCACCATCCCGTTCCGACTATATAAAGACGTTTTGTACCTCGGAAGCGGAACGCCATCTAAAAAATAAATGTATAGTATGGAACTTGGGCTGGCGAACTTCCGGAAATAAGAAAGCGTAGTGCACGGCAAAGGAAATTGTGTTTAGTTGGAAAGCGGAGACCGGTGAATCCCCGGAGAGAGGGTTTCCTTGAGGGGAAGGTGAAGTTAGTGGGAGACTCAGTAGGTATGTCTTTGTTTAATGTCAACATAAATTAATATTTGACTAATGTAAAACTTGATTTGTATTTTCGTTTGCGTTAAATAAAAAATATCCTTCTTCTTTCTCGTTATTTCCATTGTATTCTTCTTTTTTTTTTTATTCTTCTTCTTGATGTATCATAATCTTGTTAGAGAGCGGATTTTTTAGGCGCAGGTGAGTGGAACATAAAATCTTGATTTTTATAGATATTTCTTTTACTTATCATTGCGATTACCATCTTCATTTTGATGTATCCCGCCCATATCTGGCAATATATAGACTAAAATATAAACTGGCGAACAAACATTGTTTAATTGGTGAACACATATCACGGTATTTGCTTACGGCCCATTTCCTGTCAAGGATAACGATAACGATAAGTTCTTTTTTATTATTATTCACGTATGGGCCCTGATGGACCACGTGAAGTACAGTTAGAGGTGTTTGTTGTTGTTAGCCTTCCTTTGCACCCGTACTGATTACATTCTTCCTACATGTTTCTCTCTAGCCAACCTCCCAAACGTTAACCTTGCATCTAGAACAGTCTCTATCCTGAATTCAGTCTCTATCACTTTGTGTAATATTTTCTGATCTTAGATCCTCCTATTTTCATAAAATTCGACTATTTGTCTAGTTAGCCTACTCGGATTCATCCGTTTTATGTGTCCGTAAAACTTAAGTCTTCTTTTTCTCATATCGCTATGTATGTCTGTGTATTGTTTGATTTCATTGTTTTCTCGAAGTCGGTATGTTGTGCTATTTATTTGTTTGGGGCCTAAGATTTTTCTTTCCTTCTTTTCTATCTCCTCAATGTCTCTCTTTCTATTTACAATGAGCGTTTCTGCCCCATATAGACATTCTGGCTTAATAACTGTGTTGTAATGTCTCATTTTTTACTGTTTTTAGATATGCATTTTTTGTTGTAAATATTTTGTATAAGTCTCAATGCAGTTTCCATTTTTTGACATCTATCCTTATTGGCCGCTTTTTCCAACCCGTTTTCCATGATAATTTCACCCAAATATTTGAATCGAGAGACTCGTCTGATGTTACCATATTTTGTTTTTAGAAATGGTGTTCTTAATCGGTTGCAGGTCATGTATTGTATCTTTTCAAAGAAAAGGAGTCCCACCTTTTCTGCTGTTTCTTTTAGGATATCAATCTGTTTTTGTGCCATTAATATATGTTGAACCAAAATTGCTTGATCATCAGCAAACGCCAGAAAATCAATTTTTATGTTGGTTCTCCCCAGTTTAATGGGCTGATCAATATTCAAGGCCGACTTTTTTTCACGCCACTCCTGTATTACTTTTTCTAAAACACAGTTAAATAAGAGTGGCGAGCGTCCATGCCCTTGTCTCACTCCAGTTTTAATTTCGAAGGGCTCTCAGATGTCACCTATTTTTTAAGTTTTGACTTTGTGTTAGTTAGTGTGACTTTAATAATTGCCAGCGTTTTCAGATCTAGTCCTTCGCGGTCAATAGAATCATATGCTTTTTTGAAATCAACAAACGTACAGACGAGATTTTTATTGTACAGTTTTTGATGTTTTAGGATCAGCTTAAGATTCAGGATCTGTTCAGGGCAGGATCTGCCCAGTCGAAAACCTGCTTGATATTCACCAATTTTACATTATAACTGTCCCTGTGCTCTGTCTAGTAAACATCGAGATAGAATATTGTAACAAACTGGAAGAAGAGATATCCCTCTGTAGTTGTTTACATCCGTTCTATCTTCTTTCTTGTGTAGTGGATGGATTAGAGTATCTTTCCAATCTTCTGGAATCCGTTCGGTTCGCCAAACTTCTTGTAGAATTTTGGTTATTTCCTTGATTGTACCAGGACCAGCGGATTTCAAAAGTTCAGTAGTGATTCTATCTTCACCAGAAGCTGTGTTATTTTTAAGTCACTTAATTTGACTAATTATTTCATCTTCCTTCGGTGGTAATGAATCTGGGTTTATTTGTCCAGGATTTAGTGTTGGTAATCTGTTTAATGGCTCAGGACAGTTTAGTAGTTGTTCAAAATATTTCGCAAGTTCTTTGCAATTGTCTTTTGGGGTTGAAGATTTTGGGGTTGATAGCCTGTTAATTTAGTTATAAATTAACTTAACTTAAAATAAGCTCTTTTTTAATATACACAGATATTAATTTTGGATTTAGCCTATTCTTTTCATATATTATATCCATCTGGCAATACGCTGAAATAAACCTGAGCATGCAAATTTCTGAAAATATGTTTCATTTGAATGGCCATGTGAATCACCAGAAAGCAGGTTCACTTAGATGAGTGAGATTAATAAAAAGCGCAGTGGGTACATTTCAGTTTATTGTCATCACTGATTTACCCCAGATGTTTCTAAAGTTCACTGTATTCTAATTTATGTAAGAATAGGACACGAATTATGCATTTGTCGACGTACAAAATTGTTTGTACATTGACAGCATGAAGAGACAAGAGCATATTAGAGATTTGATGCTGTAGGGGTTTTGAAAGCATAACAGTGTCACTAATGCCATTAATGAGGTTTATCGTGGTGCCTTGGGCAACAGAACATGTTGCCCAAGTTGTTGCTTCAAACATTTTAAGAACGATGATTTTAATCCTTTCGGCAGTATAAAATCGGGAAGACTGGCTGAAATCGAAGCTGATTCCAAACAAACCATCCAAAAACCAACTACACAAAGTACAAAAAAAGGTGCCATGTCAACCTCAGTTCAAAACAAAATTCGTGAAATTTATAACTATCTACAATGCACTTCTGTTCAGGTTAGGCAGTGGTTCAGGTTAGGCAACAAACAGTGGTTAACACCAGGAAAACCAAAAGTTCCACACTGAAACTAGATCTTTACCCCAAAAAAGTGTTACTGTTAGTATGATATGAATGATAATCAAACCGTAAGTTCTGAATGACTAAACATGGCTTTGATTTAAAATTGTCAAATATTGTTTAATTGAACAGGTGTTGCTCTGCAGCATAACAATGTAAGACCTCATAGTGCTAGAATAACTCAAGAAGAGATCAAAGAGTTAGGCTGAGAAATACTTCTTAACCCACCGTATTCTCCTGATGCTGCACTATCAGATTATAATGTTTTCAGATCTATGGAACATTTTTTTTGAACTAAATAACCTACTATCAAAATTGCACCCGAAGAATATTTTACTTTGAAGTCCCACTCATTTTACAAAAAGGGAAAAGGGAAAGTTTGCCAGAGTGATGGGTCAATAACGATAGAGATTAAATTTTAGATTAAAACTCTATCAACTTCTAAATACAATATATTTTTGTGCAGCACAGGTCCCTCAATATTTTTATTTTTGGAAACAGCTTAGTGTGAATTAAGAGAAAATTTTATTTTTTATTGAATTGATTTTTATCATTTTATGTGGTAATGTGATATTTGGAAATGTTACTAAATGCAAAATAAACTATGTCAAAATAATTTGTGAGTCTATTGTTTCTTCAAAAGAAACCCCGATGCATGTCCCTCAGTCAGTTCAAATTCAATTATCTAATGAGATTTACGTCCAGTAAGGACCACGACCAATACCAAGACCGCTATCAATCCGTCCTTTTAGTCTGCGTTCCCAACTGCTATTCAATATTAATCTCTCAAGTAATCGAACTACAGGATTGGCATCGTTCTCGATTGATGACCGAGAAATTCATTACGAAACTAAGACGCATTTCGGATAAAGCCTCTATGGAAAATACGTTTTTTCTTTCTTCTTTTTTTCTTATCGATCCCACATCCTATCGCTTCGTATAACGGGATCTAATCGCTCATATTCAAGCCAAGGCGTCGTCGATTCGTCTTTGGTGACAAAAATGACGATTAATTGCTGTCGGTGGGGTGAATTTCGGCACCGTCTAATTCAGATATATGTTACCGTTTTCGTGGTGCGGGTCTACGGGTTGATGAACAATCAATTATAATTAATGGAGCGCATCTTATATACATTTTCGTGTCACGTCACCAAATAACCCCGAACGTATTTTTATTATGTTAAAAGCATGAATGTTGTTAGGTTTATACAGCGGTGGCCAATAAAATAAGACTGGCGAAGACTTATTAATATATTTCATTTATTTAAGCCCACTTTTACGATATTTCTAAGACAATATTAATTTTACAGAGTCAATTAGCGAACATTTAAAATACATGCTATTAGTTTGATATATTAGTTTGAATATAAACAATTACTTTATTCATAATTATATGTTAATGATGACTTAAAAAAAAATTACGTGGTCAAAAAATAAGAATACCGAGGCTTAGTACTTTGTAGTATAGCCCTTATTCTAAATTACTGATTGATATCTTTGCATGAAGTCGATTAGATGGCATACTTTCACAGGTATTGAAAACAAAGCTGTCTGAATTTATTTCCTCAATGTCCTCTTGTTTGCTGTTTTTGTATGTCTAGAAGTCGTTTTAACTCTTTCCAAAGGTTCTCGATCGGATTTAGATCCGGGGACTATGAAGGTCACTCTAACACTTTACCAGATATGTAAATATGAAACTGAAATTTTATATGCATGATGCTTTAGTGTCTAACAAGCTACTGTCCAATTAAAAGACAATTCAAAACACAAATAGATATAACAAAAATAATTTGAACTTAATCTAACAGTGCTACAAAAATATTTAGAAAAAAAAAATGAAAATGAATTCTAGGATTATTACAATAATTATTTCCAAATCATCGCACGAGCCTTCAGCACCCTCGTAAGTCGAGTAAGCACCCGAGTAAGCAGGGACTGAAAAATATCTGTCAAGGACACGAAAAGCTCGGCGTGCACGAAAGAGCGGTGCGTTAGAGGCCAAGTTGGTGCTAGTGGTAGTACGGGTATGGAGAAAGTATCTTGAACTGGGCTGTTAATTCGAGGGATATAAAACCGGATCTCACTGAGGAGTTGATCACAATCAATCAAGCCATGGCAGAGCTTTAGCAGGAAAAGCTGAGCAGCATACGCTCTACTATCTTCTAAGGACTTACTGAATATATATATATATATATATATATATATATATATATATATATATATATATATATATATATATATAATATCACGGTAAGATTTAAAGAACGAAATTGTACTGCCATCAAAGCCTAATCTACTCATCTTTTGAAATATAAGTCTATGGTCAAGTTTGTCGAATGCTTTCGAAAAATCAGTGTACATTGTGTCAACCTGATATTTACTTTCTATTGATTTGTATATAAATCGAATGAAGCATGTTAGGTTGGTTATTGTGGATCTGCCTTGATTAAACCAACAAATAGTTGCTCAGGTATGATCGAATGTTTAATTTTAAAAAATATTTGATACAGGTTTCAAAAACTTTAGCAAAGTTGCACAGGATTTGATATGGGGCGATAGTTAGTGACATGTGCTTGGTTGCCTGATTTGCGAACATGAGGGATCTTGGAGGATTACCATGTTTGTTTTAATTGATAGATTGTATAGATGAAGCAATGGCTCAGTCAAAATGATAGAGCAGTCCTTAACAAGAAAAGCTGGGATTTTATCAGGACCAGCTGTGAGTTCATTCTTTAACTTTTTAATGGCAACTTTAATGTCAGTAACGTTAAGAAGCTGTAGCGTATGCGATTTATTTGTGAATGCATCATTATCAATTGAAGTAGGAACGTCCGTAGAAGAAATAAAAACCTTTTTGAAAAAATCCGCAAAACCATCCACGATGTGGCTCGAGGTTTTCAATTCTATAGAATTCCATAGAGTATAGCATATCCTCAGGAATCCGGGATATGCCTTTCCTGCGGGAGACGTACTGCCAAAATTGTTTCGGGTCGTCAGTTAGAGAGGATTGTATTTTATTATTGTAGTTTTGGTAGGCTTGAATTATTTTATTTTTTATTTTGCGGGGTAAATCACTGAATAATTGAATCGCGAATATCCCTTATGATGTCAACAGAAAACCAGACGGGATAGTGTCTAGCGTTATTTCAGATGGGTAGGGTTGGGACTGCGGTGTTGAGACACAAGGTAATGTTGATATTGCATGTTATGTTGTTAATGTTGTTATATAGAAAATTCACGTTTGTATGAAAATGGTAAAAAATATTTTATTCGAAGTATTGGCCATCGCTAGCTATACATTTTTCCCACCTGTCTGATAATTTGTGGATGCCACGTCAAAATAACTATGGCTCTTTTGAGGCAAACCAGTCATCGAACCATTTTCCTACATTTTCGTAAGGAGTGAAGCGCTGCTCTGCATGTGCGTGTCCCATCGATACAAATAAGTAGTAATTGGACGGATCCAAGTCTGGTGAGTAAGAAGAAGAAGGGAAGGCCCACCAAAACCCTCTTCACCGCCAGTTCCTGAAGGAAAAAGACGGTGCCCCTCTTGATGCTATCTTTTTGCTTATAAAAATTGATCTATATACTTTCTGATTTAGACTTAATGAGCATCCTGAACGAGGTAATCCCTGATTCTTATACCACTGCTACCATATATTTGTTCTTTATTGAAAACACGTTAACAAGCACACACTTATAACTAACTATGCGGAAATAATCTCTCGCATTCGAATTTGCACACTCTACCATGAAGCGGTGAGAAGTGGGTCCCTCAAGGTTCGTACCAAGGTCCAGGAGGTACCAATAACCCTCCAGTCTTTGCTTATGAAACACAAATTTCTATAAGAATTGAATTGCTCCAAATTTGAGCTTCGCGCAGATGCCATAGCTTATTTTGCATATGGTCGAACCGCTAATGTCAAAGACACTAGCCGCCCGCCCCAAATTATATGACTAGAATAGTGAATCCAAAAAATCTTAATTAGAACAAGACAATGAATCATTAATTCGTGAGAATATAACTCCTAATTACTAGCTTATACAATCTTAACTAAAGACTTGAAACGAAAAGGACTTGAAATGAAACGTAAATTCGAGAACTGAAGTAAAACCTTATTCTGTATAACGGCTAGGTTTCCAGCCCCCCCGCCCCCCCCCCAGCACGAAATCCCCCAGCAGATCGAGCCTGTCGTCGTTCGATAGTCTCAGCAGCAACGCTTCAGGGTTTAGTGGGCAATCCGGGCCAACAAATCTAACTACGTCTTGCCTCTCATCATAATATCTCACGCAGTCGTAAATTCTGTGGAACGGATCGTCAATTCCATCAACACAATACATACATCTAGGGTCCTCTATTTTTCCCATTCTTGCATAGTGAATATCGAACTGACCGTGTCCGGTTAGCGTCTGAACTACCTTCCTGTCAAAGACAAGATGGAGCTCTTGCATGATGTTCACATTTGGTATAAATCAGAACGTAGTTCTCCCGGTCAGTCCTGTTCTCCACTCTTCCTGCCATCTCAGTGGAGTTCTTTTCCTAAGCACATCCTTTAGGGTTTTCTTCGAGAGTCTGGAGTCCGCAGCAATATTCTGTTCATATCTATCGATGTTAAGTCCTCTTAAGTCTTCGCATATAAGTGTTCGTAAATCAGGTCTTCCATTGGTGAGATATTGGCCAACACCGAAGCCGCTGCCGTGGAAGTTGTAGTATATGCCCCAATAATTGTGAGAGCGACAACGCCCCTCAGAGATTCTAATCTTTTTACGTTCCTAATCTGAGCAAGCCTGTCCGAAAAGATCTCCGACCCATAGGTCAGAACCGGAACGACTGCGCCGAAAAATATGGTTCTTAAAGATTCGGCCGGAAGAGCATACACTCCGCCAAGGGCTCTCTTCAATGCTTGGAATAATGTTTTCCCTTTGTCACACATCGTCCTGATGTGCAATGTGAACGATAACTTATCGTCCATCATCACACCCAGGTACCTCGTTTGATTGGATCTCCTGATCGTATTTGGGCCTATTCTGATTGTGGGATTCCTTGTTTCCCAACTAAACGCCTCAATCGTTTCCTTGACCAGTTTTGCTGTGTGTGATGGTGCATTTACGTTTTTTACGCAAAGCTTGATTCAAATCGATCATTTGTTGTCGGTAGCGTTCAGTATTAACGGTTTCGCCAGGTTTTAGCAAAGATCGCACCCGTCTGTTCCCACCAAACCCAGAGCATTGTCTTCCGTCCATAGCGATTTGGCCTTGCAGTCGATGTCGATTGGTCGCCTGGAGTTACCCACGATCTTTTACGCTTAGGATTTTCAAAATATATCCACTTTTTATCGCCAGTCACAATTCATTGTTTTATACTCTATTTACTTCACCACTTTATATTCTGTTTACTTAAAAATGGAACTTTCCTTGTTACAGGTCTTCTGTTGTAAACGTCTTGTGGTTGTGGATCTTATACTTAGGTCAATATTTTTTTATAATGACAGAGGTAGCAAAATGGTCCTTCAAAGTAGCGCAAAGTAAAGAATAATTAATCAGCCTTAGTACTTAGGTAGAAAAAGTCACAAATGAAGAGGTCCTACGTAGAACATCTACCGAAACAACCATAGAAACACACAGATTGAACACAGTTACGAACTATTGAGACTGATTGTGCAAGGAGAGATACAGAGAAGACGAGTCATGGGAAGGCGAAAAATATCACGGCTGCTAAAGTTGAGGGAATGGTTCAACTGTACATTGAACCAATTATTTTAGAGCAGCTGTAAACAAAGTTATGATGGTCGCCAACCTTCGTTTGAAGAAGACATGATAAGAAGAACTGGGAAAATTCAACGTAATATTCTACTAATTTACAACTGTACTATCAATACTTCTGATTCAATGTAATATTAATAATCTCTCTAAAGGTTTGAGTTTTTCTTCATTTCCACTACGTAAAAATTCATCCTCACCCCACTTCGATCATTTTCGATCAAGTTCATTATCGCCAAAACAGGAAAGGAATGGGCAAAAATCGAACCCTTCCGTAGCGTCGAAAGGCCATAAATTCGGGGCACCGGTTCAATTAATCCCCGTTTAACGTTGCCTGGACGGTGATGGCGAAGGGAACGAAGAGGGTGAGTAGCGTTAATATTTTTTGACGCCCCCGACCGAAAATTCCGCGCGATCCAGTCGGGCCTATAGCGCGCGATACGGCCATTTCCTGCATTCTTTGTCGCTGCCTCTCTATTATCAGAATGTTTAATAATGAAGCGACTATCGTCGATAGTGTATCGAGCGATGGAAAAATGACCGTCTATCGGGAATTTGCGGAATTTTGTATGTTCTTGCTTCTTTTTACTATCACCTTTTTAAATACATCAGTATATCCATAATTTCCATAAATCTTTGGAAAATAACTCGAAGTCATCCTTAGTTTATTATTTAATTGAATATTATTAAACTTAAACTATTAACAGTTATTTCTAATCGATGCCAGTTGGCTCAGTCAATAGTCTAAAACATTTCAGTCTATGGAATCAAAATTAATTCTTCTATTGGAACGGTGTGAAATACTACACTCAATGAAATTTATCACTAAACCTCAAATCACTCCAGTTAACTTTTCGACGCACGTTTCGTTAACCATTTTAGTATCATCAGAAGACGATTCAATCTGATTGGAGCAAAAATCTGATGTGATTTAAAAATGTGTATTTTTATTATATAATGAGTTATTTTTCTGTTCACTTAGGTACCATACTGTTTAGTCACTATGCCACGAGTTCGTGGACCACATGTTTTTAGGAAATTATTTGAATTTGAAAATCGATATAGCTAGAGTAGAGAGTAGATATAGTAGAGGCACATTTAATTTTTTGTGAAATGGCGAGACGATTGAACATTTTTGCTTCTGTTATGGAAATATGGAGGAGATGGTTTGGTCATCAAAATTATGAACAATTATGCAGTTTTGGTCATACTCGGACATGACAAATGATATTTTCGATTTCTTGTTGTACGAAATAGATATAAAATGTACAGCAGATGGGTGATGCTTTTATTGCAGCTAAGGTTAGGATTGTTTTGCGGATGAGTGTTAATATTTTGCTTCGTCTTAGAGGGTTTGATAAGAGACGTCGCTTAGACTTAGATAGTGCTGCGCTAGAATTGAATGGGGCCTAGAATTGAACTCTATTTTAAACTTTCTACCAAACTTTCCTATTAGAACAACATACAGGCTAGCAATCCATGAATTATCGTTTGGCCGGATATATGCTTGGAATACGTCACCTCAATTAACCATTAGAAGAAATGCGGCACCTCATGTAACCGAAATATTGCAGCCCGTCGTTAGGCCATATCTCCAAACTTATTCAAATCTCATCTTTCAGCAAGATAACACTAGTGTCAAACAGTGCAGATTTTAGAATATTCGGAGATGGAAGAGCAGTATGATATGGGATAGCAGTAAACTCTATTTTTCAATGTTATATTTTTGATATATACGTTCACGTTCGTTGACTTCAAGAAAGCATACGACTGCATTGACCGAAAATCTCTGTTCAACATCCTAGAAGAACAAGGACTCGATCCCAAAACACTACGATTGATCAAGCAGACACTGACCGACACAATCTCTAAAGTGAAATTTATGGGAGAAATTTCCGAATCCTTCCTGATTAAAACCGGAGTACGCCAAGGAGATGGGTTATCCCCACTCATCTTCAACCTGGTCCTGGACAAAGTCATAAGGGAATGGGAAAAGGAACTAAAAAACCAAGAACACTGAAAACCAATACGACTCGGACGAACCAAAAACAACATAGAAATATCATGCCTAGCCTTCGCGGACGACCTAGCCATACTCGCAGACAATGAAAAAAGGGCATCCAAACAGATCGAAGTCACAAATATCCTTTCAAAAAACCGAATTCTTCTGCTCAAAATTAAATGTCCAAAATTTGAACACCAAATAAAGCTAAATAAATAGGGTCACTCACTTCAAATACCTGAGCGAGATCCTCGAACCCACAGGAGAAGAGAAGATAGCACAGAAGACTCGATTGCAGAAGATGAAGAGGGCATACGGCAAGACACACAATATTTACAATAAGAAATGCCTATCCACACACGCAAATATAAGACTCTACAACACAGTAATCAAACCAGAGGTATTATACGCAAGCGAGACACTTACACTCCATACAAAAAGTGGCATAGAAAACATACTAAAAGAAGAACGCAAAATTATGAGGAAAATTCTCGACCCAAAACTAACAGAGGAAGGATACAGACTACATTCTAGAAAGACCACAGAGAGAATGTCCAACGTAGCGTCGGACATAAGAAAAAGAAGGTTGAAATTCTATGGACATATCAGTAGACTCCCACCGACAAGACTCACCAACAGAATTCTTACGTACATACAAGGAGTCAAGTCAACAGTACCATGGATCCCACATGTCAGAGCTGATTTGGGAAAGGCACAAATGGGTCCGACAGAGATTGAGGATAGAAGAACGTTCAGACACAAAATACATATATGGAACGTTGCATCAGAGAGCGATGTTTCGAGGAGATCAGGAACAAAGTGGACGGAGGAGATAAAGAGAATCCATGGAGAAAGGATGTGAGAGGTGTGGAGGATCAGAAAAAACACTCGAAAATGAGTCAGGATGCTTTGCGTGATCCAACCGGGTCTATACGCACCTAATAATAATAATAATAATAATAATTATTATTATATATATATATATATATATATATATATATATATATATATATATATATATATATATATATATATATATATATATATATATATATATATAGTATGGACTATTTTGAATAAATTTTGTTTTGATTGTAACATTCAAATCAATCTGACTTTTCATCCCTCAGTTTATCAGTCTATCGCTCCCAATCTCTCCTCTAGGCGTTTATTGTTAAAAAAAAATCAAGCAATCAAAAAAAAACACATGTTTATTACATAAGTTTTCTATCTTTTCTAAACAATATCTCGCTTCAAAATCGGTCAAATATTTTGATTTTTTCAATGAAATAAAGGACACTTTATCATATACCATATTTCAGTATGATCAAATTCACAAAAAATATGAATTTACTAGTAAACTACCTTTAAAGCAATATTTCTGTCCATACATCGAACGATCTTAGAATCTTTGATATTGTTTTATTAGTGTTACATTGTTTTCGAAAAAAAAATTGTAAAAAAAGTGTTTAATCAGTTTCAGTACTGATCACTACATTCTCTAAATGGTAGCGAAATATTTTGTGGAATTTAAAATATGAAATATTATTTCTGATTTAAAATTCAAGTCTAAACAATTTCACTATTAATGACATTAAAACTATACAGAAAATTGTAGATTAAAATAGACCACTTTTACGATTGTGAAAGACAAACAAATGCGTTTTTTGTTAGTTTACCCAGAAAACTCGCTTTCCATTTCCATTACAGTAAAAAATAGCACTAATTTCTACCCGAAATCTCTGAAAAACAGGAAAAAACTGCAATGAAAACGACCATGGGAACTCGTTAAAATCGTTGTTGGTTCGGTAAAAAACTATTTTTGCCTTGTCTAAACACAGACTGAGTAATTTGATGAGTTTTGACGATGAAAAAATTGTTTAAAACCTGATAATTTCTGTACGCTTTGGAATTTATTCAGAGTAGATATCACCCGTTATGTGATAAAATCATGGAAATAATTTTCAAATTTACAAATTTATTTATTAACAGTCAGATGGAGGCAAGAGTGTAAAATCCGACTACGAATTACCCCTCAGTCACGCCAGTTAAAGGCTGGGTAAGGCCGGATGCCTTCTGAGAAGTGTTCTACGTTGGTCACTCGCCAGTCGGTAGGTTTCCTGATAGACTTATGGGTAGGCACATAACCAAGGGTTTATAGCCCGAGGGGGGTGCTGGCCTGGGTTTGTCGGAAGCTGATGACCGTAGTTCTGAACCCACGTTAAGCTGTAGGTCCAGTCGCTAAATAGCCTCTTTGCTGATGCGCCTCTAACCCAAACACTTTACTTTACTTTACTTTACTTTAGTCAGATGGAAAGATACTATATGAAATATATCTTGAAGCTCAATAATATATATATATATATATATATATATATATATATATATATATATATATATATATATATATATATATATATATATATATATATATATATATATATACAAAAACTATTGATAAAACAAAACATTATAACCATCAAACAATATGTGATATGATGAATTTAAATCCGGAGATTGCGAGGGTCAGGGCAACACTCAAGGGCAACACTAAAAGGCAACATACAAGAAAATCGTTTCACTACTTTCGCGGTATGTTTCGGATCGTTATCCTGCTGGTAGATCCACTTTAGCGGCATATTCATTTCGGCTTTACCGTTCCTAATGTATTTCGTGGGTTTAGTTCTTCATTCTTATATCGTTTAACGTACCGTTTCCTATCTGATCCAAAGGGATTTATTTTTGTTTCATCACTAAAGAAAATTTTTTCCTGTTACGGTGTTGTAGTTTTCGTTTAAGTTAAATCTGGAAATACTTAAATCTATGCTGATTTTTTTTTTACTTAAGTGTGGTACCTTTCTTGCAACTCTTCCATGAAAATCCATCTCAACCAATCGTCTACGAATTGTCCGTGTACTGATTTGTAGACCCATTTCCCGTCTAATGTCAAACTAAGTGGAAAATGGGTGTTTCCGCGCCTCTCGTATAACATTTATCCAATCTTTTGCTTCTTTTTCTTGGGCGACCTCTGGTTTCTGGTGATATTTTTATTAATTTTTGCTCCTTTAAAACTTTAGCAATAACGCATTCAGATCACTTTAGTAGATGAGAAATAAATTTATAAGTTTTGTTTTGACTCCGTAACTGCAATATTAGACGCCTCTCTTCGGGAGTACAATGCTTTGCGCGACCCATAGTAACATTTAAAACTGTATGGATGTATGAACAATGTATACCAAAGATATTAAAATATTTTCGATAACAATGAACGAACAGCAAAAAGTTTAAAAGCCACTCTTATTTTTTGTTACCTAACGTTTTATTATCGTCAAGAAATATTAAATATTATTTATGTCATTATATACACTACACAACTTAAAGTATCATTATCATTTCTAAAATTAATGGTATTATTTGTTTTTTTATATAAATCATTTCATTTATATTGTGTATTATGTAAAAAAAAATTAAAAAACTCAATTATTTAACAACATTTATTTATTTATATATATATATATAAATATATATATATATATATATATATATATATATATATATATATATATATATATATATATATATATATATATATATATATATATATATATATATATATATATATATATATATATATATATATATGTGTGTGTGTGTGTGTGTGTGTGTATGTATTTGAAACAACCACAACTAAGGCTATTTAGCGACTCAGCCTTTAACTGGCGTGACTGAGGGGTAATTCGTTCTCAGATTTCACACTCTTGCCTAGGAATAATCACAGACATTCAGGTGTGGATATGTTCGTGCGTGTGTGTATATGTAAGTGTATATATGTGTGTGTGTGTGTGTGGGGGATAGAAAGTAAGACGAACAGGAGAATTAAAAAAATAACCATCCGAGCGGTGGAATCGAACCAGCTACCATTGGATTGCCAGGCGGGCGACTTAACCACCAGAACACCGCGATCGGCTCTTATGAAAGAATTTAACTCCAGAAGGAAATACCTCTTTATGAAAAGCGCTCCACCAAATCTGAGATACTTTAACAATTAATACGAGCCTGTGTTATACTAATTTTCGAATCCTCCACCTTAGATTAACTCATGTCGATTTTCCAAGATATTACAATTCATTTTACTCCACTATGGGAATAAGCCGCAGTACAGCTAAGCCAACGCCATCTCGGCAAACACTAGGGTATGGTTGCTGCATAACGACCAAACCACAGCGGGATATCAAGTAATGTGGCAGGTTTTGCTGTTGGCATTATTAATACCAGGTAAACAATTTGTCTCATAATAGATGTAAACAATATCATACAAAATACTGCTTAAGAAACCTGCAAAGAAGTCAGCCATCAATATTTTCTTCTAGCAGTGCTTCCAATTTTTCAAACTCGTTCTGCATCATTTAGGTCAACATTTTCAGTTTGGAATTACTAGAACCCCCTCTTTCAAGTACTGTACGACAAAGCATTATCTCCCAAAGCCGCACAAACCATGTCTTGACCTTCTGCAGCCTTTTTTCAGTTGAAAAGTGAAAAGAAGGCAGTGCTTAACACATCGGTCAAAAAGTCCCCGGTCTGACATATAGATGTCATCATTTACGAAAAATCCTTACCAGTGATCGATTGTGTCAATCTTCAAACGTCATGTGTCAAAATTTCATGACAATCTATGTACTAGTATCTGAGTTGTTGTGCTTTAAGTAACGCTAGTTTTGCCATTTTCACAACAATAAAAAAAAGAATTTCGCGTGTTGATTAGGCATTGCTTTTAATGAAGAAAAATATCATTGAAGCAAAAC
The DNA here is from genome assembly GCA_031761425.1 of Cosmopolites sordidus. NCBI lineage: Eukaryota > Metazoa > Arthropoda > Insecta > Coleoptera > Curculionidae > Cosmopolites > Cosmopolites sordidus. The sequence goes on from JARFXV010001282.1 coordinate 84,123, forward strand.
AATGCTATAATAAACATTACCCGGACTCTGTTCGAGGAAAATCAACCATAATTGATTGGTATATTGAATTCAAAGGTGGCCGTACAAACACCGATGATGCAGAACGCTCTAGACGTCCAAATTAGGTGGTTACACGAGACAACAGTAGAAAAATTAACAAAATTATTTCGCAAAACCGTAAAGTAAAGCTGCAGGAGATAGGTGATATCATCAAGATATCGAAAGGAAGTACTTACACGATTTTGCATAAACATTTGGGAATGCGTAAATTGCTATCGAAATGGGTACTCCGTTTGCTCACAGCGGGGCAAAAACAACAACGTATTGATGATTCTGAACAATGTTTGGGAGATGTTGAAGCGAAATAAAATGGATTTTTATCATGCAGTATGTGACAATGGATAAAACATGGAGGATTCATCACTACTACACTCCGGAGTCAAATCGACAGTCAGCTGAATGGACAGCAACCGGTCAAAGTGATCCAAAGCGACCAAAAACACATCCATTGGTACGCAACATTATGGCCTTTGAATTTTGGGATGCGCACGAGATATTGTTCATCGACTATCCCGAAAAAGGTTAAACCATCGATAGCGAATATTACATAGCGTTATTGGTACGTTTGAAGATCGAGATCGCAAAAAAAAAGGCTTTAAATGAACAAAAAAAGTCTTGTTTCACCGAAACAATATACCGTGTCACAAATCGTTGGCAACGATGGCTAAATTGCATGAATTGCACTTCAAACTGCTTCCTCGTCCATCATATTCTCCCGATCTGGTCCCCAGCGGATATTTCCTGTTCTCAGACCTTAAGAAAATGATCGCTAGAAAGAAATTTCGCTAAGATGAAAAGGTAATAGACAAAACTGAAGGATATTTTGAAGGCAAAGAGAAATCGTTCTATAAAAAAATGTAGACATATTAGAAAAACGTTGGAATGATTATATTGCTCTTTAAGGAGAATATATTGATGAATAAAGTCAAAATTTGCAAAAAAAGTATGTTTTATTTGCCAGACCGATATGTTAAATGTTGCATTTCGAACGACATCGCGTCTAAAATTTATTTTTCAGTGCAAAAATTATTGGTTCTAAAATTATGCTTGTTACTAAACTAATAATATCAAGATACTTAGGTATGATAATGTACCTAATTCTACCACACAATGTATGTTCGTGTATCTCCGGTTACGCCTCTGCCTGTTCAGTTAGTTGTGACAGGCCCAATTCAACCTAAAACCCGTCGACGTAGAAGGGGAGGATGCTGGATGAGCGACAACCTCGGCAAAAGTTTGATTATATCGAAGGGTCGAACCGTTGCCGAACAACCATCGAAACAAAAACTAATAAATCAACGGAAACGGAAAGAGCCAAAAGTACGTGTTGACCCGCTGTTTTCGCGATTTGTTCCTAGTTGTACGAATCTTTTAAGATCGACGAGCCAAATAAATAAAAATATATCATTTTAACGGATCAAATTTTCTAATATAACTTATACGAACCGTGCTTTGCGTGCTAGGAAAGGGTGAAAGGGAGTTTAATGAAAAAGAGAAAGTGGAAAAGGACGAGGACGTTTCCCATTTTTTTCCTTCGCGCAAGATTTATGAACTGGCAAAATAATATCGAGAATATCCTGCTATTTTTTATTTTTTTCGATTTTTTTTCCACGAACTTTTTTCACTGCGTCGTATGAGAGACGGTATACGGAATGAGCGTGGATGATTTAGCGATAATCACACCCTGGATGCTTGTCAGCAGGATTAAAAAAGTTTTTTTTTTCAATCTGAAAATATATGTTTTCCGACGAATGAAAACTTCTGTGTATTTTTTTGTATTTCAAGAGAAAAAAATTATTTTGACTCGTCCCAAACTTTTTCCGGATGGCAACCAGAATTCTGTTTTCTGAATTGAGTTGATATGTTTCGCCCAAATTTCGTTATCACTCAAGAATAAAAAGGAATAACTTTCAATAAATTAGAGTACTGATGTGATCAAAAAGTAAGGCCACTTTTTTTAATAAAACACAAAGTTTATTTATTTGTTCCTCCAAAGTTACTTTACTTATTAGTTCCTCCAAAGTTACGAATGGCTTCTATGTACTCAAAACGACGTCCGCAAAGTGGTTTCTTCAAACCACTAGACATGAAAAAGTCACACTGAGCTATATCTGGTGAATATAATTCTTGCGGAATGGTAATTGTTTGAAAAAGAAGAATAATTAGGCCGTGTCGGCAACTATGACCATTTGGCGGCTTAGTAAACATTGTACGTTTGTCAAAAAGTGTCTAAATCATGACCATGGTCGTTTGTGAAGTGTTCCTAGTTGTGAGTGTTTGGGTCCAGTTAGGATATCAATTATAATAAAGCAGATACCAGTGTGTATACAGCGCGGATAATCCAATAGGGTGTTTAATTGAAGTATCAGATGGATAACTAGATTAACAACGGAGCGTCTTAGTTTGAAAGCGAAAAATTTGATGAATAACACAATCTACAAAATAATAACAAAATTGGTGCCGCCGAGACTTAAACGTAATTTTAAGGTATAGTGTCTAGCAACTCTCAGTAATATTAAATTATCAAAAATACGTACCGTTTAATATTTTCCGTACCGGATAATATTTTCTTCTCAGTAGCCATTTAAATTGCTTATTTTTGTTGTTTGTTCAATTAAAAAAGTTAGTAAATATAACCTGGAAGGTGTCATCGTCAAAACGATCATGTTTAAACGACCCGAATACTTTTTGTTACTTTTGTGGCGAGTATATGGTGAAAAAGTTTCGAAAACCTATATATGAATTTGTGCAAACTGCGTATTTCGCTTACTTTAACGTGAAAATTGAAAGACGCTGATAAACCATAGATTCCAAACAATGTTGCAAATGTGTAGTGAACATTTAATGCAATGGACTAATGGTAAAAGAAATCAATTGAAGTTTGGTGTGCCTATGATTTGAAGGGAACTAAAAATTACTACGATGACTGTTATTTTTGCTTATTCGAGGTACATTGTTTTAACTGAAAAAAAAATTACCTATCCCGATCTGGTATCTGCTAAAAGACCTGTTTTTCATTCGGAGGACGTCCCTGTTTCAATTTTTCGAGGCCTATCCCATCTTCCAGATACAGAATGTAGTACATCCGAAGATGCGCAAGCTTGTACTAGGCAAAGAAAGTGATAATTTTGAAGCTACGTCAACTCAAGATGCTTTAAGTGACCTTATCAGAGATCTCGATCTTTCAAAAGAAAGATTAAAACTGTTGGCATCCAGACCCAAAGAGAAGAATTTACTTTCTCCAAGTACAAAAATTACATGTTGTCGAACTCGAGAAAAAGAACTGCTTCGGTAGTTTTGCTCAGAAATTATGTTGTTTTTTGTTATGTGTCGGTAATATTTTATGAAAAATGGGTTTCATGAACTACCAGCCAAATAAATGAAGACTTTTTATAAACAGTTCCAAGCTGAGTTTGAAATATGTTTTGCTACATAATGACAATAAGTATGGTACAGTTCACATTGCTCATTCCACTAAATTAATGGAGGAGTTATGAAACCATATCTCTTGACAAAACTCAAGCACCATGATCAAAAGTGGGTTATATGCCTTGATTTAAAAATGGTAAACTTATTATTGGGTCAGACAAAGCGGCTATACGAAATTTCCATGTTTTCTCTATTTATGGGATAGCAGAGCTAAAAGCGAACATTGGATTAAAACAAATTGGCCTGAAAGAAAAGACTTGATAGTTAGGAAAAAAAATAACATAAATACAGCGTTAGTTCTACTAAAATTGGAACTATTGAAACAGTATGTCAAAGCATTGTATATAAATAGTTCCTGTTTTAATTATATATCGAGGAAATTTCCTGGCTTGAGCAAGGAGAAACATAAGATTGGCATTTTTGATATCAATTGGCTCTCCTGGTCCCATAGAGTGGCCTCCACGATCCCTAGACCTTACACCGATGGACTTTTTCTTTGAGAGAGAAAAATAATGATGAACTGAAAGCCACAATAAGACAAATAACTCCAGAAATGTTAAACAATGTTATGGAAAAAATTGTTTACCTATGTTATTTATGCTTGGAGAATGAGGGTGGAATATTTGAAAATAAAAAATAATTTTGTATTATAAAAATAATGTTTTGTATTTTCTTAAATAAAATTAACTATTATTTGTTGAATTTGTTAGAGAAATTTCTCAGAATTTCAGAATTGTCCATACATTCATAACATTTTATTGTTAGTTTCTAATTCTGTAATAAATTCAATATTATTGTCAATAATGTAAACAAACGAGAGTCGGTAACGTGTAATGAATATTAAGTGTGATGTCGGTGAATTCAAAATAAAAAGTAGAATTTAGTAAACATAAAATTAAATGTTTCGACTATCTAAAAAAAAACAAAGTTGATGATAGTCGAGAAAACCCGAAACGTCGCTTCAGAAATCTAATTGTCAAAAATATAATTATACCACCTTGTAGAGAAGAAAAAGGGGCCATGAAAATGTCAAATTTATGTTGACATATCTCTTCAAATAAAATCAGAAACGAATAAAATCTAAATCGCAAAGATTTGGTTTTTCCCACATATCTTCGGAAATATTCGGATTTTTTTAAATTTGAAAACGTGACGTTGCAGAGTTCAGTGAAGTGCAACTTTTTTCTAATTTAATCATATCTGTATCTCTTATGGTTTCCGCGATTCCAGTAGACTCCATTCTTATCTGGGATACCGTGTATATTTATATACAATTAATTAAAACAATTCAGGATGTGTTTCTTAACGTGAGTCGTTTAAAATGTGTTATGGTGTGAAAAATTAGTGCCAGTAATTTCAACTTTGCCATTAAACGACAATAATGTGTACATTTTCCTTTTTTTTATGGACGTATAGAACAAACGGCTATAAATGATTGTATTTTATTTTCGACCCGAAATTGGGTATCGAAATAAACAGGACAATGTCGATGAGAATTTTTAAGAAAATTACAAAAACTTCTGACCTCGTTCCCGCGGAAATGGTAGCATTTTGGATACATTTTTTAGGAAATTTTTTATTTTCAAAAAGATGTAAAGAATCGTTGGGTAATTACCAGAAAGCTTATCTTTCTTACATCCTGTATAGCTAATAAATTACTTCTCGTTCTAATGACCTTACCATCTTCACCCCCAGTTGGAATGTTGGAAATACCACCATTCTAAAAATTAATCTGCGGGTTTTAATCTTTCTTTATTGTAATGCCGGTTTACATCATAAGTGCCTGGTATTAATGTTGTTGCTGTTTATTAATATTGTAAGCAAACAAATGTTACTAATTATTTATTCGATATAAACAATCAATATTCGCAAGAATTGTCCTCTATATTAAAATTATGAGTTGCAACGTATGTACGTCAGATTGTTCGGTAAAAGATTACTTTCGACGTGAGCACAAAGGAAGGCAACATTTCGCCTCAAAACTCAATCTCGGCGCAGTGATATTAATTCCTGATGGTAACTGCAACGGAGGTAAGCTAGCTATTACCTCGCGGCATATACTACGAAAATAAATGTGAGGCAGGTTCGCTGCATAGTTCAAACGTTTGGAAATCGAAACTTGCTACCGATAAAATAGGTATTTTATACGAAATGGAAAGTTATATGTTTGGAAATTGGAGAAACATGAAGAATAACAACTTTTTTTCCCTTTAGAATGGAAAAATATTCCAATAAGTATCGTATTTCGATTCAGTCTCTATATAGAATAATATTTTTTCACGAAAAAAAAAGTTTTGGAAGAAATATGGCACGATTCAAGTGGTTTTTCACTGAAAATCAGTCCGACTATTTTGCTAACAATCAAATGACTTTTTGACATTTATAAGTAATACGAATTTAATCTTCGAAGTAATCTTCCTCACTTTCTATAAAATTTCTCCAATTTCGACTCCAACTGTCGAATCTCAAATCGACAAAAACTTGGTGGTTTTGGTTTGATGATTTTTTGAAGATATGTGAAGCGACTATAACCCAGGTGTATGGTGGCAGGGATCGGAAGAGATGATCGGAAGAATGAAGTCTGGAGAATACGCCGGGTGTGATAAAATTTCCCCTCTCAACTCGATTGTGGAGTAATTTCTACTAGATATGGCTTTGCGATGTTCTGAAGCAACATAACTTCCCTTGTCTGTATTTGTTCCTCCAGAGCGTCTTTAACACAAAGCAGTTGCTGCTGATAACGTTCAACAGTGAACGTTTGACCGGATTGAAACAACTCATAATACACGAAGCCCAACTGATCCCACCATGTATACACCAAGACTTTTTTAGACATGGATATTTGGTTTTGTGTAACCTCGCTACCTTTCGACCAACTTTTCGTGGCAGGTCACAACTTTATTCAGGAAATGCTTGTTCTTTAATCTGAAGAAAAACGACATAACATAAAATCTTTTACTCTTAAATAAATAAACAAAGATAAATATCTAAAAATTTCCACTATATTTTTTTAGATTAGATATTAATATTTGCTTATTTATTTAAAATGAATTTCCATCAAGTATCGGCTACCACAGTTAAAAATCTTTTACTCTTATTTTTAACTGGGACTTCATAAGGAATCCAACGATTCTCCTTTTAAAATTCCCCTAACTTCTGTAAACATTTAGAAATAACTTGCTAGAAATTGCTAGAAATAACTCCAAGTGCCTATCTGGGCTCCTCTAGTGGTGTACAAAGATTTTCTTCCATCAGTGCTTCCAATTTTTCATTCGCTGTCAAAGCAACCACTTCTTACAACTAGTGCACGAACCAGCAGTTTCTCTCAAAGCCGCGCAAGCTATATCCTGAGCTTCCGCAGTTTTTTTTCTAGTTGAAAAACGAAGAGAAGGCAGTACATCAAATGTTCCTTTCGAACCGATGGTTCAGGTTATATTAACAGTAGGCTCGTATGTTATACTTCATTTTGAAAGTGAAAGATGGCACTTTAAAATAACTCTACGGCGAGAAAACATTTTGATTTAAATAAGTTACGCGGTCGATGAAATGTAGTGGGTGTGTATTAAATTGGAGGTTCAATAAAACTTGCAATGCTCTTCGTAAACTGACGATTGACAAATACTGAATAATCTTTCAGTAATTATTTTATAAGAATCTTTTTAATGTTGAAAAAAGGGTAAGAGGTATATCTGGCGAGCAGATTGTCAGGTATAAATCAAACCAAGTGACATCCAAGAACTGTTTAAGGGGCAATGCTTTAGACCAATACATTATAAATGCATTACGTTTTATCTTAAAGTGTTGAGTGAAGAGAGTTGCCTTGTTACGTACTTTCAAAATACATCTGTCCATGGATTATCATACAGAAGTTATGTTAATTTTCACATCTGTGCGTAATGTAAACTACTTAGGAAAGGGAACCAGCCTCTTCTTTTAGATATTGGAAGTTAAATGAGAGAGCTTTATTCTTGAGAAAAAGGAAAACGAATAAATCAACTGTAATCTTATTTTCCAACTATTTCCCTTCTCAATGTTATTCACTCTCTTGTCATTTCTTTAGGCTGCCCTCCATTCCAGACCCATTTTCCATATCCTCCTCACAGTCGATATTCTAATAATTTGACCAAAGCATCTTAGAGAGAATTCTCACGTAATGTCGCCAGGCCCAATTTTTTCCTTTTTTAAATTTTTTATAGTTTCATATATGTCAGTCTTCGTTTTGACTGTTCCACATTTACTTCAGCTATTTTTTTTACATATAAATAGAATTCATTATGTAGTCTTATTTCTATGTTTATTAATAATAATTTACTAAAGATCGCGCTATTTTACTTACACTACGCCCAACACTACGTTATTTTTCCAGTTAATGTTATGATTGCATATAAATATTTATATGGCTTGACTTCAACTTTCTCTTTTTCTATTTCAATATTGATTTTTGTATAATTTCATTTTACTTTATTCATTTCTAGGCTTTCTCTTGGTAGTTCAATGTTCTTTATCTTTACATTGTATGAAAATGTTGCTGCTTTAGTTATCTGTATTATATCATTATTGCTAACTTTCCAAATAACGATGCCCCCCCCCCCCCCCCCCAACACATATTATTCTCCTTATCCCGTAAAGAATCAAATATTCGCGCGCTTTATGGATCGATCCAACGATTTATTTTTTAAGTTGGTTTAACTGTCCTTGGCATGCTACACAAGTTTTAGATCAATTCGCTTGTTAAATTATAATGTTCTTGTTGTTAGTAAGGGGTTTTTCAAATTGAGCTGTCTTTTTTTAATTCTTGAATAAAACACAGATGGCGTTGTGTCAGAATTATAATCTATGACATTTATAAAAACGGAATCAAAATGGGCGTTCAGCAGAAAATGTTTTTAGAAAATGACGTGATAATTACGGTTTGCACAATCGTCCATCTGAAAGTACTATCAATCAAATTGTTTAAACATTTCAAGAAACTGAGTCGGTGGAAGAAAAAAGAAGCGCAATATACAGTGGTCGTCCACAAGAGCATATTGATTTGGTACGTGAAAGTGTTGCTAAAGACCCAGAAATTTCCATTAGTCGACGTTCACAACAATTTGTACTCAGTAAATCCAGAACATGGCATATTTTATGAAAGGGTTTAAATCTGAAGGCATATAACACACATATAAAAGTCACTGGAACTGCTCGTGAAGCTGAAACTGAGAATGGTGTTCCATATCGTGAGATGATAACTGGATTTTTGTGGGCTAAATAGAATAATATTGATCTGGAGGATATGTGATCACTCTGTTAATGAAACAATTGATTTATTGATTAAAAAATATCCTGGACGAATTATCGCAAGAAATAGTGATGTTAATTGGCCACCAAAATCATATGATTTGACACCATTGGACTATTTAGAAAAGCCAGGTGTATAAGAACAATCTACAATCGATTCCTAAACTGAAGGGATGAAATTATCCCAGGTGAGATAGAGCCACGGTTATGCTAACATGTCTTTCAAAATGTTGACAAAAGAGTGAACATTTGTGGAGCTGCAAGAGGCTGTTATTTGGCAGATATTGTCTTTCGTATGTAATGTCATACAGTATGCTTCAATTATCAGTAAGAAGCTTTTTGAAATTAACGAATCGAAATTCTGTGTTTTAATCAAGAATTTAAAAAACCGCTCAATTTGAAAGACCCCTTATATTTAATCAAAATATTAATAGGAAAAATAAGATATGTCAGGTTATAGAACTATTTATACATTCGTCACTCCATTCACATGAATGGATAACAAAAGAAGCTTAAAATTTCAACGAGTAAATGTATCTGTTTACTGGATATACAAGATAAATCACAATATTTTTAAAACCACCGCCATCATATTACAATATCGTTTATTCTCGGATAAAAACCTCTTTGATATCCAACTAAAATAATTCGTCTCTTGATATTGTTGCTTTTTACTTTTCCTTTTATTATTCTCCAATCTTTCAAGATTGCTTCGAATAAAACAGATCGTAGACGAAAAGGCAAAAAGCGTATTCAATTTACATGACACAGGGGAACCATCAAAAGACGTATTTCGCCTCCCCTCCAGGTAACACTTAAATTGTTAAATTGTTCGAATTGTTTACTCGATCTCTTCTTCTGTTTCGTACCATCCTTCCCGCTCATTCACGCTTCCAATGTTTATTTATTCAACGTCTTCTCTGGTTTTATATAAGAACGACGAAGAAAAACCACTCCGACAAGTGAAATTATGTAAATGGAAGTGAATGTTTCGTTATTTTGAAGTTTTAAGGTTTTTTTTTCTGTCGCTTTGAAACATATTCGTATCTGTTCTGAATTAATTTGGAACTGACCCCCCACAACATTCAGGCGACACCCCCCGAAAGATGACTATAATAATTACCAATTTCCTAATCCTTTTAGAAACAATTTACAAAGCTGATGGGGACCAGCAGAATTTTTTTTCGTAAGCGTGGAAGGAAAAGAATATTAAATTCATTAAAGTTTATACCCTGCTGTGCTCGTTCTTTTTTTCTCCGGCTTTGCCAAAAAGTTTTCGCAAGTTACTTCTCGATTATACCGTTTAAAGGTTTAATCGACGAAAATTAAGCACATTTAGATATAAATTATTATTATTTTTTTATTTATTGGGTTTTTCTAATGAATAATGAACACAATTTTAATTTTAACGACATAAAAATCCTAGATTTTGAAAAACAATATAAAAAAAGAAAATAAAAGAAATGATTTATATAAAAAAACACATTAATTTCAAAAATGATACAAATAATTTAAGTTGTATATATAATAACATTATTAAATAATAAATTTTCATTATTTTTTATTTTTGCATCTAATATTCCACATAACAAATTCAAAACAATTATAATAACAGTTATAATAAAAAACAAAAATTTAAAGGTGAAAGAATTGTTAATTATGTCAAAGTCAAACATATCATTTAAATATTTGTTTAAAAAAATTATCACATATTATTTACAAAAATTTAAAAATTAATTGTTTATTTAAATATTGGTATGTTTTTAAATGTAAGTTTGTGTTTTTTATAACAGTTATATGTATTGTAGAATTATTCTGAGGATGGTTCATTGTTTGAACCGAAACGTTAATAAAAAAATTAAAAATTAAAAATTAATTATTGACCGAAAAACCCAATAAATAAAAAAATAATAATAATAATAAACGGTCAAGAGAATATATGTAATAAAATTTAGATATAAATCTAATTATTTTTAGCTTTATAAAAACTGTGGGTTTAAGATATCACTTTTTTGTAGCAGACTCGACGATATTGTTATACCTTATAGAAAAAGGCCATTGATGTATTGTTATATACTAAATTTATTGCATTACAACACAAAATAATCAAATATGACTAAATCAGGGTAATATGGCGCTAACGGTACTCGTTTTGTATTACTCGAGAGTGTATTTTTTTTAAAACCATAGGCCAACTTTTTTAGTTGAAGTTTTAGACTAGTACTTCCAAATGCAGGACTAAAATAAAATCACAAATGATGATTTGCCAGATTTCTTTAGTAGCTACTAAAAAAATGGCAACACCGTTTTTTTTTTTGAAAAATGTCACATTTCTTTGTTGGAGTATCCCTTGCAGAACAATTAGCAAATAAAACTAAAATAATCTGAAGTCGGCAGGAAATAAAAGAAGCTAACATAGCAATAGTAGGCCTTGGAAATTAAACAAAAATTGTGTTGTTTGAAAGGAGCGATCATTATTGTGCTCTTAATGTTGTATTTGCATGTGTATAAAAATAATGTTTTAATTCAGTTGCTAGGACGAATCAGTTATTTAATCAAAAAGAAAAAGTTGTATAGGCGATGCGTGCGCTGAATTCCGCACAAGATATCCCGATAAGTCTTATCCAAATGCGGAATTTTTAAGAAATAACTTAGTAAAACTAAAAACAACTGGTGGGGTGTGCCCAAGGATCCCCAAAAGGCGCAACAGTTTTATTACTGAAGAAAATATTCTTCTTTGTAATGTGGAAAATCCTCACAATCCTCTAATTTTTTTTTACCCAGGAAGAATAAATTCTTTAAGGGCAGTTAATATTAACATATATTATTTACTATCTTTATTAACTTGGTTTTAAAAGTTTTTTCTACCACTCTTATCTTATTGGCCACCACTGTATATATATATATATATATATATATATATATATATATATATATATATATATATATATATATATATATTTCCCATTAAAGTCGGGTAGACTACAAAAATCCATTCCCAAACCCTGGAAAGGAATCGAACCCGGGACCATTTGTTTGCTAGACAGTCACATAAATATAAAGGTAATTTTTTTTTAATCCCTATATTAAGAAAAAACCAAAGAGCTTACTTAAATGTTTCAATTATATATTTGATATTGAAAATATAAGCCCGAATCTAAAATATATTAATAGTTTTAAGGTAAACAATAGATTCCAAGCTATAATTAACCAATGGAACAAACGTTGGAATATTGTTGACTATAAGACTGAAAAAACGAACAGAACATTAAAGTTCAGACTAAGGCAAGGATAATGAATTGATATAAAACATGACTTCAGTAAATCTATTTAAAAGAAAATCAATATCAAAAAAAGAGATATTACTGAAATTTTAAAACCACTACCACTGAATTCAAAAACATCTTTTACTACGACAAAACCTCTAATATCCATGTAAAAAAAATAGTCGTCCATTGATATTGTTGCTTTATGCTTTCCCCTTCCACTATTTTCCAATCATTCAAGATTGGTTCCAGTAAAATAGCTCGTAAAACGAAAAGGCAAAAAGCGTCTTCAATTTACAGAAAACAGGTGAGATATCAAAAGTTGTATTTTGCATCGCTGCCAGTTAAAACTTAAATTTTTAAATTGCTCGAACTGTTTGCCCATTTTCTTTTTTTTTGTTTCCTGGCGTTGTCTCGGCGTATTCGCGTTTCTAATATTTATTAATTCAGCATCGTCCCTGGTTTTGAATGTACATGGAAAAGAAAGGAAAAAAACAGTAATAAAAGAAAATATATAAACGAAATGGAAAGTTTCGTTGTTTGGAAATCTGTAGGCTTTTTGTCATTCTGATAGATATTCGTGTTCTGTCCTAAAATAGTTCTAACTAGCCGAGTTCACGTGAAGCTTAAAAATTGGAGCTTGGAAATGTGTTAATTCCTTTAACAATTTATAAATGTTTAAATATATATATATATATATATATATATATATATATATATATATATATATATATATATATATATATATATATATATACCAGGTGTCCATTAAGGATGGATTGCAGCCGTATATTGAAAACTATTAATCCCACAGCTTTGGGGGAAAAAAAATTGTACTAAAAATGATCATGAGAAATTCACCAAAAATATTTTTAAGCTTCTAAAACGACCGCAAGAGGGCGTAAAAAGCTAAACATTTAAAAAAAAAAAATTTTTTGTGTATTTTCAAGTGTCAACCGAGTAAGAAAAATTCTCAGTTATAATTAGCAAACTGTCTCCTACAACTTTGTTTTATGACATTTTGTCGTAACTTCGCGAATAAAGAAGTGGGGAGGAGTTTTACCTATTTAGATAAAAAGTCGTCTAATGTCCGTTTGCCTAAACCGATTTTCCTCAATTTGGATTCATTTATAAGGCAATTGCTGGGACAATCAGATAATATGGGAGATAAATTATTTAGTTTATAAATGAAACCGCGAGGTGGCGTTACATTCAACAATAGTTTTTTTGAAGTTTTGTTCAGTTTTTTCAAATGGAATGGTACAGCTTCTACTGCATGGCAAGAAAGGTAATTTAAAGAGGAATCGTCCAGTGAAAACCCGAAATCGATATCTCTGACATGTCAAGAGATATTTCGATTTTTCTTACTTACCGAAAGTCCCAATAAATAAAAAAATAATAATAATACTAAACGGTCACGAATATATATATATATATATATATATATATATATATATATATATATATATATATATATATATATATATATATATATATATATATATATATATATATATATATATATCTTGGGAACGCTTTGAGATTTCTAAATGAATTATCAGGAAATGTTTGCACTTTTTGGGTATATTTTCATTTTTTTTTCTTATCGCATATTTGAAATCCAACACTAACTTGATTTTTTAAAATTATAACAGTACTTGAACAACGATGTACCGATTGTATGGTTTTTTTTCCCAAATATATTTAAAAAAATGACTAAAAGGTGTTTCAGTCCCTTTTGATTTTATTTTATTAAAGAACTATTTACAAAAGGTGTTAAAAATGTCCACCATTAACTTCTTGTCAGTAATGAATACGTCGGACGAAGCCTTAAATTGCGTTTACGCATCAGATAAGAGATATATCGGCAATGTCTTGTCGAATTTGTAATTTGAGATCTTCGGGATTTTATGGCCTATTAACGTACAACCGACTTTTTAAATAGCCCCACAAAAAAATCGGTTGGTACCTAGTTTGGTGACTTTGCCGGCCATTCGATAGCCCCTCGTCGGCCGATCCATCGGTTTGGGCAAGTAGTGTTAAGAAAATTTCTAATGTTATTGCCATAGTATGCTGGTGCATCATCTTGCACCACTTTTTGGGTATATTTACATTTTGTTTTTCTTGTATATTTGAAATCCAAGGCTCACTTGATTTTTTTTCAAATGACAACAGTCCAATTGGACTTTCTGGAGTTGGACTTTTCACTCGAAGCGAACAACTTGAAAATGCCAAATGAGATTTTGGCGAAACGTCGTGACTTAAAATGATTTTATCACATTGTAAGAATTGCGGACCAGAAACATATGAAACGAATATAACAAACAAAAACACTTGAGATAAGAGAAAAGCCGAGGAAAGCATGGGACGTAGCGTAATTGCAGAATATTTAGTGTAAAAAAAGTAGACTATAAAAAATGAGGAATAACGACAAGAAATAGGAAAATCGAGACAAGATTGATTTTTGATTTTAATGTATGTATGTTTAAATAAAAACTAAAAAATTACAAAGAGATAACATTTTTTGTTTAAAGATATCATTCAGCAATAAAAAATTATTTAATATTCAAAAAAAAATTCGCGCATTGATGTTGTTTTTTGTTTTCTCCTTTATCATTCCTCGATTTTCACAACATTTTTGCTCACTTTGCTCATTTGAATTTTCAAATGTTTATTTAACCCACCAACATCTTCGGTTATGCACAAGAACAAAAAGAAAAAATCGCACCGACAACTGAAATTATGTAAATGGGAGTAAAAGTTTCGAATTCTGCATATTTTTTCTGTCGCCCTGAAACGTATCCCTGAGTCCTGTTCTGAATTAATTTCAGCCCTCTGCGTTTGGACAACACCCTTACAAAACAGAAGAGATAGAGCATAATTTGAAAGATTACGAAAATAATTGCGAATTCCCTAATTCTTTTAAAAACAATTTAAAAAGCTGGTCGGGCCAGCTTTTAATATTTTTTTTTCCTTGAGCGTAGAGGAAAAAGAGTCTTAAATTAATAAAATGTTATGCTCTGCTGTGTTCATTTTTTTCTGCTTTTGCGAATAACTTTTAGAGGATTACTTTTCGATTACTTCGCCAATTAAAGGTTTAGTAGAAAATGAAAATAAATAAATACTTTAATAAATTAATTATTTTTGGCTTTATAGAATAATGGGATTTAAGACAGTTGTGTTGTCTTATAAATAAATCTACTGCTTCCTGGTTAAGCTGCAAAAATATAAGGCAAAAGGTATAATTTTCTAATCAATCTGCTACTCAAATCATAAATCACAATTCATCGTATCTACAAGTTTTTTCTTATTTTTCCGTGGAATATGAAGAAGTTTATTATTTAGCTTTTAAAATGTTTAAAATAGTGAAGCAATTAACCGAAAGAACGTTTTTAAGTGGTTTGAAATATTGAAATATAATAATATATTGAACTTGATGGTATCTGGTATTCCAAAAAGCCACTCTATATATCATTCTAAAGAAAAAAATTGAGAAAGAGAAGGTTTTTGTTCGCTTCGTCCTATATGTGTTGGCTAACGATCAAAAATATGCACAGTGTATAAATATATGAAAAGAACAACCGATATATGTCTACACTTCATGTCAAGCATTGATCGTAACTGGGAATGAAACATGTTTTTTATTTGAGCCATTCACGAAGCACCAGAACTCAAAAGACTGAAACAACTCAAAAGAGTTAGTGTTTCGTGGATGGACGAATATTAGTCCGGGAGTACATGGGATCATTTGTGTTCCTGAAGACTAAGTTTCTTTTACTGAAGTTCTTTCGCAAAAATGTAAAAAAAGTATTATGGTGTTATTGGTAGTAGACCATCCCTCATATTCACCTCATTTGGCTTCATGCGATTTTCAATTATTTCTAAAATATATATATATATATATATATATATATATATATATATATATATATATATATATATATTCTTCCTATCTTTCCTTCTTTTTTTTTGTGACTTGTGTTACAGATATTATATTTGAATTGTAATTTTGTTTTCCGTTTTTCTTTATATAGAATTAAGTGTTTATTATGTACTTTCTTAACGATGTTCAATGCCTTATGGTTTTGGGAACAAATAAATATTATTATTATTATGTTCATCTTACATTTTATTCATATCCACGGTAGCCGGAGTTTGTAACCCAAGACTACAATGTTTGCACTAAACAAGAGGGTTCAGCCGAAGCTCAATGCAAGCTTAAAAATGTTCTGACTATATTTGCTGTACCCAGTAAAGCAGTCTTCTGCATGACTGCCATATGTCTATCATGTAATTCAAGCTTGTCTTTGGCGATTTTCCAGTCGCTTGTTATCAGCCCATTTGTAGATATTACTACTGGTATAATATCGACATCGTACATGTCTGTTAGTTCTACAGCTAACGGTTGATATTTTCGTTTTTTCTCGGCAATGGTCTTGGTCAAATTGTGGTCCAACGGTACCGCCACATCGATAATAAATCCTTTGCGAGCCTTTGTGTGGGTTATAATAATATCGAGCCGATTAGCCTCCACCGTCCGATCAGTAATCATTGCCGTATCCCACAAAATCTTTACAGTTTCACTTATATACACCTGTTCTGGTTTCCACTTATAATAAAGTATCTCTACGTCCAACAGACAATTTTTTTTCAATAATGCTTGATATATCACTTTAGCAATGTTGTTATGCCTCTGCATATAGTCTGAGCCAACGCAGGACACCCACCGTTTATATGCTATATTGATTCTAAATCTTGTTTACATAAGCGACATTTTGGAACAATATTTTGTCCTAATATATGTTTTTTATATGCCCTGGTACTTATGACCTAATCTTGGATAGCACATAGGAAACCTTCTGTCTCTCCATAAAGTCCCTATGTTCAGAGCCATTCTGTAGAGTATTTTTTATTAATGTGTTCAGAATCGAGGAGAGCTGCAAAGCGACCATGGAGCTCCTTTCCTTTCCAAACTGAAATACGTCCCTGGGAAGTTATATGGCTTGCCTCATTAGTTGCTTGTGCTAGACGGAGCGGACTATAATTACTATCCAGTGTACAGGCAGCTCTATGAAGATTACTATTTTGGCTGAGAAAATAGGATCTTAGCCGATCCTCCTGTTGACGGCACATTACTTCTACGTTCTGTAAGCCTCTTCCTCCCATATGTCGAGACAAATACAGCCGCTCGATGGAACTTCTTGGGTGATGCATACGATGTTTTGTTAATTTGGTTCTTATTTTCTGATCAAATGCTTTCAGAGAGGTATCAGACCACTTTATTACACCAAACGTATAAGCAGCCACAGGCAAAACCCAGGTGTTGATTGCCAATATTTTATTTCTGGCACTGATCAAAGATTTACATATTCTTTCAACTCTAGTTATGACTCTATTCATAATCATTTCCCTAGCTGTTATATGAGATATTCCTAACAACTGCATCATACCAAGATACTTATAATTTTCTCCACTATTGAGACTACGAATAACAATATCTCCATTTAATTGCATGTTTTCTGTATGTTCCAATACCTGCCCCTTGCGGACATGGACAATTGCACACTGATCAAGGCCAAACTCCATGCATATGGTATCGCTAAAACTTTTGACAAGCTCTATTTCAGTTTGAAGATTATAAGAGTTTGATGCATATAATTTTAGATCGTCCATATAGAATTGATGTGATACCTGAATGTTTGGATTTCTCTTCATCATATAGCCCATGCTGGACTCTCTCAACATTCTACTTAACGGTGTTAAAGCCATACAGAACCATAGAGGACTAAAACTATCCCCCTGAAATATTCCCCTGCGTATTCGTATCTCTCCAGTGGTGTACGAGGTATTATTATTATTATTATTATTCTGCTCATCCTTACTATAGAATCTCAGCTCATGCTGGCCGATATTGCAATGCCAAGATGAAAAAGCAATTCAGCTCCTCTCACCCTAGCATAATATCTAACGAAACAATGTGACAAGTGTGCAAGAGCACGGCACGCTGTCCCACTATGGCCATCGATCTCGAGATACCGAGGCTCTCGAGGTTCTTTGAAAATCTCTTGCTTCTAAGACCTTCGGCGAATATAACGAAGGGCACTGCATCTACCTTACTCAGTTTCCACTGGTTCTTCACTTATCAGGCTTTCGGCGGATATAACGAATTATTATTATTATTATCCTCGTACTGAACTCAGCATCTCAGCCTAAGCTGGTCTATATTATAATGCCAAAATGAGAAAGCAATTCAACTCCTCTCACTTAGCATAAAATTTTACGAACAATGTGGCACGTCTGCAAGAGCACTGCACGTTGTCCCACTATGGCAATCGATTTTGAGATACCAAGGTTCTTCAAATTTTTTGAAAAGTTCTTACTTATTAGGCCTTCGGCGGATATAACGAAAGGCACTATCTCTACCTTATGCAGTTTCCACTGGTTTTTCAAATCGTACGCAAGGTTTTCATACTTAGTGGTTTTCTCCAACTCGGTTTTCCTGATATTATGAGAGAGTGGCACTGCGATGTCAATTATAAAAGCCCTTTTCTCCTTTTTACTAATTAGAACAATGTCTGGTCTATTATAATCGACCGTTCGATCTGTTGTGATTGGTCTGTCCCAGTATAGGATTGCATCAGATGATTCCAATACGGGAGAAGGTGAATACTTATAATATGGAGCAGGTGCGTTATCTAATAGCGAATACTTTAATGCAATTTGCTGATGTATAATTTTCGCCAGCTGATTATGTCTTCCTAAATAAGCATTAGGGGCTAGAACTGCACACCCACCGATAAGGTGTTCAATCGTTTCCCCCACTATACCGCACTTCCTACATCGGTCGACAACATCCATGTGTAGTATATGCTTTTCATAGTTCCGTGTTCTTACTACCTTATCTTGAATAGATGTCGCAAAACCTTCTGTTTCTGGGTACAACAGCCCATCGGTCAGCCATTTTAGAGACAATGGTCCATCAATGGTATCATCCTCGAGTGACTTTGGATACCGTCCATGCAGTGTCTGTTGTTTCCATTCACGGACACAATCGGTAAGTGTTGTTCTACCATCAACACGATTCAATTTATCTAGGTTCAAAGGGGTGAAACCCCGGTCCTCCTTAGCAACCAACTTCATTAGCGTGCTGCTTGAATTAATGAAGCGTTCTCTCATCTTACTCTCCTGGTTCAGACAAAGGTTCTTAATGTTCACGAGGCCTCTACCTCCCAACTTTCTTGGAATGTACAGTCGCTTCATAGATGAATTTGGATGCAGACATCGGAATTTTGTCAATGTTCGACGTGTTAATCTATCCAGTCCATCAAGGTCTGTTTCTGACCATTTAACAATACCAAAGGAATAGGTCAGAGTTGGCACCGCCCATCCATTGATCGCTCTAATCAGGTTTCCACTGTTCAGTTTGGTATTTAAAAGTTTTGTAAGCCTCTTTTCGTACATAGTAGAAAAGTCTTTCTTTAACTGGCTATGGTTAAATTTCTCGTTTTGAGGTATACCTAAATATTTATAGGATTCTTCTGGTGCCAGTTGTTGTATGTTACAGTGTGTTGAATGTTGATTGTTGACTATTCCTTTTTGAATGCTAATGGTAGAGCATTTATCAAGTTCGAATGACATCTTGATATCCCTACTAAATTCTTCGACCATTTTTATTAAGGAGTTTAGTTTTTCTCTAGTTTCTCCATAGAGTTTAAGGTCATCCATATATAGTAGGTGCGAGAGCTTTCGTGGATTTCTCATGTTTAGTTTATATCCTATATTACTGTTGTTCAGTAATGTAGACATAGGGTTTAGGGCTAGACAAAACCAAACTGGAGAAAAGGAATCTCCCTGAAAAATTCCTCTCTCGATATTCGCAGTTGTAATGCATTGTTGGTCGATAAAGAGATTTGTTTTCCATTTCCCCATTAGGCACCTTAAGGAGTTAATGATGGGAGGGCTTATTTTATAAATCTTCAGGACTTCTAGTAACCAATCGTGTGGAACACTATCGAAGGCTTTCCTGTAGTCTATATAGCAGATGTTTAGGTTGCGTTTTCTTTTCCGCGCTTGTTCGAGAACTACAGCATCGATCGTTAGCTGTTCCTTGCATCCCATACTTGCTCTTATACATCCTTTCTGTTCTTCTTCAAAAATATTGTTTTCATCACAATGTTTGTAAATTTTTTCATTGATTAGGGCTGTCAACAATTTATAAAATACTGACAGACACGTGATGGGTCTGTAGTTATTGGGTTGCTTAGCATCACCCTTTTTGTACAGAAGATATGTATTGCCTTCCATTAAAAAATTCGGGAAAGTATCAGGATTTATCATTACCTCTTTAAATGCACTAGCAAGTGGACGGTGGGCCGCCGTAAATATCTTTGCTTTATTATTATTATTATTATTATTATTATTATTATTATTATTATTATTATTATAACTGGTGATGAAATAAAAGGCACGGCTACTTATTTTTGAAGCGATTTTCAAAAATGAGTTGCAAAAGAATCATTTATGAACGATTCCAACATTTTTTTGACTCGCAACTAAAAATAAATTAGCTTGTATTACAGTACGCATCAGCTATTTTTTTCTTAGGACAGAGAGTAGATTGCTAATGTAATGTAAAATGCAATAAAATTATAGGGTTATGAAACCCGAAAGTGTAACACTTTTCTGTCAACCCAAAAGAATGACGGTGAATTATCATGCTTATTTTTGAAAATAGAATTATAAATTGACATTCTGTATTCAAACTATTACGCCTTGATAAGGAAGGAAAAATTAAATATTTCATTGTCTGGTCCGCAATAATTGATGGTATCAGATAAACGGAAAATATATCAATCGCCAAACCGGAACACTGCACAAAAACAGACGGAAAAAAGCACGAATCTGGAAAATCGAAGAATTGCATTGGAAAATTTTTCTACGTCGGAGAAACTTCTGCCGATTCGCGCGAACGTTTTTCTTCTTTGCAACAAAAGGCCAATTACACGCCCGAGCAACCTAATTTGAGTGGAAAATTTAAGCGGGAAATAATGAATTTTTCGAGGAAGTTTTTCCGAGAAGCTGATTGAGGCAAGGGAACGGAAATTTCGATGGGCCCATCTCGTTCTAGACCACTCCATCCGGCCCCCTCGGCCTCTACCATCCACGTCAATTAACCCGCTTGTCGTTATAATAATGTTTCCAAGTTATTAATAAAAACGCCTTCTCTGGTGCCACTTCAAAGGCAATGTCAGTATCGAGCTACAAAATGAAAAAAGTTTTCTCTTTTACTTAGGGTGAAATTATAATTTTCCATCAATTAAAATTGGGAAGATGTTGATTATATAGACTGCTCCGTAAAATTTTAAATTATCAAGTTATAAAAAACAGTTTTTAGATGATGAAAAAAGGCAAAGTGGCAAGTGACAAGAACCGGAAGGGATATACCATACAAAGTATCGTTTAATATTTTTTCTTATTTATTTATATAACTCTCAGTTGCACTTTATTTAATTCTTATCATTGGACGGACCCTTACGATTTTAGTGGAAGTTTATATATATATATATATATATATATATATATATATATATATATATATATATATATATATATATATATATATATATATATAAGAATAATATATATATATATATATATATATAAGAATAATATATATATATATATATATATATATAAGAATAATATATATATATATATATATAGAAAAATATCTATAAGAAAAATATCAGCAGAAAATGGACATGGAAAAGTCCATCTGGGCTCACAAGCGAAATTGACTACATCATGACCAACGATAAAACAATATTTACCAATTGTACTGTCCTTAACAATTTTAATGTTGGAAGTGACCACCGAATTGTACGAGCAAGGGTTCGGATTGACTGTCGAAAAGAGCGCGAAAAAATGGTAAGATCAAAGAAGGGCAAGGTGGATTCTGGAAAACTGCTGGAGAGAGGAAGCGATTTTGAGATTGCTTTGTCAAACCGGTTTGCTGCGTTACAAGATCCAGAGGAGGTGGAAATATCAGTTCAATATGAAGAAATCGCCAACAATGTACTTCAAACCGCTGCTTCAATAGCACCAGAGGAAAAATGTCTCAAACAAACAAAAATCTCCAGTGAGACCATTGATTTAATGAAGAAACGGCGAGCAATGAGAAATGCAGGTAGTCCTTTTGGCAGGGTCGAGTACACTGAGCTCTGCAAAACTATAAGAAAACGTATCAGAGAGGACACGCGCCGATTCAATATGCAGCTAGTGCAAAAAACCCTGGAAGAAAACAAAGGAATTAACAAAGCTAAACAGAAGCTGAGAAACAAAAGAACGCAAATATATGCTTTAAAGCGTGAGGATGGCACAGTGTGCAGGACGCGTACCCAAATGTTAGAGATTGTCAGAAGGTTTTATTCCCAGTTATATGAAGATCAGAGCCAGTCAGGGACAGCAATACCCACGGAAGAACAATATATAATACCAGATATCCTAGTGGAGGAAGTAACAAATGCTATAGAATTGATGAAGAACGGCAAGGCTCCAGGAAAGGATAGTGTAACTGTCGAAATGCTAAAAGCTGGTGGTCGGACGTTACATAAAACACTGGCAAAATTATACTTAAAATGCCTCAAAGAACAAAAAGTACCTGGCTTATGGAAAAATGCAGAAGTGATCCTTTTACATAAAAAAGGAGCACAGGAAGATTTAAAGAACTACCGTCCAATAAGCCTCCTATCAGTGATGTACAAAGTTTTCACTGAGATAATTTCTAAAAGAATATTAAAAAAACTGAATGACGCACAACCAAGAGAACAAGCAGGATTCAGAAGTGGATTCAGTACAATGGATCACATCCAGGTTGTACAGCAGGTCATAGAAAGGCACAACGAATACACCATGCCACTGTGCTTGGCTTTTATCGACTACGAAAAAGCATTTGATTCCATCTCAAAGCATGCGATAATGGATGCACTGCTTAGCCAAGGTGTAGAGAGAGCCTATGTAAACCTATTAGAATCGATATATGATGGAGCTACAGCCACAATTCACCTTGATGATCTTGAAGTGGGAATTAATATAGAACGAGGTGTACGGCAGGGTGACGCAATATCGCCTATTCTTTTCTCGGCTGGCCTTGAAGAAGTATTCCGTAAACTGGATTGGGAACAGGATGGGGTAAAGATCAATGGTGCAAACTTAAACCATCTTAGATTTGCAGATGATATTATTCTCATTTCACAAGACCCAGAGGAGCTGCAAAGACGCATACAAGAACTGCAAAGGGCTGGCGAACCATTTGGCTTGAAAATAAACCTGAAAAAGAGTCAGGTTATGTTCAATAACTTCGCTCAGGATAGAAGAATTTCAGAATATATATATATATATATATATATATATATATATATATATATATATATATATATATATATATATATATATATGGGTGTTCCCAAATTTGAATCATTTATATAAACGTTGTTAAAACAAAACAAATATGTTACATATTACCAAAATTATTCAAAATTGTCACCATTTGTTCAGTTAGCACAAAATCTTGCTCGCCGTATCCATATGTCACTACATGTTAAAAATAAAATCCCGGTGTCCTCGAATAATATCACAAACGTTTTCGATGCGTTGTTGTAGTTCTTCCACAGTATTTATTCCTCCATCGTGATAAACTTTTTTAAATAGCCCCACAGAAAAAAAATCGAAGGGCTTTCAATTCGGGGAGCGAGCAGGCCAAGAAATGGGTCCATTGCGCCCTATACATTTGTTAGGAAATTCATTATTTAAATGTTCGTGAACTTCTCGTCTAAAATATTTCGCCTAAAGACATATTCTGTCTAACATTTAAAGGAACATCTTGTAATAATTGTGGCAGATTGTTTTGAAGAAACTCTTAAACACATTTTTGTCAGTCGACCTGGAAGAAAAAAAGGCCAATTTACTACACCAGCATGCCATTTACTACACCAACCCAAACATTTACTGAAAATATGTGCTGAAAATGGGTTCTTTTCACAGCATCCGGATTTTCTACTGCCCAAACATGGTTGGAAATTATTCACTCCATTTCTTGTAAATGTCACCTCGTCGATAGCCAAAATAAATTCGGTAAAATTTTCATTTCTATTGTACTCATGTAAAAACCGCTGAAAAAAAAATCAGTTTTTCTGGGTGTTAACGCTTATACCCGTTAATACTGGTAGGGATAAAAGTATTCTTGTCTTATAGTCTTCCACACTTAGTATGACCAACTTCAACTTGACCTGCTGTAGACTTAGCACTAGTTTTCGTGGAGGAGGTCTTTCAGCGTGACCTGCTCGTTGTGCCTTTAAGTACTGTGCGTCACGAAGTCGTGTAACTAAATTTCTAACAAACATCTGCGGAGTCGGATGATTTCTTAAAGGAAACCTTTCCGTATACAAACGATATGCTGCGGCTGCATTTTGATGGCACTCCCCGTAAGTTAATATTATGTCTACTAGTTTATTGTTTTCATAAACGTGTAACATTTTAACCGCAGAAAGTACCCAAAAATTAAACACGCACTATTAAGGAATTATTTCCACAAGTCAAATCGAACATCGCACTCAAATGAAATATCTTACAAGATAACAAAAAAAAACTAGTCATACCCAGTATCAGCAGTAAACAAATACTTTTTGTGTTTACAAAAGATCGAGAAAATCAAAAAGTCAGGTTTGTTTTTAAACTTTGTAACTGTTAATAACTTCTTTATTTTGCAACTTTTATATAAATTATTTTTGGTAAAATTGCGTATTTTTGCGAGTTCTATAACCTGTTAAATAAATGACACCATTTTGAGAACATTTTGAATATATATATATATATATATATATATATATATATATATATATATATATATATATATATATATATATATATATATATATATATACACATATATTATAGCTACATTAGCTGTGGTGTCTAAGGCGTCAGCCTTACGTTACGGCAGTTGATGTGGAGCGGGTTCGAATCCCGTACTAGGCAAAAAAGTTTTTCTAAAATGTTTGTGAATGTTTCTAGGTAAGAGTGTAAAATCTGACAAGGAATCACCCCTCAGTCACGCCAGTTCGAGGCTGGGTAAGGCCGGATGCCTTCTGAGAGGCTTTCTACGTTGGTCACTCGCCAGTCGGTAGGCTTCTCGAGATACTTTCGGTTAAGCACAAAACCAAGGGTTGATAGCCTGAGGGGGGTGCTGACCGGGGTTTTCGGTAGCTGATGACCGTGGTTCGGAACCCACGTTCAGCTGTAGGTCCAGTCGCTAAATAGCCTTCTCAGTTGCTGATACGCCTCTAACCCCAAAACATTACTTTATTTTCGGTCAGTGTAAATAAGTTTTAATTTTTTATTGTTTTATTTACGTTTCGATTCTACAACGAACCATCATCAGAATACTTCTAAAATAAAAATTACTTTTATATAAAAAAAAATACAAACTTACATTTAAAAACCTACCAATATCAATTAAACAATTAATTTTTTGATTTTTTTAAGTAATATGTGTCAATTTTTTATAAGATTTTTAAATGACATATTTGACTTAGTTCAGTTAAAGAATTAATAACACTTTTTTATATTTATTTGGTGTATAGGATTTAAAATTGAGATATCTTCCAGACCATACTGGTTTTGTATACCAATTTGTTTTGATATTGCCATCCTTATCATACGTGATGTTAATATCCAAAAAATTTTAAATTTAAATTGTTTTATTTTTTTCTTCTTCATGAGTAAATTTTAATTTGTTATGAAATATATTGAATTTGTTTAAGGTATATTGAATTTTATTTTTAGGTATGCATAATATACAATCATCTACAAATCTTTTATAAAAATAAGGTTTTAAAATCGAGAGTATCAATAACTTTTGTTTCAACATATTCCATAACTAGATTAGCAATAGTTGCTCAAATTGGTGAGCCCATTGCTTCACCGTAAATTTGGGAATAAAATTGGTTATCATATTTAAAAAATGTAGATTCTAGACATATTTTTGTAGCTTCAATAAATTCGTTTTCAGGGATGGTTGTAAATGTTTTAATTATTTCCCTTTTTCTGTAATACTATTAATGGCCTATTCAGCTGGAATGTTTGTATATAAGGAGACAACATCAAATGTTACTAGTATGTGATTTTCTGGATTTTTTTTGTTTTTTATGTAATTATGAAATTCCCACGAGTCTTTAATATGATACTCATTTTTATTCATTAAATTTATATTCATTTAAAATCAGCCATCAGCCATGCATCAGTCTATATATATATATATATATATATATATATATATATATATATATATATATATATATATATATATATATATATATATATATATTTAATTTTCAAAAAATTGTCTTAACAATGTTCATTAATTTATTTGTAGTTTGTTCTTTAAATATTATCCAGGTAATATTAGCCAAATATGTTTTTACATACATTTTCTAAAAAGGTTAAATCTTATCATAGCTTGCACGTATCATCTTCTTGTACCGAGCCGACCGCGGTGATCTGGTGGGTTAGTCGTCTGCCTGGCAATCCAAAGGTAGTTGGTTTGATTCCAGCGCTCGGATGGGTGGTTTTCTTTAATTCTTCTGTCAGTCCTATTTCCTACCTTACACATACACTTATATACGCTCACATATACACACACACACACGCCCACACATATCCACACCTAAATGTCTGTGACTGTTTCAAGGCAAGAGTTTAAAATCCGACAACGATTTACCCCTCAAACACGCCAGTTAAAGGCTGGGTAAGGCCGGATGATAGCCTGAGGGAGGGTGCTGGCCTGGGTTTGTCGATAGCTGATGACCCTGGTTCGGAACCCACGTTAAGCTGTAGGTCCAGTCGCTAAATAGCCTTAGATGTTGATGCGCCTCTAACCGTAAATCCTTTCCTTTCCTTTCTTGTACCGAGATATATCAGGAGCGTTATGCACATGCTTCAAGTTAGTTTTAGGTAGTTGAAGACCGGATATATCTAGGGATTTTAGAGCTTTGATTATACAGATATAATGTTAGTACTAGAGAATTATAAAATTCTGGGAAAAACTGACGTTAAATGGGTAAGGTGGTTAATGCTGATGCGTCTATAATAATAATCAAAAAAAAAAACATTCGATGGGAAAAAAACAGTTTAACAGCCGGAAAGAAAAAAAATTTAACTGTCCGCTAGGACATGATTATTCCGTAATTAACGCGAACTGAAGCGAGGCCAAGCGGGACTTACTATTTCGGTAATTGCCGGGAAAAACTGGGTAATTAGCTGAAGTGGGGGTGACTTTTTAGTACTGTTTTATTTCGGGATTAATCGGAGTACGTAACCTAAAAACAGTTACATCCCGAAACTGGACAAGTGCAGATTTTAATTCGGTCCCCCGCTAAAATAAAACTAGAGATAATGGACAACATCGGACTTGCTTTAATTATGGTCTGTTTCGATGGTTTGTCCCTCCCTCGTTCAAAAGAGGTTTCCGTGTATTATTAACGGCTGAGTTGCATACATAAGTAGGCATACTTTGACCAACAAAATATATACAGGCCTAGTTATAGAATTACACAGTGAAAACATACAATGTCGAAGCCTTTTAATTATTTTAATGCGTACGGAAACACCAACATCCACTATACACGGTATGTCGGAAAAACAATGGAACTTTTTAAATATACAGAAAACTACTAGCGCGATCTATTGAAACAATTGAACATCTAAAAGGCATAGTTCAAACAACAAAATCAGTTCAAAATATATACAAGCATAGTTATAGAATTACACAGTGAAAACAGACAATGTCGAAGCCTTTTTTAATTCTTTTAGTGTGCATTGAAACTCCAACATGCATTATACACAATAAATCACAGTTTGTTTGATAGCCACCCCTATCGGAAGTTCAGACACACTAAAAAAATCACCCGTTATAACAGCAAGAATGATCTTAAAGAATGGACATTACGAATTATTTATAAAATGCATAGATGAACAAGCGTCCAAGTATACAACCCCCGTCCTTTCATGTAAAAATGTTGACATTTTATAAAGCGAAATGCTTTTGTGCGAAGTTCACGGAGTGACACCTATAGAGCAGTAAAAGAACTATATAATTTATTACATTTTGAAGTTTCATCCTTCATATGAGCATATGTGAAGTTTCAAGTCGATCTGTCAATTCATTCGTACAAAAACAGCAGCATTTTTTAAAATGAAAAATATTGAAAATCGTGCGGTGATTAAAGTATTTGTAAAGAAAGGTTTAAAGTCAATGGTAATTAATAATGAAATGGTATATGTACTAAGGAAGTCTGCTCCTTTAAAAACAATGGTTTGTAAGTGGGCGTGTGAGTTTCAACGTGCTTGTATAAGCCTGGATGATGGTCCTCGTTCTGGACGCCCAATAAGTGCAACTATTGAACACATAATTAATTCTATACATGATATGGTTATGGATGAGAGACAATTGACTTTCAGTGAAATTGCTAAGGCCATAGACATTCCAACTGAATAGGTGTTTCATATTTTGAAAAAGGAATTGGGCTTGAGAAAGCTATGTGCAAGATAGGAGCCGCATTTGTTAAACTCTGATCAAAAACGGCTTCGAGTAAAACTTCCTAAGCAACATTTGGATCTTTTTCGAAACAATAAAATTAATTTTAAACAACCTTTTGTAACTATGGATGAGACTTGGGTTTACCATTCACTATGATCCTAAACTGCGACAACAAACCGCAGAGTGGACTGAGCCCGGTAGTTCAGCTCCGAAGTAGCCAAACTGGTCAAAATCGACTAAAAAGGTTATGGCATCAATTTTTTGAGAAGCAAAAGGTATTTTGTGAATTGATTATTAATTAATTATCTTCAAACCGATAAAACAATAATAGGACAGTATTACTCAAACCTTTTAGATCGATTGGATGCAAACATTCGCGAGAAAAGACCTGGTTTAGCGATGACAAAAACATTTTTCATCAATACAGTGCACCGGTTTACAGAGGTATTCTTGCCTTGGGCAAATTGAAGGAATAACATTACGAATTGTGTAAGCATCCACCGTATTCACCAGATCTGGCCCCCTCTGACTTTCATCTCTTCCCAAACATCAAAAAATTCGTATGTAGCAAGCGTTTTGCATCAAATGAAGAAGTTCTAGCAGACGTAGATGAGTATTTTGAAGGGCTTCCAGAAAATCACTTCAGAGATGGAATAAATAAATTGGAGAACTGCTGGAACAAAAATGTATTAAGCTTAAGGGAAAATATGCGCAAGAATATAGTCATTTGTTCAATTATAAACTTGTTTTATCATTTCCGCTCCACGAACTTTTCAATTAGCTTATATAGTATAAGTATAAATATAGTATAATATATAGTATCTATATCTATATCTATACTAATATATAAATCTACAGGGAAAGTCCAAATTAAATTTGGTAACGTCTAAATCAAAGTATATGAAAGCTAAGCGTGCATGTGAAAGTCAAGATGAAACGGAAAATAGATTACAAAAAGAACCATTACAAAAGAAAAAAAAAAGGAAAGAAGATTTACGACGTATGAAATTAAAAATTCGTTGGAAAGTAAAAATAAATTGTGGTTTTTCGTATGATCCTACAGTTGATTATAAACAAGAATCAAAATTAAGTTCAATGACAAAAATTTATAGTTACTGTAAAGCATTAAAGTGGATTGGTGAATGTGAAGGTCTATGCTGTTCAGCTGGCAAAATAAAACTAGAACATTTGCGACAACTTCCAGAGCTATTAAAATCGCTACTCCATGGAACACATGTAAAATCAAATGCATTTTTAAAATCAATCAGACCTTTCAACAATGCTTTCCAAATGATATCATTCGGTGCAATGAAGAAGATGTCGTTTTAACTAATAAGTACATGGGGCTCATGAAGGATTTGCGGCCAATCGAAACTATCATCGAAGAAGTTTATTTATATAGTATAGAAGACTTACTATATTTGAGGGCACTATATGTAAGCTTGATTTAAGACGGGAAGGGGAAGTTAAAAATTTTTTAGAGAAACTGTAATAATGACAATAAATAATAATCTTAAGTTTAAATGCCCAGCGAAGCGGGCGGGTACAGGTAGTAAATCTATATAGCTTTTAATATTGCGTTTCTTCATAATGTGTCTTACATTTCATACTTATGTGAGATTAAGTGATTGTTGCTATAATTATTAAATATATCAAATTAAAAATTAAATTGCCGTCAGATGTGTTCATCATCCAGTTTAGTAAACACTTAAAAGAGCTAAAAGTAGTGTCTGACTTGATACAAATAAGACAATTACAAATATTAGGGCCTCCAATTTCACTCACTGTCTCTTAAGTGATATTCGGTTATCACCAAATTTGATTTCATTATCTATAATACTCTCTGCCTCCAGTGATTTATGCCCTCAAGTCTTATCTTTGGTGGAAAATCGATTTTGTTCATATCTAGCTTTCAACGAAGCATAATTTAAATATCACATATTGTTTATTTATTTAATAATCAGTAAAATTTAGCACATATCTGCATTATAATTACAGCAGCATTATTCAGCTACAAAACCATGTATTTACCAATTTAATTTTTCTATTTATTTTATCAAATATAATTATTGTATTAAAGAAAAATAAATGCCGATTTTCGGCATTTAGTTTAAATTTCAACCTAACAAAATATTAATGAACTTAACGATTGTTTATTGTTCTATTTGAATAAAATAACTCATTTTATGACGTCGATATTCATAATTAAATATTTATAGATGAGAAGCTTTAATAGATTAAAACATATTTTTTTTCTTTTATATTCGGTAAAAGTTAGTATACGTTTGAAAAACTTAAATTAAGTTTATTGGAATTAAAATTTAATTTTTCTCGGCTAAAAATATTCCCCGAAAAAGTTCAAATTCAAGTATTAAAAAAGAAACACGAATTCATCTATTACGACAACCCTTACATTTATTACACCCATTCTCGTACTAAACACAACCCGACCGTACCGAAAAAAATGCACATAACTTAAAGAATGGACGTCGCTTAAACTGGAACTCCCTTTTTTTCCTCTTCATACCCTTTTTCTGACATGACAAGTGGTCGTTCGCGTCCGCTTAAATTTTTCCCCGGGATTTTTTTTAATAAACGTCCCTGCATTATACAAATATGCAGCGAAATCATCCTAATGTAAATAAACGTGTATCTTGTCACATATTTCACCAAGGGGCTCTGGGTCGGCGGACACGTAGAACGCTCTCGCGTTGTTTACCGGGGCGCTTTAATAAATTAACCCCGTCAACGATGGATAGGCTTGCCGGTTGCCGGTGGAAATGAGACCAGCGGTGGAGTTTTTGTTTTTTTTTTTGATAATGCTTTTGTTTCTGTGTAGAGATGTAAAGTGTGCTCTCGAATAGAAATGCGGCCCAAATTGAATGTCGGATTTAAAATGGAAATTTAATTACTTTTTTTATTGATTTTATGGTTTGAATTTTATTTGGTATTGAACTACATATTCTCCGACTAAATATGAAAAAATATGTCAAACAAATGGCCACATCAGCTTCGGCCGCAAATTTTGATGCTTTCCGAAAATTTTTAGTGCATTTAGTGAAATTACGCGACCAGGAAGTTGTAAAATATTTCACCATGGGATTCTGGGTTCGAGGACGCTCTCGCGTTATTTATCGGGACGCTTTAATAAAGTGTCAACCATGTCAACGATGGATTACGAAACCTTCGAGTTGAAAATGAATCACTAGAGAGAGGATTTTTGCCCGAGCTAGATATATTGGTTACACGTATGAGTGGAAAAAATTATAAAGTTTTTACTTAACACTAAAAATTAAAAATAAATTATTATCCTACCTTCAGATATGATCGCTTGATATGTAATTGCTCGATGGTATTTGACTGACAAATAATCTTAAAATCTGGAACAAAAATGAAACATTTTTCAAGTACTAAATAAACGGTAGAAAGAAAAAGTGTTCCCACTAAATTGAGAGTAATAATTTTGCTTTATAATTGAAAAATCTGAACTTATAATACAATATACTATAAACCCGATTATCATCATCAAGCCGCATCAATCCACTGCTTCCAACTCTCGCGGTCCTGATCTCTCCTCTGTCATTCGGGTCCAATATACTTAATAATGTCAACAGTCAATCGTGTTTTCCGAGGGACCGCTCTGGTCCATCTTTCGTCCCATCGCCTCGCTACTTCCATTTCAATTGCTTTATTCTTCCAATGATGTCACACTCTTTCGTTTGCTCTCTGATCCATCTGCAGGTCTTTCTATCCCCTCTAGTAATGCCAAGCATACATCTTTCCATTCCCCTCTGTGCTCTTCGAACTGTTTTTGAACTGACTGTGATGTGAGTGTCCAGGTCTCACTTCCGTATGTCATAACGGGCAGGACACACTGTTCAAAGACTTTTCTTTTCAGGCAAAATGGTAGTTTGCTCTTATGTTGAGCCTGCCAAATGCCTGCCAGCCACATTTAACGCGTCGTTCCACCTCCCGGACGGTATCTCCTTCCATTGCAACCCTCTGCCCAAGATATATATATATATATATATATATATATATATATATATATATATATATATATATATATATATATATATATATATATATATAGTGATCCACAATTTCCAAATCCGTTCCTAAAATTGAAATTTTTTTGGAAACAAAAGAAACCCGATTATATATATATATATATATATATATATATATATATATATATATATATATATATATATATATATATATATATATATATATATATATATATATAGGGGGGGGGGGGTAGGGGGGGGGGGGTAGTATTGGCAGGTACACTATATATTTCATATCAAAATTGTATTATTTTCTCTAAAATATAACCGTGTTATATTTCTTATGTATTATATACGCCATCCTTTTTTTTTAATTAACAAAAAAAACAGAACAAGAAAATATACAAAATTGGATTTAATCTTTCAGAATATGTGGACATAAGTATTGGCATACTTAAATTTTTTTATTTAAGTAGGGTATAAAAATGCAAAGAAATCATAAAATTTTTGAAGAGGATCACTGTACTGATTAGAAATTCTATTAGTTAAAAAAACTATTAGTTTCGTTGTTATTCAGCCTATAATTTGTTGAAATGGGTCGGAAAAGTCCGGAAACTAAATTATTGTACATTTAAAAAAGGAGGGTATATTCTTTTTAGAAATTGCCCCAGTAGTGAAAAAATATCGATTTGTGTCATTTGTGTCAAGTGTCATAAATAGATTTGAAAATTCTGAATTTGAAAAATAAACCGATAATCGGACACCCGTCAAAACTGTCTGAAAGACAACAAAGAAAAATAGTGAACGAAATAAAAAAAAACCTCATACAGCTTCTGAAATTGCTTCCATCTTAGCAGTAGAAAATAACAAGCATGTTCACCCAGTTATAGCCTGGGTAAGGCCGGATGCCTACTGAGAGGTGTTCTTCATTGGTCACTTGCTAGTGGGTAGGCTTATCGATAGACTTATGGGTAAGTACAAACCAAGAGTACATAGCCTCAGGGGGGAGCTGACCGGGATTGTCGGTGGCTGATAACCGTGGTTCGGAGCCCAACCCCAAAATCTTAAACCTTATATTTTTTATATATTGTGCCCATATTTTTGTCCACCTATTCTGAAAGGTTGAATCTAATTTCTGTATATTTTTTGTTCTGTTTAAAAAGTTATAATTTGTTTATTAAAAAAACGGAATGGGAATGAAAAACTGAATGTAATACATAACAATATAATATGAAGTTGTGTTTATATTTTAGGGAGAATAATATAATTTTCATATATATGTGAAACTATAAACATGAACCCCCCCCCCGCCCCTGGCTACGCCCATGACCGCCAATATTGTTTATACTACTTTACTACGACATCTATTTGTTTAGTTGTTATTTTTTGTTTATATGTTTGTCTACGTTTTTCTAACGAACCTTCCGACACCGTATTTTTAGCGTCGGCAGGACAAATCCTAAAAACCACAGGAAATAATTTCAACAAGCCCCTTCGGCAAATAGGGGCTCGGACAGCAGTCTCGTCCGTTTTTACTGGCGGTTTGGAATTGATATTACAAAAGGTGCTTTTCGCTTTTATGCAAAATAGGAAAACCCATTTTTTTCTCTCTTTTCTCTCTCTCTCTCTCTCCTTCCCTCACGGATTCTGCACACTCTTTGACTTTGTATGTTAATGCTTCGTTTCGGATTTCCACACCGTTGACTAACAACGACAAAAACGAGTCCTTTTCCCAGTGGGAGAGGGAGGGGCCGAGTCGGGATGTGTAGAAATTCGATTCTATCTTTCTTTTTTTTTCTGTTCTGTTAATTGAACATTTTCGTTTTCTTTCGACAAGCTCGGATTGAGATTTGCAAAATCGATTGCTTCCTGCTTCGCGGAATCGCGGGGGAGATAAACTAATTTAAAGAAATAAACATTTTCAGTTTTGGTTTGGTTTACATTGGAAAATGTTCGTTCGTTTCATTTTTTTTTGAAAGACGTTTTTGGGAACGCTACCAAGAAATAAAACTTTTTTTCTGCCATTTTTGAGAAATCACAATATTTGTCTTTTTTGGGATTTTGGGTCAAATGTATTAATAAAATTATTATTTTTTTTTACTATTATATTAACTTTTCGGTTTCTTTTATTAAACCATCCTCAGAACAATTACAATTCTGCTATACCTTGTTGAATAGTTGGAATAGTTGAATAGACAAAATTATAACTCAAAATCAAACAAAAAAATCATATTTTATGTAAAAATTTTTAAAAAATCAACAAGATATAGCAGAATTGTAATTGTTCTAACGATGGTTTAATAAAAGAAACCAAACAACAAATAACAATATTAAATGGTCAGGAATATATATATATATATATATATATATATATATATATATATATATATATATATATATATATATATATATATATATATATTATTCACGTATGGGCCCTGGTGGACTTTTTTCGTTTCTTTATATCAAGTTGTTCCAGTCTTCTTACATTTTTCTCTCTGGCCAACCTTTCAAACGTTAACCTTGTATCTGAAACGGCCTCTATCCTGAATATCACTTTGTGTAATATTTGATGATCTTAGGTCCTCTTTATCGCAGCAATCCATTTAATTATTTCTACTTTAGCTCTACTCCTATTTTCATAAAATTCCACTCTTTGTCTAGTTAACCTACTCGGATTCATCCGTTTTATGTGTCCGTAAAATTTAGGTCTTCTTTTTCTCATATCGCTATGTATATCTATGTATTGATTTCTTAGTTTTCTCGAAGTCAGTCGGTGTTGTTGCTATTATATTTTGTTGTGCTATTTATTTGTTTGGGGGCTTAAGATTTTTCTCTCCTTCTTTTCAATGTCCTCGATGTCTCTCTTTCTATTCAAAATGAGCGTTTCTGCCCCATATAGACATTCTGGCTTAGTAACTGTGTTGTAATGTCTCAGTTTTGTGTTTTTAGATATGCATTTTTTGTTGTAAATAATTTGTGTAAGTCTCAATGCCATTTTTTGACGTCTACCCATATTGGCCGATTTTTCCTACCCATTTTCCATGATTATTTCACC
This sequence comes from Cosmopolites sordidus, assembly GCA_031761425.1. NCBI lineage: Eukaryota > Metazoa > Arthropoda > Insecta > Coleoptera > Curculionidae > Cosmopolites > Cosmopolites sordidus. The sequence goes on from JARFXV010001282.1 coordinate 119,820, forward strand.
CAAATATTTGAATTGAGACACTCGTCTGATGTTACCATATTTTGTTTTTAGAAATGGTGTTCTTAGTCTGTTGCAGGTCATGTATTGTGTCTTTTCAAAGTAAATTTGGAGTCCTACCTTTTCTGCTGTTTCTTTTAGGATTTCAATCTGTATTTGTGCCATTAATATATCTTGAGACACAATTGCTAGATCATCAGCAAACGCCAGATAATCGATTTTGATGTTGGTTCTCCCCAGTTTAATGGGCTGGTCAATATTCAGAGCCGACTTTTTTTCACGCCACTCCTGTATTACTTTTAGTACACAGTTAAATACGAGTGGCGAGAGTCCATCCCCTTATCTCACTCCAGTTTTAATTTCGAAGTGCTCTAAGATGTCACCCATGAATTTAACTTTTGACCTTGTGTAAGTTAATGTTGATTTAATAATTGCCAGCGTTTTCAGATCTAGTCCCTTATTCTTTCAAGATTTGGAATAAAGATTCGCGGCCAATAGAATCATATGCTTTTTTGAAATCCACAAATGTACAGACGAGATTTTTATTGTACAGTTTTTGATGTCTTAGGGTCAACTTTAGATTCAAGATCTGTTCAGGGCAGGATCTGCCCGGTCGAAAATCTGCTTGATATTCACCAATTTTAGGTTCTAACTGTCCCTATGCTCTGTCTAGTAGACGTTGAGATAGAATCTTGTAACAAACTGGGGAAAGAGATATCCCTCTGTAGTTGTTTACATCCGTTCTATCTTCTTTCTTGTGTAGTGGATGGATTAGAGCATCTTTCCAATCTTCCGGAATCCATTCGGTTCTCCAAACTTCTTGTAGAATTTTAGTTATTTCCTTGATTGTACCTAGACCAACGGATTTTAAAAGTTCAGCAGTGATTCCATCTTCACCAGAAGCTTTGTTATTTTTAAGTCGCTTGATTTGCCTAATTATTTCATCTTCATTCGGTGGTAATTAATGTGGATTTGTTTATTTAGGGTTTAGTGTTGGTAATTTGTTTAAGGGCTTAGGACAGTTTAGTAGTTGTTCAAAATATTTCGAAAGTTATTTGCAATTGTCTTGGTTATTTAGAGCTAATTGTCCGTTTTCCTTTTGGAAGCAAAGACAAAACAGATAATTAATTTAGTTTTAAATGAATTGTAAAAGTTTCAGGTTTTATTTTTTTGGAAATCTTTTTCTATTTCATTAAGTTGATTATTTTCATATTTTCTTTTAGTTTGTTAGCTTCGGTATTTCTTGTCTTACTTCCAAAAAGATGTTAAAATTTATTGCTGTTTTTTGACTGTTCCAATCTATATATATATCTATATATATATATATATATATATATATATATATATATATATATATATATATATATATATATATATATATATATATATATATATATATATATATATATATATATATATTGTTCTTGGGTTTTCGGTCATTTAGAGTAAAAAATAATAATTTTGTTAACGTTTCGGTTATTTTTATTTCAACCATCTTCAGAACAACTCTTTATACAGTTCAATACACTTTACTGAACTACTAGTTACATTTTTAAAAACATGATGTTTTGTACGGTGCTTGGTTTCAGACTCTCAGTCAGACACAGTTTGTACTCCACAACTTAATTTTCAAGTTAATTTTTTGCTTTCATTGCAATTATGCGAAGAGGAGGATGAAGTAACATATTTTATGCACGTATAAGGCATGCATAGCGCAGGACCTTCAATAGCATCGCGATACTTCGTCATAACTTCAACAGTCACTCAGCAAAAGACCTTTACAATATTTTACAAGAGACATAATATACCGACTGCCATAACAATAAGGGAGATAACATAAACTTTAAAATGTTAGTGTCCAAACAACGTCAAAACGTAGTCTAAGCTTAGTAGCCAAATCCTAAATTAACTAGACCTTCGAATAATGCATCGAATAATGCATCGAATAATATGAATAGAATTGACAAAAATAGATTTTAACGAACCAAATAAGGAAGAATGAATGAATTTTGGATTGCCGCTTCAAATCTCCTCGAATTTACGATTCATCGTTCGCCGTTCTCGTTAACGAGGGAAAAATTCATCGGTTTTGCGTCTATTGCGAATCCGTCGACTACGCTGTCGTCGTCGTCTTCGACTCTATTTACACAAACCAAAACGATTTTCGTTCCCGTGTTTGACAATTAAGGAGCTACATGGAATTCGGCAAACAGAATTAAGACGACGAAATTCTTTCGGGTCGACGCCGGCCCTCCGCCAATTCGCTTCGCGCAATTTCTTTCCCGTTTCGCTTTAGAGGGTCGCGAGCTCTCGTCGAATGGAAGAGTAAGGTGAGTGACGACACGTCAAATCGAATTATCAAAACGGTGTGGGGTGGGACGAAAGGTAAGAGGTAGGGGCCACGATTTGTTCGGAGACAAAAAAAATAGACGGTGGAAATGATGTAGGGTAATGTGGGGAAATTGTAAGTAAACATAGGTGCGTTCATGTAAAAACGAAGGAAAACTATAGGCTCAAATTTGAAGAAAACCAAATTGACGTAGCGATTATGAACTACCAAAACGTAATAATAATAGGAATAGATATAATCAAGTAATGATAGTAGTAATATACAGTGTAGTAGTAATATACAGTAGTAGTAATATACAGTGTATACAACATATACACAATTAATATTTTGTAGGAAGTCCTTTTCTCTTGATAAGTTCTCTTAGACGGTTTGGCATGAACTAGTTTTTGAGTAATTGACATTGTTTGAAATGTGATGATTTCTGAACTGCATCTCTAGTTCATTCCACAGATTTTCAAGATTCAGGTCAGGTGACTGAGGAGGAGTGTTTAACTGATGTGGCACGTTATAAGCTGTCCACTGTTTTACTACATAAGCTGTATGTTTTGGATCGTTGTCTTGTTGAAAATAGAACCTGTTGGCAATATTCAGCTTCGCAGCACTTTGTCGTAAATTGTTTTTTAAAAAAATTTCATCCAACGCCTCGTGCAGCCCTACATTCCCACACTAGGATACTTCCACCCGCATGCTTAACTGTTTGATGCAAATTATTTAATTCAAGTTATTTAATTCAAGTCTCTAGTTAAGATTATATAAGACTGTAACTAAAGGAGTCAATATTTTAGTCATATAAGTTGGGTCGGGCGGCTCGTGTCTATGGCATTGGCGGTCTGAACATTTGCAAAATAAGCTATGGCATTGCGCGAAGCTCAAATTGGGAGCAATTAATTCCAGAAGAATGCGATTTACAAAGCAAAGACAGGTGGGTTATAGGTACCTCCTGGACCTTGGTCCGAACTTTGAGGGACCCACCTCTCACCGCTTCACGGTAGAGTTGTTCACATTCGAATGCGAGAGGTTATTTTCGCATAGTAGATAGTTATAGTATTGTGTTCTTGTTAATATTTTATAATAAAGAATAAATGTAAGGCAGCAGTGGAATAAGAAACAGGGATTACCTCGTTCAATGTGTTCATTTAGTTTAGATTAAAGTGTATGAATTTCAATTAAGCAAAAAAGATAGCATCAAGAGGGGCACCGTCTTTTCCCTTGAGGAACTGGCGGTGGAGAGGGTTTTGGTGGACCTTCCCTTCTTCTTCTTCTTCTTCTTCCTCCAGACAAGAGATCGTCCATCCGAATGAAAGATATTGTATTTACTTTCGTCTGAAAATATTACTGTCTCCCAAAACTCATTAGTATCAACATACTGGTGTGCGAACTGCAAGAGCTTTTTTTGGTTGACTTTGTTAATGTAAGGTTTCTTTCTAGTAACCCTTGCTCTATAACCAGCACGATGTAAAATTCTCCGTATGGTTTTAGCACTCATATCTTTATTATACTGTTCTCTAATTATTGAAATAATTTCCGACGTTGAGGTATGAGGATCCTTTTTAATGTATCTAATTATTTTTCTTCTTTCCAATTCTGTAAGTTTAGATGGTTCCTGTTAAACCTTTTAATAGCACTACGAACAGTGTAACGACTTTTTCACCACGTTTGAAATTTCAGAATATAATTTACCGTCACGATGCAAATTAACTATTATTTTTCTTTCAGTCATTGTAGTTTCCTGTCCTTTACGACCCATTTCATTTAAAATTATTTATTTTCTAGATACTTCGACCAATGCACATGTGAGAAGGCTACGCGATAGTAATATTCGACCACAATAAATGATTTTCCATAGGTAGAAACAAATTTTGATCAGCGTTTGCTTTAAAATATTTGATAAACATTTAGGGGTGCCAATACTTTTGTTCGTTCGATTTTTGACATTATAAAAATTTTAAATTTGTTTTATCTATTCTATTTGAGATTAACTTTTTTTTCTCTGAAAAAATTAGATTTTGGTTGGAGGTATAAAATAATCGTTTGATTTTTTTTTTTTTACGTTAAAAATATAAATTTTTATTATAAAAACAGTATGCTGTGCCAATACTTTTGTCCACCACTGTAGGTATCCAGTTGAAAAAAGTATTCCTTGAGAGAACATATAACATATTCCTTTGAGAAGTGCACAAACATTCGTGTTCTACATTAGTTAATTTTTTACATAAAATCTGAAAGTTTCTAACCTTAAATAAATCACGAGTCACGTGGGTTACAGGATTAAATGAAGACTATGTATATGCATGTATATAATATACACAATTAAAAAAATTATGGTACAAAATTACAAAAACAAAAAAAAATTACAATTACAAAAAATTACAATACAAAATTATGAATTGAAAAATAAAAAACTGTAAAAACTCTAAATGCAATACAATTGTAAAAAATAAACGCTGAAAGATTCTATACCAGATGGTAATTCAAGATAATCAAAATAAAAAAAGGATCATCAATAGATTGCCTCTAGTGAAGAACTTTATTATCAAAACATTATTCTATCCATCCACGTAGAACGGGAGCCCCAAGGTCCGAACAGTACGTGTTCTCCTGCCTCTTCTTTAGTGAGGCCAGTTGGCCTCTTATATATTATATCGGGATACGTTGAATAAAAAAAAAACGAAATCCTCGAGAAAGGAATGCGAAAAGGACGGTAATGTTTTATTTTCTGGCTGTTTAAAGCTTCATAAGGACGTGCCCTGCCTATTTCGGGATGGGTGCGTATTTATTATGTCACCCAGGGATGGTTTGAGTGTCCGACGTTGCCATGACTCTGATATATTACGTGTTTGGTTTTTTTTCTGGCTATATAATAGAAACCCTAAATAAACAAACCATACTCCGTCAGTATTTACTCCCACTATATTAAAAACAAATTATTTTAAAGCAGCTATTGTAATTGTTTAAGTCTTAAAAAGATTATAATGTTCATTTTTCAGATGAATTAATAACATGTTAATATTACAGAAACACTCTTACTTTTTATTGTAATTATATTGTATTGTATTGTATTGTATTGCATTTTATTGTATTTTATTATATTACATTGTAATTATTATGCAGAATAACAAATACCTAGTAATAAGAACTATTAATTAATATATTCGAATATATAATGAATTGAATTATGTCGAATATATAATTTATATATTCGACATAATTCAAACTAAAGCATGATTAAAATTCAACGCGGGATTAAAATTTCGAGTCATTTTTTGATTTTGCAGTTGGTAACTTGATATTTTGACAGTGTATATAATCTATGATTCTTCCGATTAGAATACACGGAACGCTGTACAAAACAAGAGATAACACGCAATTGTTAAAACAAATTACATATTCCGTGAAAATTATTGCGGAGATGCAACGAAAACTTTTTTAGTCAAAAAAGTGCACCATATGAACAAACTGTCAGAAGATTTTAAGCTAAAAAAAATGATGAAACTGGATCAGTAATCAAGATCCTGTAAGAATATTGCCATGGGTAGTAAAAGTGTCGAGAGCCTGGATTCGGCACCGTGCACAATAATTATATAATGCCAGAATATAATAAACTAAATTAGTTAGAAGTTGCAGTACGAATGGATGATGGAACTACCAAACAATATATGAGGAATATTGTTGTTGTGTTGGAACTCACAAATACAAAATATTCAAATAATAAGAACCATTTTTTCCGTGTTTCACGTAATTGTTCATTTCTTCAGCCGCACTCTCAAACGTCAGCAAACCTCTCCCTAGACCTGTTTCTGGTCCTAAGCCGTCATCAGTCGGGCTCGAGCTGAACGTTAGGAAAGCAGCTGAAAAAATGACCAAAGGGTATGACCATTTATATCGGCTTTTTCGAACGATGTGTTGACGTTTGGGGGGTGGCTAAAGAAATGAGCAATTATCCCCTGAAACATGAAACAAATTTTCTTTGCTTTTTTAATATTTTTAGTAGTCTCCACGATCCTACTTTCCACACTTTCATGCATACCTGGTATTTAGTTTGACTGTTGCGGACGTTCACCACAAGATGGCGTGAGCTACATAGTATTGCAGACTTTATTCGAAAAAGTCGATATGTATTTGTCGAACTCTGCAAAAATAATTCTCTTCTTCAGTAATGATCGCTTCATTTGATATACATTTCTTTGTAATCAACCATTTTTTGGAGAAATTGAAGGGGGGCTAAGTCTGGAGAATATGGTAGATGCGACATCAATTCGTCAAGCAAGTACTTATTGCAACGACGGACGAATCAAATTTTTTCTTTGCCAAACGAGTGCATTTTTATCAACTCTTCGTGAATTTCACCAATAATGTTGCATTATACTCTTCTGTGAACGTCTTTCCTTTTTCCAAATAGTCGATAAAGATCATGTCTTGCGAATCCCAAAAATCAGTGATAACAAAAATTTCGGACGTATCTGCTTTCGAAGACTGTCAAAAAGTTAAATGTCATATCGGCTTGGCATTTGCGGAGTGTAAAAAATAATGTACTTTTCAGAAAAGCGATTACGCCGCCATCTATCAGAAAACTGTGTTTTCACTCTATCCCCGTATATTTAAGATTTATATTTGGCTAAACTAAAATATAAAGTTACAATCAACAACAACGAAAATCAATCAATCAAATCAACAACAATCAACTATCATTTTCAGTTTCCCATCATTTACCGTCCCCGTCATTTATCGAAACATTATTATTTCCATCCGCATAGAGTGGGTATTCAGAGATCCGAACGCTTGTCATAATTATAAAACGAACATCGTCGTCATTTTTTCCTTTTCCTCGTCGAGGCTAGATGGTAGCGACACCAGTTGTGTATAACGTAAGGATGAGAGAAATAAAGAAACGAAAACCTCGAGAAAAGAATGCGTAAGGACCATTAATGTTTTATTTTCTGCGTGTTTAAAGCATCATAAGGACGTGCTCTGCCTATTTCGGGATGGGTGCGTATTTATTATGTCAACCAGGGATGGTTTGAATGTCCGGCGTTGCCATGACGCTGATATACTACGTGTTTGTTTTTTTGCCCTTAATTAATTCGCATCTTCTTCACTTTTTACTGTAGTTCCTGTCACTAAACTCAAAAAGATTTAACACAAAACATAAAATCGCTTTATTTAATAGTAGCGACAATTTTGATTGTTGACATGGCCATTAAAGTGGAAATGGGTTCATCATTTTGTTAATGAATAAAAGTCTAGCACCAGGGTCAGTCGGCTTCAATTCTTTCACTAACTGAATCTTGTACGGGTGCATACGTAAATATTTGTGAATGATGCGAAGCACCGATGATCTCGCCACATTTAAAGCAGCCGCGCGCTTTCGAATCGATAAGTTTGGTTGTTAGCGCGCGGTCGCTCTCACTGGTTCTCGCTAACCTTCGCCGTCCGGGGACGTGTTTTGTTTAATGTTGAATCAGTTTCCTCAATCTTACGAACCAATTGCTTAATCAACGCAAGGCTTGCGGAACATCGTGCAAATTCAAATGTCGAAATCTACGACGCGTAATAGTGGCAGAATTGTTGTTACAGTAATACTCGAGCACACAAAACGGCCGCTTCTCTCCCGTGTAGCGCTGCATTATGCGCGTAGCTCTCCTACCAAATTTTCTACAGCGTAATTAACCTTTAACAACTATTTATACCACCCTGTATTTTATTACATATTATATTAAGATGAGGTATAATATATGAGACTACTATGAATTTAACCAGAAAAATCAATTCAATAGACGCAATGTAGTTCGGAAAACAACATTGGAGGCATTTCCTTCTCTTCGCCTCTCAACTAAAAATTCATATATATACCAGGTGTCCCATTAAGGATGGATCGCGGCCGTATCTTGAAAACTATTTACCCCACAGCTTTGGGAAAAAAAAATTGTACTAAATATGATCATGAGAAATTCACCAAAAATATTTTTAAGCTTCTAAAACGACCGCAAGAGGGCGTGACGAGCTAAACATTTTTAAAAATCTTTTTTTTTGTGTATTTTCAAGTGTTAACCGAGTAAGAAAAATTCTCAGTTACAATTAGCAAACTGTCTCCTACAACTTTGTTTTATGACATTTTGTCGTAACTTCGCGAATAAAGAAGTGGGGGGGGGTTACCTATTTAGATAAAAAGTCGTCTAATGTCCGTTTACCTAAACCATTTTCCTTAATTTGGATTCATTTAAAAGGCAATTGCTGGGACAATCAGATAATCTAGGAGATAAATTTAGTTTATAAATGAAACCGCGAGATTGCGTTACATTCAACAATAGTTTTTTTGAAGTTTTGTTCAGTTTTTTCAAATGGAATGGTACAGCTTTTATTACATGGCTAGAAAGGTAATTTAAACAGGAATCATCCAGTGAAAATCCGAAATCGATATCTCTGACATGTCAAGAGATATTTCGATTTTTCTGAAAAAATCAGTTATTATTTCACTACTACCTGCATTAAGTTAAAAAAATATTAACCTAATGTTTGCCTTCCTTCACACTTTACCCAGGCTTAGGACTGGTCCAAATTATTCGTGCCATATTAATTCGGAGCGTGTTTAAAGGCCACCGGGCGAACAACGAAGCTAATAATAATAACAACAGTCAAATAAAATTAACAGCACAACAGTCTAATAATTAACAGAATCTGAACTTTAACGCCTTTCTAAATGTTCAAAATGCCTTCCATCCTTAGAAATGTAAAGATTTATTTTTCGACGAGTACTAAAAACGGCAGCTTCAATTTCCGCTCTTGAAATGCTGGTTATTGAATTTTGAATTCTTTCAATCATGTTTTCTCGTGTGGTAGGACGAGTTTCAAAAACAAGGTCTTTTAGTCTTCCCCACAAGTAAAAATCGAGGACTGTCAAATCCGGTGAGCGCGCCGGCCACGAAAATAAAGTACCTCGTCCTATCCAACGATTTGGAAACGAAGCATCCAAGAAGTTTCGAACCACCTGCGAGAAGTGGGCAGGGTATCCATCATGCTGGTACCACATTTGTCTTCTTGTTTCCAACGAAACATCTTCCATTAGTTCTGGCAGTCCATTTTGTAAAAAATTTAAATATGTTTTACTATTCAAATGTCCATTAAAAATAAAGGGACCAATAATTTTGTCTCCCAAAACACCACACCATACGTTCACACTCCATCTATTTTGGTGGTTGATTTCTGTGGTGAAGGCATTTTGAACATTTAGAAAGGCGTTAAAGTTCAGATTCTGTTAATTATTAGACTGTTGTGCTGTTAATTTTATTTGACTGTTGTTATTATTATTATCTTCGTTGTTGGCCCGTTGGCCTTTAAACACGCTCCAAATTAATTTGGCACGAAGATTAATAAGCCTGGGTAAAGTGTGAAGGAAGGCAAACATTAGGTTAATATTTTTTTAACTTAATGCAGGTAGTAGTGAAATAATAACTGATTTTTTCAGAAAAATCGAAATATCTCTTGACATATCAGAGATATCGATTTCGGGTTTTCACTGGATGATTCCTCTTTAAATTACCTTTCTAGCCATGTAATAAAAGCTGTACCATTCCATTTGAAAAAATGAAGAAAACTCCAAAAAAACTCACTTCGCGGTTTCATTTATAAACTAAATAATTTATGTCCCAGATTATCTAATTGTCCCAGCAATTGCCTTTTAAATGAATCCAAATTGAGGAAAATCGGTTTAGGCAAACGGACATTAGACGACTTTTTATCTAAATAGGTAAAATTCCTCCCCCCACTTCTTTATTCGCGAAGTTACGACAAAATGTCATAAAACAAAGTTGTAGGAGTCAGTTTGCTAATTATATTAAAAAGATATTAAAAACAAGTGATTTGGTGTTTTCTGGTAAATCTCTTTGAGTTCAGTATTTCACACCAAAGGTTTCAATATAAGAATTGATGTAGTTGTGGTATAAAATTATAAGTATTTCATTGCGAGACCATTGTTAAAATATTAATTACCAGTGCGAATTCATCATAATTTAATCCTCTTCTTTTTCTACAATATATCCGGCATTTGTTCTTCAGTGGGCATTATTGTTCTTGCTTGATTCTGGTCCTCATATAACTTTGAATAAAATCTTCGGACAACTCTAATATTTCCGTCCGTTCCCTGCACATTGTACCATCCTCACGCATTAAAGAAAACATTTGTGTCCTTTTCTTTCTTAGCTTCTGCTTATCTTTGTTAATTCCCCTATTTTATTCCAGATCTTTTTGCACTAGCTGCATGTGGAATCGGCGCGTTTTCTCTCGAATACGTATTCTTTTAATTTTGCAAAGCTCAACGTACTTGACACTGCCAAAAGGAGTGTCTGTATTCTTCATATATGTATATATATATATATATATATATATATATATATATATATATATATATATATATATATATATATATATATATATATATATATATATATATATATATATAAAACATAATTCAGTTTTAGAATTAGATTGATTTTTGGTCACGTTAACTTAGCTATCAAACGCAAGTGATTTGGTGTTTTTTGGTAAATCTCTTTGAGTCCAGTATTTTACACCAAAAGTTTCAATATAAGAATTGATGTAGTTGTGGTATAAAATTATAAGGATTTCATTGCGTGACCATTGTTAAAATATTAATTACCAGTGCGAATTCATCATAATTCAATCCTCTTCTTTTTCTACAATACACTTAAGGCCTAACTGCAAATGAAATACTAAAAAGTACCCTTTACTAAAGATACCGAATTTTAATTATAATTACATGAAAGTATTCCAGAAAGGCTCTCAAATAAACTAATCGTCACATTTTCGCGGTTTTTCATCCTTTGGCATCGGCGATCGAAATATTATTCCATCCATCCACGTAGAGAGGGTGCCCAGAGGTCCGAACGTTACGTGTCACTATTGTCAAACGAACATCGTCGCCCATTTTCCCTTTTCTTCGACGAGGTCAGATGGCGGTGACGCCTCTTATCGAGATGCAGAGAATGAAAAAAAACCCTAGGAAAAGAATGCGAAAAAAACGGTAATATTTTATTTTCTGGTTTCTTAAAGCTTCATAAGAACGTGCTCTGCCTATTCTGGAATAGATGCCTGTTTATTTTTCCGCCAGGGGAGGGTTTGAACATCCCAAAGAGATACTATATACTACTAACATCAAAAAGTAAGGTGACTTTTTTTAAAAATCGCGTACGTCACTCATCTCTACAATCATTATTTTTTTAAGTTGGCGTGACTGTTCGAGACATCTGACAGAAGTTTGGTGTCATTTCGCTTGTTAAGTCAGAAATTGTGACCTACAAGGTGTTCCATATCAAAGTTTCTATTTAATTGGCTCAATACGCAAACTGTGAGGGGCGTGGGACGCACATCAATCGATAGCACCGCCTTTAGGAATGGAGCGTTTCACGGAAGCAGACCATACGAAAATTTTAAGCAGAACTGTCGTTACTGGAATGCAACGAACCCGAAACACAATCATGACAAATCCCCACATTCGCTGGGCTGCAATATCAACGTAAAGAATAATCGGCCCGTACTTTTTTGAAGACGGTAGAGGACGCGCAGTTAGAGAGCGTTTCAAGATATATCGTTAACCGATTGGCTGCAATAAACTCTTTAACAATCCCTACCGTAACAAAATCGGACAAAGTTGCAACAAACGTAAGTAGGTTAAAATAAAATAACAGGTAAAAAGAGAAAATTAATTTTATACTTGGTTTAGTACTTTCAAAATATTTTAGTTTAGTTCGCATTCGCATTTTCTTAAACAGTGCAGTTCTATAATTTCGACCCTATTTCACTTATCCTGTTAGCATCATCAGGAAATGATTTAATAATGAAATAATTATTTAAAGATTAAATTATCTCCTGATGATGCTATCATGGTTAGCGAAATGCGCGACGAGGACTCGGTGTTTTATTGGTACTTAACATATGAAAGAAGAATTAGATTACTTCCAACTCATCAGCATTGTAGTTTGAATATATTTTTCACTGATACATTGATGGTTATGGTGGTGAATACAGTTATCATACAGTTCGATATGTCGTCATGTGATTCACATTCTGGTATAGAAACCGTCTAGGAATAAGTCAGTCGCTTCGGGATCCAATTTTTCTAAGAAATATCAGAAAAAAGAAAAAAATAATATATAAAAGGAAATGCAAAATATTTGTATATAGTAAATGAGTTTTTTAAATAATAAATTCATTCAGGACGACACTGCATTCTTTGCTGCAGCCTGTCGGATTGCAGCAATCCTCAATAAATTCCAAAGGCGGCTAAACACTGCCAATCGGTGGCTTAAATTCCGGCTCCGGCATGTTAACCTAAAGAAGACAGACATACAGAAGACTCGTTCCAAGCGAAGCAGGTGGGCAAAGTACTGATTCCATTGTTGCAGAAAGCAAACTACTGAGGCCTCCATTTCGACCGATCACTCTCCTGTGATTCTAACAAACGTGCAAAAAATGTAGCGTTCTCGGCAAGATAATGATCATTGTGCCTCCGGTAGTGCTAATTTTAAAAGAAAACATTTATCGCCCGATGCTAAGCAAATTGATAAAAACGCATATGTTTTTTTAGTGAATAGAGCGCTTGTAAATGCAGCCGCAGCAGAAACGTCTTCATTAACGAAAACTCTGTTGTTTACAATTAAAGATATTGTGACGAAGCCAATTAAAGCCAAGAAAGTCCGTAGTGATTCTGGTAAAAACAAATGTGTTGATGAAAGCAACAAAGACTTAATTCGAAGCAAAATTTATTCTATGTATGAAGAACAAACTGTGCCGATATTGCAACAGCGACTATGGATAGATTAAACGAACATTCTTTGCAGCAGAACTAGCCTCCGGAGAATATTATCATCTCAAATGGGTTTTGCATATCGGACCATTAATAAAAGACAAATATTAATGGAATCACAATGATTGCGACGATATTGGTGTGACTACTTAAACTCTATAAAAAAATAAAGATTAGAAAAATCGTCCCATTATCTACCCTGATGAAACATGGTTCGATACACATCGAACCAGCTAAAGCCCAAAGCCGCAGCGAACAAGTGAAAAAGAATTATAATTTTACATACTAGTTCCGAGTATGGATGGGTTCCACATTGTTGTATGTGTCCAAGTTGTATATGTCTCCAAGTTGTATGTGTGTTGTTGAATAGAAAACAAATGAATTCAGGCAAAAGAAGTTGTGTAAATCATCCTGATGTGTTTTCAATAAAGTTCCCTTTGAGTGGATTGGTTCCTGGTAGTAAATTCAGAACTCTATTCATCTCAACTTGAGTGAGTACATATTCAGCTTAGGTCAACCGTAAAAAAGTAAGACAACGCAAGACCACACACATCACATCTGACCAGCTCAAAAATTAACGAATGTGATTTTAAACATCTCCCTCATCCCGCACACAACCTCGATCTCGCCCCGTCGGATTACCACTTGTAACTATATTTACCATGGCTCACTTTTTGCTAGGAAAAATATTCAGGGCTGAAGAAACTGGCTAAAAACTGGTTTTTCGCCTCGAATGACTCATCGTGGTACCAAAGGGGATCAAAATTCCCAAAGACGAATTGAGGTCATCAAAATCGATGACCTTCGAGGTATATATTTTTAAATAGTAAGTACCTGAAAAATGCCCACACCAAAATCCAAGTGTAACAAAAGTACACCTTAGTAAATTACAATTACTATTACAACAAAATGGTATACAATGTCATACAAAAAGGCTTACAAATAATATAATTGTCATATTTTCGCCGTTTTCAATCATTTACCCTCACTTATCAAAACATTATTCGATCCATTCACATAGAGAGGGTGCCCCCCGGTCCGAACGCTACGTGTCACTACTGTCAAACGAACATCGTCGCCCTTTTTTTTTCTTCAGCGAGGGCAGATGGTAGCGACGACTCTTATGTGTTATATCGAGATGCGGTGAATAAAAAAAGGAAAAAGGAATGCGAAAAGGATGGCAATGTTTTATTTTCTGGCTGCTTAAAACTTCATAAGGACGTGCTCTGCCTATTTCGGGATGGCTGCGTGTTTATTATGTCGCCAGGGGATGGTTTGGACGTTCGGCGTTGCTACGGGGCTGAGATATTATGTGTTTCGTTCTTTTCTACCAAGAAATAAAATCCCCGAGTAAACAAGTCACGTTCAGTCAGTATTTGCCCCCCACTATATTAAAACTCATAATTTTGAAACGTCCACGGTAATTATTTAAATGTTAAAGGAACTCTTTGATGTTAATTTTAGGAATTAATTAGTAACTGTTGTTGAGTACAGGACAAAATTATAGACATACTTTTAGTTTCTTTTAATTACAACCTCCGTTTTATTCAGAATAATAAGGATGACCCTAATAAATGTAATTTTGTTCTCTCAAAATAATAACCCCTTTCTACAATATATCCTGTATACTTTTATTATACTCCTTAAAGGACCTTTTGCAAGTCGATTGTGGTTGCAATTTTTACGAGGTAACATATGAAACCAATATAATGTTTGTAGAATGATATTTATTAACCCAGGCACTAATATTCATGTTAAATTGCGGCCATTCTTTGTATCGAAATCGAGCTCTAAAACCTGAACTGAACTTGTGTTAAGATACTGTTTCCTAAGAAAGCGGTGCCGATATCTAGCGGCCGTAATGTAGCGCTGGATGGCATCACTAAAACGTTATATATGCAAATTAGATGGCGTTGGTTTCCTAGAGAGCGTTGCTTGTGACCGTTACGTCAAATAGCGGTGGACGACGGCCGTCATAGCGGTGACAAACAGTCGTGGAACGTTTTGTCCCGTGTAGCGGTGACCGTTTTAAAATAAAAAATGATTGCACACAATACAAACGTGATTTGAACCAGCGAAGATAACGAAATATTGATTGATTTTGTAAGAAATAATGAAGCTTGATATAATGTGAAGAGCAAATACTATAGAAAAGCCCACTAAAACCAAAATAATTTAGAATGCACCCACTGTACCACGATTTCTAAATATTTCACCCTCCGCGGAACGATAGTTTTCATCATCCGATGACTCCTCTTCTTCCAAATAGAGTAATAATCCTATGCCTAGATCATCCATTATTCACTGCAATACGCTCACTCTCCGTTGGTCTTTTTTTAAGTTGACTCTTACATATACGTTGTTATCTCTTACGTTCTTACGTCCGCCGCATCCCGACATTACGATTACGGCTGCTAAATGACGAATGATGAATGAATGATGTAAAAACTGTCGAGGGGAGCCTTTAAATCTCCTGTACAAGGGTCGTTCGAATAGTCCTCCGCCTGACATAAAGATAGAGCACTCCAAATGACTATGATATTTGCTAAATATGGTCCGTTAGGTGGTGTGCTGCGAAGTTTCAGATATTTATTTGTGACCATCGAGTAAAGTTATCACATTTTCTGAGATATTGATATAATTGAAGTTCAAGAAGTTATGAAATACTTTGTTTAGGGGGTTTAACCCCAACGTACATTGAAAAAGAATTTTCCTCTGCTTTAAACGAATATTACCCTTTGTTTTCAAAAGTAAAATAATGGACTGCTAAATGTAAACGTAGTCGTAGATATCTTGAAGGTAATGCATGTTCGGGACGCCAAAAAAGGCGTTACCACTAACAAAATCGTCATCCACAAATCGTATTACATGATCACCAAATAAACCAACTGTTTATTACATTTTACACCATGTATTGGTTATTAGAAAGGGTTCCATTCTATTAAAAACAGTCTATTAAAAACCTTTTGGAATGAGCTGAGTTTCTTTGACATTTTATAATAGTTGATGAAACATGAATTCACTATTACATGCCAGAGAGGAAGCAGCAGTCCAAATAGTGGATGAGAGCTTTCACCAGCTCACCAGTCTTTCACCAGTGTACCAAAAAAAGTGAGGGTAATTGAAAATACTGTTCGACAACAGAGCGGATTACATAGAGTAAAATGGATGGCAATGTCAAGTCCGGATGTTGAGGAACTCCCCCATTTCAATTTCAACACAACTTTCTTCACAGGTTATACAACAGGAAGTCACGCATTGTAAAAGAAGCCTGATATCTGAATTAAATGTAAATATGTAAATATTTTTATTATATTTTCCATATTCCAACATACTAATTTCAGAATAATGCATATACGAGCGGTGGAAACTAAATTTAGTACATACTACCAAAATATGTCTTTTTTAGACATATTCCAAAATAATTATTTGAATCATATTCAGGCGCATACATATTCATACATGAACTATGTCACATCTTTACGTCACACATCCATAGAACTTGATGATCCTAGACACCTTTAACACTGATTTGGAAGCTAATTTAACATGAGTACCACAGGGAAGGAGAGCCCCACTAGCATAGCTAGTGCCCCTTCTTTGGCGTAGACCTGATAGGAGCAGTGGCTGCATCGCGAGTTATACAGTCGGTATGAAGGCCACACCTGATGTCGAAAGACAAATAACTATTTGTCGTATATCCATGCCTGCAGTTAGCTCCAATATTTTTGTTTGTTTTACATATTGTTTAACTTGAAATGGTCATAAGGCTAAAATACGGTATTTAAATTGATATTTCCTATAGTTTTTGTTACCCATTTTGTATGTCTAGTTATAATTATTCATCTTATATATATTTTCTCTTGTTTCAGGTAAGCTACAGTTAACAGAGTTAGAGTAAAATTAAGAGTAAGGAATTAATTTTCGACGCGTAAGTAAACTTAAATAAAATAGACTAATTATAATATCTAGATATCAGGAGAGACCATTAATTCTCCCGTTACTTGATCATGAATTATCTAACATGTATAAATTGCTAACAAAGATAATAACCGCACAGAAAAGAAAATAAACTGCATGCACATACATATCCGTGGGACAGATAGAGTTCCGGAAATTCTAGCAATATTCTCAGCGAAAAATACAACGAATATAATATAGACATATTACCTGCATTCGTAGATTAGAAAAAAAACTGAGAGACCATATGTCATGGTCAATGCCATAAGTAATGAACTTATACACATTATATATCAGACTAGTCGAAGATATCCGTAAAAGACCCATATCTGCAGGAATATATATATATATATATATATATATATATATATATATATATATATATATATATATATATATATATATATATATATATATAACGGGTATTTCATTAAGAGGTTTCGAATGTTGGTAACGAATAAAAGAAACGTTTCATAACATACCTGAAACTTATTTATGGCAGTGCGAAGCTGGAGGATAGTGTACAGTTATACGTGGAATACAACATCTGTCAAATGACCGCCACGACTTCTCTGGCAGTTCACAATTCTTTTGTTGAAATTCTCGATTACTGCTGAACACATTTGCGGAGTTATGTCTGATAACTGTTGAACGGTTTGCGGATTATTTTCGTAAGCTTTGCTCTTCACGTAGCCCCACAAAAAATTTTGGTGGCCCAAAAAAACCTTGGGGGCCAATTTACGTCCCCATTCCGGGAGATCGGCCTACCTCCAAACTGTGTACGCAATAAAGTCAATGTTTCACTGCCGTATGACATATCGCACCATCTTGTTGAAACCACATATTCTCTAAATCCATGTCCATTATTTGATCCCATAAAAAACATCAATCATCGTTCGGTATCGTTCTCCGTTTACTGTAACAGCTCGTTCATCTTCATCTACAAAAAAATACGGTCCAATGATACCCTCAGCCCAAAAACCGCACCAAACTGTGACACGTTGAGCATGCATCGGGATTTCGTGGATTTCTCTAGGATTTTCATTGCCTCAGATGCGACAATTTTGTTTATTCAACAAAAAACATTTATTTCAACAAAAGAATTGTGAGCGGCCAGAGAAGTCGTGGCGGTTATTTGACAGATGTTGTATTCCACGTATAATTGTGCACTATCCAGCTTCGCACTGCCATAAATAACTTTCAGGTATATTATGAAACGTTTCTTTTATTCGTTACCAACATTCGAAACCTCTTAATGGAATACCCTATATATATATATATATATATATATATATATATATATATATATATATATATATATATATATATATATATATATATATATATATATATATATATACAGGGTGTCCCAATAGTGCGATATCGATTGATATCTTGATAATGGCAGGAGATAAAGAAAAAGTTTAAGTATAAGAGTTGTACAACATTGATGTACATTCCATAAATGAAAAAAAATCAAAATATCATATCTCAATATTTTCTAAATGGAATGACTAATATCATTTTATTTTACAATATTTCTGAGACAAAATACTTCTAATTTTTTTTTAATTGTAATAATTTCCGAGATTTTTACATGTTTTTTTATTAATATATAGGAAATCCTGTACAATGGCCAGATTCCCGGATTTAACAAAACTAGATTTTTTGTTATAGAGTTTTATTAAAGAACAAATTTATCAAATGCCACCTAACACCAAAGAGGCTATGCAAATGAGAATAAGAAATGTGTTTATGATTATTAATATATATTAATATACTAATTATAATTAATAAGTTAATAAAATAATATAATTATAAATAAAAATAATTATAAATAAAAAAATTTTATATAAAATAATATTTTATATAAATAAAATAATATATTAATAAAATAATATAATTAAATAGTTAATACAAATTATTAAGGCTCATTACAGTCAATAGTTCTTTTGAATATAGGCTTAGTGTTTGTATTGCAGAAAATGGTAGACATATTGAATATTTATTTAAATTATTGTAGTTGCTTCTTTATAAATGTTTGTACTTGAAAATATTTATGACGTTTTGTTTACAATAATAATAATTTAATAATTTTTAATTTTTAACAATTGCTTTCTAATCAAATATTAAAACATGTGATGACCTAATTTCTTAATATATCATGAATTTATTCATTAGTTTAATAATAACATAAAACCTAAGATGAATTCCATTAAAAACGAAATATTAAAAAAAAATGTAAAAATCTCGGAAATTATGACAGATGGGTTAGAACATATTTAACAAGAAGAGAAGTATTTTGTCTTAGAAATATTGTAAAATGAAAAATATATTAGACATTCCATTTAAAAAATTGAGATATGATGTTTTGATTTTCTTTTCATTTATCTCAGTTATCCTGGACACCCTGTATAACGTAGACAAATTTTGTTTACATTAAAAGTTAATCAATTCTTCTGTTGGAACCTTTGGTGTGAAATACTAAACTTGAAGAGATTTACCACTAAATACCAAATCAGGTATGGTTAAGATATGTGGATGACATTTTTGATGATTTAGATGATTTTATTAAGAACCTAAATAGTAAATCCCAAAATATAATATTCACGCATGAACTCGAAAACAACGATAGTTTACCATTTCTGGATGTGTTAGTAGAAATATTAAAAATAGGTTAGATTTTGATATTTTCAGAAAAACCACCACCACTTCTTGATACATCCCTAATGAATCAAATCATAGCTTCCAAAATAAGATGGCTAGTTTAAATTTTATGGTAAATAGATTAATTAATTTTCCTTTAAATAAAGATAATTATAACAAAGAATTAAAATTAATTAGGGAGGTATCTGAAGTGAATGGTTACAATAAGAACATTGTAGACAAACTAATTAGAAAACATAAGTTCAGAAAATTATTGAAAGAATCTTCGACTGTTCAAAAGGATCAGAACACAAAGAAATTCATGGTAATACCATTTGATGCCCAATTAACAAGAGGACTAGACAAAATTTTGAAAAAAGTGGACATTAAGGTTGTGTACAAACCATATAATAAATTAAGAGAAGTTCTGGGTAATCCAAAGGATAAAGTAGAACAGCATGAAAAGTCGGGGATTTACGAAATTAGTTATCAAGACTGTGATCGAAGGTATATTGGGCAAACAAAAAGATCCATATTGACAAGATATAAAGAACATATTGCCCACATTAGATATGGGAGAAATGAAAAATCTTGTGTTGCCCAACATGCAATCCAACATAACCACAGTATAGATATTGATAATTTAAGACTAATTAAAAGTGTTAATAATAATAGGGCTTTGGATGCACATGAAAGCATGCACATGAAAGCATGATGCAAATAGAAAAATGTAAGAAAATCATGAACCGAGATAAAGGACCGATTCCTTTCAGTCAACTTTTTCAATTATTAATGTAAGGCTTAGTACACTTCACGGTTCATGATTTTTACACGCTTCGTTCGGTATGGTTTTCATATAAATAGAACACAGCTTAGTTTTAGAATTAGATTAAATCATATCCTGATGATGCTAACATGGTTAGCGAAACGTGCGTCGAGCAGTTCAAAAAAACTTTTTGGTGTTTAGTGGTAAATCTCTTCAAGTTTATTAAAAGTTAAGTCATAGCTTCACTAATATCCCTAGCAAAAATGATAATCCTCCATCAAAAAATAAATATGACACTGCACAATCGAGTTTGCAACTCCGAGAGGAAAGAACAGAACTACTCTCCTCTAATTTTAATAAAAGTTTGTATGCAGATACAGAATCAGAATTACAAGGAACACATATTTTTTATGGGACCTAATTCGGCTTAAGGGGGTGTAAGTGGCCCTTTAAATTAGGCTCCCATAAGGATTAATTTGAAATATAGGCATTTTAATTTAAAGTACGCAAAAAACGCATCCACGATTTCATCATCGCAAGGAAACAGTTCTGGCGCTTTACTTGTAAGTAGTTTCTTGGATCCCATCTGCCTCTACCATCCACTATACAAAAACGATCGAAATCCAATTCAAGTTCGTTCCGTCTCAAAGATCTCCAAAACAAAACTATAAATAAAAAAAACGACAACGACGAGAAATGCGGTCCTTATCGTGAAAAACGTTCCGGGGCAAAAAGTAAATTTCTGTATACAAATACGTGCACCGCCGCTTCGGGGGTGGTAACTGATTATACTGTCACTGGAAAAGTTACGGTCGGCCCGGTAATACATCAATGTTTTGCGTATACACCCGTACGGATTGGGAGAGAAAATCAATAGAACTTAGCGAAACTATTTTGTTTGGGCGTAGGATCACTTACGTGTTTCAATTTTTTTCCGAAAAAGATCAGTCGAAATGAAGCAAAACTTTTGTCTATTGGAAAAGTTTTCGTTCTTTTGTGTTCCGAGGGAAAAAACAATGTTATTTTTCAATTTTCTTTGATGATAAATTGGGATTTTTGTGTCATTTGACAAAAAACTATTAAGTGAAATCGATGATTTTTTATACAATATTAGCCCATACAAAAAAGCCTGTTATCTTTCCGTAGTCATCTGTTACTATGCACCCTTTAAGTTAATTATCAAGAGAATTTTTTTGTCAGTTCTCGACCTGACAAAGAAAACAAAAGATTTTTGGCATAATGCGAACTCTGCAAAATAACTGGTTGTTCCATTTTTGAAAGATCATTTGAATTGAATCTTCGGCAATTTCTTACAGTCTAGTAAGATGGAGTACTCAGTATGAGCCAAATCCTTGGATCAAGGCGCATGTGGAAGCTCTAGTTTTGAAGCGACCACCCGAGACGTATTTACCTTTTAAGAGCATTGTCACAGTAAAACTGTACTTTCTTTTCGTGTATATATGGACGTATAGCCTGAATAACACCCTTCGATTGGTCCAGGAGTGAAGTGTAATACTCTCCGATGATGGTCCTCCGAGATAAAAATCCGAGAAAACCAAATCCATA
Source organism: Cosmopolites sordidus (assembly GCA_031761425.1). NCBI lineage: Eukaryota > Metazoa > Arthropoda > Insecta > Coleoptera > Curculionidae > Cosmopolites > Cosmopolites sordidus. The sequence continues at coordinate 141,924 of JARFXV010001282.1, forward strand.
CATTTTTCTGCAGATGATACTGTTTTCACTTTTTTCGGTTAACTTTCATCTACTCATACTCACTGTTTGATGATACTAACATGGTTGGCGAAACGCGCATCGGAAAATTTAAAACAAGTCACTTGGTGGTTTAGTGGTTTTAATTTTTTTGTGTTTATTTTTTGACATTAAAGAGTCCAATGGAAGAATTGATCATCAGATAAGTGACGTGGAAGACATGAGTGCACCTAGTACAAACGTGATTTGAACCACCGAAGATGATGAAATATTGATTGACTATCAACATAAAACATTTTCGTGTCTATTACATAACTCTGATCCTCATATTCACACGATAGAAGCAGTAATATTCAATTGTAGTCTATTTTACTTAAACTTTCTTTCATAGCGATAGTTCGTATCCCATTTCAAATTCGGCTACATGCCTGAAACGATGTGGTGTATACACCAGTGATATTTTAGCTCATTTAACAGTACCATAAGAAAACAACTTAACTTAATAACACTCTGAAAAAATATTTTTTCTATAGATATCTTAAGATAACTATATATCTTAGCCTTACGATACGGCAGTTAAGGTGGCGCGGGTTCGAATCCTGTATAGCCTATTTATTGAAGAAAGAAACTAAACCCAAACATGTTCACGCTTATTGCACGTGATCGTCACAGGACCGCACTAAGAACTGTCCTCCTTTTTAGGTGGGGTATAGCTCATATCGACAACTTCATCAGCTGTGTCCGTATCAAACATTTTATGGAAACAAAATACAATTATTAATAACTCGAATGCAATTCAATAAATAAAAAAACTCAGGGCAGTATATCAGTTATTGCCGCCAACCCTCTGTTTCTATAGAACGGCAACCTGTCTATCATCTGGGTTTTCATTGGTGGTTTAAATCGGCTCGACCGATTCCCGCCAATTGCAGGGGCTAGGGTTAGGGGGGCAGGGTTTCTGGCTAAAATATCACGTGCTGATCACGGTCACGGTAGTTGGTCATTGTTTATGTCTACTGTCTTTCTTCGGTGAACATACTTTAGGTAAGGACTTTTTCTAAAATTCTTGTGAATGTTTCTAGGTAAGAGTGTAAAATCTGACAAGGAATCGCCCCTCAGTCACGTCAGTTCGAGGCTGGGTAAGGCCGGATGCCTTCTGAGAGGTTTTCTATGTTGGTCACTCGCCAGTCGGTAGGCTTCTCGAGACACTTTCGGTTAAGCACAAAACAAAGGGTTGTTGATAGCCCGAGGGGAGTGCTGACCGGGGTTTTCGGTTGCTGATGACAGTGGTTCAGAACCCACGTTAAGCTGTAGGTCCAGTCGCTAAATAACCTTCTCAGTTGCTGATGCGCCTCTAACCCCAAAACTTTACTTTAGAGGCCATTATTAGTGGTACAATGTTATTAATGAATTGATTGATTGAGTTTTTTTTTGTTATCTTTTGTAAGAAATATTTATTATATTTATTATTTTATGTTTACAATGTTCCGTGCCAACATGGCCGTTATCATTATCTATCTATCTATCTATCTATTTTTTTGACATTCTGATATTCTCACTACAATTCAGCCCATTTGATTCGTCGAACCCTCATATAAAGGTAAGGATAGTATAGCTAAGGAAAGCATTTATATGTTATGTATTGGAATAGTAGTCATTATTAGGAGCCACGTTAGCTGTGATGTCTAAGGCGACAGCCTTATGTTACGGCAGTTAATGTGGATCGGGTTCAAATCCCGTACAAGACAAACAAGTTTTTCTAAAATTCTTGTGAATGTTTCTAGGTAAGAGTGTAAAATCTGACAAGGAATCACCCCTCAGTCACGCCAGTTCGAGGCTGGGTAAGGCCGGATGCCTTCTGAGAGGTCTTCTACGTTGATGACTCGCCAGTCGGTAGGCTTCTCGAGATACTTATGGTTAAACACAAAACCAAGTGTTGATTAGCCCGAGGGGGATGCTGACCGGGCTTTTCGTTAGCCGATAACCGTGTTTCCGAACCCACGTTAACCTGTAGGTCCAGTCGCTAAATAGCCTTCTCAGTTTCTGATGCGCTCTAAAACTTTACTTTAACTATAGATATCTTAAGCTTAGCCATGAATAGAAGGCATGATTTAATATTAAATAAAATAAAAAAACTATTCGGACAGATAACAGAAACGAAATTTTAAGAAAATGTTTAATAACTTAAACACGTTTTGTGAACAACTATGTTATAAGAACAATTAGAATAAAATTCTAGTAGAATTGACGTTTTAATAGCGACTGAAGGTATAGGCAAATTTATGCGTGAAGCACGGAAGAATTTACTTGTTTTCGAATATCTCTAGTACGGGATTTGTTAATTGTGTATCCGAAATAATAAATAAAAATAAATATTTATCATTGAAAAATGACCTTAAATTATATGGAGAAACTAGAGAAAAATTAAACTCATTGATAAAAACGGTTGAAACATTCAGTAGGGATATCAGAATGTTAAGACGGCATAATCAGCTGGCAAAAATTATACATCAACAAATTGCAAAAAAATACTCGCTATTAGAAAGCGCACCTCCTCCATATTATAAGTACTCGCCTTCTCCTGTACTTGAATCTTCCGATGCCATTCTTTACTGGGACAGACCAATCACTACTGATCGAACGGTTGATTATAACAGGCCGGATATTGTTCTAATCAACAAAAAGGACAAGAGGGCTTTTATAATTGACATCGCAGTGCCGCTATCTCACAACATTAGAAAAACTGAGATAGAAAAATCCACAAAGTATGAAAATCTGGCATACGACTTGAAGAACCAGTGGAAACTGAGTAAGGTAGATGCAGTGCCCTTCGTTATATCCGCCGAAGGCCTGAGAAGTAAGAGATTTTCAAAGAACCTCGAGAGCCTCGGTATCTCGAGATCGATTGCCGTAGTGGGACAGCGTGCCGTGCTCTTGCAGACGTGTCACATTGTTCGTAAAATATTATGCTAGGGTGAGAGGAGCTGAATTGCTTTTTCATCTTGGCAATGGAATATCGGCCAGCATGAGCTGAGATTCTACAGTAAGGATGAGCAGAATAATAATTTAACAATATTTTATTTTTCCCAAAAGTATTCAGAAGTTAAACCACTCCGACTCTGGTGCCTTTTAAGAAACTAGGAATATTTTTATTGAGATTTATTGGGGCAATTAACATTTTGTCAAAGGTCAACGAAAAATCTTGAAACGGACTATACTGTTGTATTGTCTTCAATGAATGAACATGAACTAAAAAAGAGATGGTTCAATTTTTATTGAGCAAAAGCGATCAGAATTCGAGGTATAATTAATTTATATGCTTATGAGTTGACATAGGTCCTTTCTCCGTAACTTGCGTAGTGTCGCACTGAAATATGGTCAACGATATAGTTGTTTACGAGCCCGATTTCCTTTCCGAAGTGAAAAACGGACCCCGGTGTGCTTCTGAAAGTCGTTGATTGATGAGAAGAACATTTTTGCTGCACGGTATTTATGATGCGCATCGAATCGAGGAAAACGACCGTTGTTTGCGCAGAGTTTTCCTGGCTCTCTCTTTCGGTGCTCCGATGAGGGGAAAAGCGAATTTGTCGGATTGTCTTTTCATCGATGTGGAGCGAACACGTTCCAATAATATTGTACAAAAAATGTGTCGTCCTCGTCGCGCCCCTGAGGTGCCCAGGCAAAGGAAGAAAAAAATGACGCCTCACGACGAAATGAAAAATAATCCAATTTATGTGTCGATACGACGACGGTCTTCGACGCGCCAATAACATAATGAGCCAGAGGGCTAGGAGCTGTTTTGTTTCAGAACTTGTTTATTACCGAATAAAATTGATTTTTTTATGTACACAGCAAAAACTAATTGACGAGGGTTGTATTCTAATTATTCGTCAGGTAGACCTTGAATTACGCCAGGCACAAAAATTTTTTATCTGTTTTTCTAACGAACCAGACCGAAATGAATATATTTACGTAAAAAAATTCAATGTTGATTTTGCTTTTAAAAACTTTAGAAATATTGCTTGTTTCAATATGGAAAAATTCAAAATGTATCACCTACTTAACAACCTTACCTACCAAACCTAACCAAAGAGAAATACCTTTAAAATGTAAAGTAATCTCCGTTAATTTAAAATATTTTACTTCTGTTTATATCTGTTGCGCGAACGATGTATGCCTCTGTAAAGGTAACTTAGTTTTGATTGGATAAATTAGTGACTATTTATAAAAGGATAAAAAACACGTGTGAAGAACAGAAGGACATTTATCGATGATTGATCAAAGCTAATAGATGTGGAGAAGCCTTGAATCACCTAACAAGATCGAAACTCATATCCAGGAATAGCAAATTAAGACTATATAAGACGGTATTGAGACAACTGCATTGTACGGATGTGAACCATGGCTTCTAAATAAGAAAGGAGATGAGAACGTAGAATAATTGAGAGCATAACAGGACGAAAGAAGATCGACGGCTTATATATCAGAACGAATTAGAATATTTATATTTTCGAAGAGCCAGGAACAGCATCAACTAACAATTTTTTTCTATTATCTAAACTAAGAACTAAAACTTATCTTAATCATATTCTGTTTGACACACGCATAAGTTCCGGGCGCCCATCATTGTCACTACACTAATTCGAACGGTTTCAGTCTCTTCAGCTGCCGAATAAGTCCGTTGTTGTCGAGTAACGAGATCACTTCGACATTTTCATGGTTTTCCAGCGTATTCTGGTATTTGCTTGCAAACCTCTTGATCTCATCTTCGACCATAGGCACTCAGGTCTCGATGGATGTCTTCATTTCGGATGTACCACGGGGCATTGACGATATGGCGAAGTACTTTATTTTGGAACGTCTGAATGACTTTTATATTAGATTTCTTAGAGCATCCCCAAAGCTGGATGCCATAAATCCATATAGGCTTCAGAATTTGCTTATATATATATATATATATATATATATATATATATATATATATATATATATATATATATATATATATATATATATAGATATATATATATATATATATATATAGATATATATATATATATATATATATATATATATATATATATATATATATATATATATATATATATATATATAGATATATATATATATATAGATATATATATATATATAGATATATAGATATATATATATATATATATATATAGATATATATATATATATATATATATATATATATATATATATATATATATATATATATATATATATATATATATATATATATAGATATATATACAATGATGTCGCAGACTTTTGTTTGTTCCCTGATCCATGCGCAGGACTTTCTGTCTCGTCTTGTAATGCCAAGCATATATCTTTCCATTCCATATATATATCCATATATATATATATATATATATATATATATATATATATATGGATATATATATATATATATATATATATCCATATATATATATATATATATATATATATATATATATATATATATATATATATATATATATATATATATATATATCATTCCAACACGAAATCACTAAAGTGGTCTATCTGTAATTTGAATCATCTCCTGATGATGCTAACATGGTTAGCGAAACGCGCATCAACACATTAAAAACAAATAATTTGGTAGTAAATCTCTTTGAGTTTTGTTTCCTAGCAAACGAATCAATCGAAGAATTGATTATGGAAAATGACGATAAACTTATTAGAAATAATAAGACTGAACATGATCAATCTGATAGTCGACATAAAGCAGAATTTAGAACCCTAATCTACAAGAAATATTTTGATTATTGTGTTGCATATCGTTGAGCTGCCCATAGAACTCTTACACTCCCAAGCAGTGCTTAAACTGAGCCACTGCTAACAGACTACTACAACATCAGTTGATATAGGTTGACCATCTGTGCAATCCTCAAAAACACAGAAAAATGTCAACAAATGTTGGGGACTTTCTGTTAGAAATCGCAAAAAGAATAACCATTTACCCCAACAAAAATGTCCTTGAGAAGGGGATTCAATGAGGAGAGGAGGACAATGTTAAAGGCCTATTAAAAGCACGAAAAGAGTTTCAGGAGATAAAAGAAGATAAAAAGCTTAAAAGTGAAAAGAGAATTGGAAACAATAAGTGAAAAACTATGGTACAAGGAGAGTGGAATAGAATGGCAAAAAAACAAAGTCAAAAGAAATATTATAGTGCTAATAACAGGAATTACCTGCCTAGAAAAGCTACGTAGCACAGTTAAAGGAACAAGCAGAGAAAACACGAAGAAAGCAAAATATGAGTGAGTTGAAATTTGTTAACAAATGTTACAAATTTGCTAAAGATTTCGGGATAGTATAGAGGGGGAATCTTATGGGAAACCCCATTCTGATGCCATTAAATACATGTTTACAATAAGGGGGGTATCACAAAGTGTGTACATACGTTGAACATCTCCACTGAGAAATTGCCATACGAGAAGCTGTAAGCGCCCATTTTGAGGCGAAATATTGAAGATAAAAGGTTATGTATAGGTTATACTAGGTAAACAATTCTAATTTAAAATAAAACATTCTTTTCAATCAACAATTACTAGAGCTGTATTTTGAGTAGATATACTCAACTAAACTATGTTTTATTATTATTATTATTCACGTATGGGCCCTAGTGGACCACGCGAAGTACAATTAGAGGCGTTTGTTGTTGTTAGCCTTCCTTTGCGCCCATACTAATTTCATTCTTTCGCTATGAGCTTTTTTCCTTTCGTCAGACCAAGTTGTTCCAGTCTTCCTACATTTTTCTCTCTGGCCAACCTTCCAAACGTTCACCTTGTGTCTGAAACAGCCTCTATCCTGAATTTCACTTTGTGAAATATTTGCTGATCTTAGGTCCTCTTTAATTGCAGCATGTATATCTGTGTATTGTTTGATTTCTTCGTTTTCTCGAAATCGGTATGTTGTGCTATTTATTTGTTTGGGGCCTAGGATTTTTCTTACGATAAATAAACTATGTTTTATTATACGCTTTGAAAAAAGTACTGTACAAAAAATAATAACATATTATTACTCTTTCAGGACAATCAAAATAACTATTTTTGAACACTTAAATCAATTTATGAGTATAATTACGCTCTACACAAGAACCGGATCGGAAATAAAAGATAAGCGTCGACAACGATTCGAAGTATAATTAATTCACGTCTTTATGCTGAGATGTAGGCCATCCCTCCATGACCTGCGTACCCTCGCAGTGAATTATGGTCAGCGATGTCGCTGTTTACAGGCCCGATTCCCTTTCCGAGGCGAAAAACGGAGCCCGGTGTGTTCCTGAACGTCGTTGATTGATGAGACGAACATTTTTGCGTAGCGATATTTATGATGCGCATCGAATCGGCAAAATCGACCGTTGTGTCTGCAAAATGTCCTCTCCTGTCGCATAGAAAGAAAACGAAATATGTTTAGTCGTTTTTCACCAACTGTCGAACGATCACGATCCAACATTGTGCAAAAAGTGTATCGTCCCTGAGGTGCTGAGGCAAAAGAAGAAAAAATGTCGCCTGACAGGGAAATGAAAAATAATTTAATTTACGTGTCGATACGGTGACGGTTCTGTCAAACCAATAACATAAATGCTGCGAGTTCTTTTGTTTCAAAACTTGTTTATTACCGAATAAAACTGAATTTTTTCATGTACGGGGAAAAACTAATTGACGAGGGTTGTTTTGTATTTATTCGTGTTGTAGACCTTGAAATACTCTCGACATAAAAAGAGAGTTTTTTGTTTGTTTATTCTGACAAACCAAATTGAAATGAACATATTTGGATTGAACAATTCGAATGTTGTTTCCATATTGGTGTCGCTTTAAAAATATAGATATATTTCTTGTCGCAATGTATAAAACATCAAAAAATGTTGTCTTAACATATAATTGGCGTGTGTATTTATATATGTGTGTGTGAGGCCGTGGAGAGATATATTAAAACAACAGGAATCTTCTATCCCTAATTCCATGTGTCCGTTCGTTCAAATCAGCTGCCGCCATCGCGTCCAGACAAGTATCCCCCAGAACCAGTTTCTAGCATAACAGCCGTCGTCAGCTGGACTCGAGTATAACGCAAGGAGGCAGCTGGTGAGAAACGATTAAAGCCAGGCCAAATCAACTGGCTATCAGAGCATTGATACTGTGACCCGCCATCAACATGGCCAGTTGACTTGGCCTGGCTCTGATCGTTTCTCATCAGCTGTCTCCTTGCGTTAGACTTGAGCCCAGCTGACGACGACTGTTAGGCCCGAAGCGGGTCCTGGGAGGTACTTGTCTTGACACCATGGCGGAGGCTGATTTGAAACGGACGGGCACGTGGAGTACGGATGAAAGATTCCTTTTGTGTGTGTATATATATATATATATATATATATATATATATATATATATATATATATATATATATATATATATATATATAGTGCCCAGTTTATGGAAAAACGCTGAAGTGATTCTTCTTCATAAGAAAGGAGCACAGGAAGATTTAAAAAACTACCGCCCAATAAGTCTGCTATTAGTAATGTACAAAGTTTTCACAAAGATAATATCTAAAAGAATATTAAGAACGCTAAATGACGCACAACCAACAGACTATAGAAAGGCTCAATGAATACACCATGCCACTGTGCTTAGCTTTTATTGGCTATGAAAAGGTATTCGACTGAGTATCAAAGCAAGCCATAAGGGATGCATTGCTTAACCAAGAGATAGACAGAGCCTATGATAATCCTACTGAGATTCATGCATGATGAAGCTACAGCTACAGTTCACATGGATGACTTCAAAGTCCATTTGTTGCTGTTTTCATAATTTTCTGTCAATTTATTTTTTTTGCATGTCAATTCGCATAAATACCTATAGAAGCTTTAGAGTTGCTTTCATTTACGTGCCTGATTAGCATTACTAAAACTGTAAGTGCACCGCGAACTGAAAAAGTTTGAGAACCCCTGCCATAGATTATGCACTATGATGAATTAAAACCCAACTTCTGTTAAAGGTTGATCACAATCCAATCCAATCCGCCAACAATAGATGTCGGTGCGATTGCAAATGTGATTGTATTTCTGAAAAATTGCCCCCTTTCTTGTAACGCATCGTGAATTTGGAGCCAATATGACATTTAATTTTGTTTTGATAGTCTTCGAAAGTGGATAAGCTCGATATTTTTGATATTATGAAAATAGCGAATTTCTTGTGTTGTGTTGATTAATCACTATTTTTTGCCTTTGCCTTTTTGGGGGCGCTGTTCCCTCATATTTTAAATTTAAGGAGGGTTTAATGACTTTCGATGCGGTCGAACATCTGCATTCTGGACTCGTTGAGGTCAGTACTGGAGAATTGATCAAAAAAATCCATGATATCGCGTTACAGAGTGAAGGTGAAGGAGATTGGTGGGATGGTAAACCTCTTCGACGAACGCGTACGGTACATCACGAACATTTGGACATGAGAAAACTATCAGCGTGATGGGGGCCCGCCTTTGCTCACTGCGGACCAAAAATCAAATCGAGTAACCCATTCACAATCGTGTTTAGACATTTATAAACGTAATCTGAGAAAACTTCTTCGGGCTGGAGAGATCACTTCATCAACTATTTGGAAAATAGAAAGAAAAGCGTATTATTGCTCAAATTTCTCGAAAAACTGATTAAAAAAATGCAGTCATTGTAGAAATGCAGAAGAAAAGAGTGCCTCATCCACCTTATTCTCTGGATTTGATCCCATCCTACTTCTTTCTCTTTCCAAATATGAACAAATGACTGCCTGAAAAGAAATTTACATCAAATGAAGGTATTATCACCGAGTTCAAATGCTTCTTAGAACAAATCCGAAAATTTCGATCAAAAAAACAATGTCATTTAAAAAGTATCTGACTCTTCACTCTACCCCCGTATATTTAGCAATGGATATGTAAACAGACACTGACATACAAGAAAAAAGTTAATGCTTAACAATTTTTAACAAACTTTGTGAAACCTAATAACCAGAAACCGGACTTACTATATAAGATAGGTAAATAAATCCGTTCAGGTAATGGCGTGCGCCCACCACTTCAATTTATAACAATATCTATATCGCTAAAATGTTTAGAAAGTCATTTTAATTATTTTTTGGGAGGAAAATTCAATTAAACAAACAATTAATGTTCAATTCAACAAGGAAATCTTGTTTAATAGAATATCTCAAGTGTACAATTATGACTCAACACACTGATAAGCAGTGAGTTTGTCCGAGCTCGGGCAATATCTGACTAGAAAAATGAATTATTACTGACTTTAGCTTTATCGTTATGTTTACTTCGTACTTTTACTTGTTTAGCATACAACATAAATTAATTTACATACACAACATTTTGACGATATAGATATTTTCGTAAATCGAAGTGATGGCGTACGCCAATGCACAAAGCGATTTATTCATTTATTTTTTACAACATATTCGGTCTCTACTAATAACACATAACCATTTTTACTGCCATTATACTCCATTCAACATGGACTAATAAAAATCTGACGTCTGCGTCGACTAAAATTCGAAATATAATTAATTCCCGTCTTTATGCGTAAATAGAGACCCTTCCTCCATGACCTGCATACCCTCGCCGTGAAATATGGTCAGCGATGTCGCTGTTTACAGGCCCGATTCCCTGAAAACCCGAGCGCGGTGTGTTCCTGAACGTCGTTGATTGATGAAACGAACATTTTTGCGTAACGGTATTTATGATGCGCATTGAATCGAGAAAAATGACCGTTGTTTGCACAGAGTTTTTTTTTCTAGCTCTTTTTCCGGTTTCCCGGTGGAAGGAAATAGAAATTTATCGGGTCGTTTTTCACCGACGCGAAACGAACACGATCCAATAATACAAAAAGTGAGTGGTCCTCATCTCAACCCCGAGGGGCAGAGGCAAAGGAAGAAAAAATGACGGTGACAGTGAAATGAAAAGTAATCAAATTTATGTTCGGATGCGACGACGGTCTTCGACGCGCCAACAACAGAATGGGCTGGGAACTTGTTATATTTCAGAACTTGTTTATGACCGAATGAAACTCAATGTTTTCGTGTACACACAAAACTAATTGACCAGAGTTGCTTTGTTTATATTCAGCTTGTAGACTTCGAAATGCGATCACCATAACGAGATTATTTTTTGTTAGTTAACTGTGGCAAACAAAAATGATATGAACATTTTTTCCGAATTTTTGTTTTGCCTTTTAAAAACCAGAAGGGTCAGTTGACTACCTTCATCATTTCCACAGTTGTAAACGCATACTTATTGAATAAAATAGGGCCTATTTTTCTAAAGACCTTTTTTGTTTAGTTGATTGGCAGCTAATTTCACTACATGTATGCTGAAAAGTTTTAAGAGCATAAGAGAGGCCCACCGAGGAACCACCAGGCTTGCGTACCGATTTCAACAGACAAGAGTTTAAAATCCGACAAGGAATTACCCTTCACTTACACCAGTTCGAGGCTGGATAAGGCCAGATACTCTCTGAGAGATATTATACGAAAGATTAAGCACAAACTAAAATTAAGCACAAACTAATTAAGCACAAACTAAAATTAAGTACAAACCAAGGGGAGATATCCCGAAGGGGGTGCTGACGAGGGTTAATCGGTAGCTCATAAGCGTGATTCGAAGTCCACGTTAAGCTGAAGATCCAGCCAATAGCCTTATGGCTAATAGCCTTAGTAACTGATGCGCCTTTAATTATTAAAAAAATCCTCAAGCCGAAGTGATCTCCTACAGTATAAGTCTAAGACATCCACTTGTTGCTGTTTGTATGTATGCTAGTGTTTTTCCTAGCATAACTTTTTCTATGAAGTGTGTTTCTGCAAGTTTTTCTATGTTTCTTTTTGTAAACACTCAAGTTTGTGTAGGTGGACATGGGCGTAGCAGTCCCACTCCGAAAAACAATTGTTGCTACGAAACCTGATGCGAGGTTTCGTAAAGAGAGTAATGAGTAATAAATTTTTTTATTCAATTGAAAGTATAATTTTATATAGTATCTCCTTCAATAGTACAAGTAGTTGCCATGGAGACCATTTGCTTACTCTTCGTCGCAGTGCTGGAACTCCGATACCAGAATCGCTATCAGCTGATCCTTTTCAATATTCTATAATATCCCAAAATGATATCTTTTGAGGTGCATTTTCAATCTTGTGAAAGGGAAAAGGTCACAAGGACTCAAGTCTGGTGAATAACGGAGCCGTGAAACTACAGTGATGTTTTTACTTGATAAAACTTCGATTATATTTAAAAATCCAAGACTTGTCACTAGTTATGACCTATTCCAGAAAACTAGGATCAATTTATTGGTCAAAGTCAGTCGAACGGGTGTGTGAGATAAATTCAACTCTTCTCGGATCATTGTGACCATCACTATATGAACAGAACACACAAGACTCCGAATTATGTGGACATTTTCACCACTTTTTGCAGTGGTAGGCCTTTCACTGCGGCGTTTTTCCTCAATCGAGTTTTAACCTTCTGAAAATACCTTCAACCACCTGATAACCTGGGTTCTTGAAAACACTATTTTCATAAACTTGTTGAAGTTTTACAAAATTAGTTCAAACTACTACTGAATACGAATCAGATGTTCGTCTGTCCCTCCAAAAGAGAAGCCAAAAATTGCCCGATCGAATGCTATGACACCTGCCTCATTGCTTTATTTATTAGCACGCCTCAGATTGAATTGATTTTAATATAACGCTCAGGTTGGAGGCGCAGGTTGAAGGGAGTCAAGGTTTACCAACAGCAGCAGAGGAAGAAGAAAAATTTTGTAAAGAATATGTCAATATCGGTAAAACGAACTATCGAAAACCCTGATTTTCACTTCACAGAAACCCTGTTTAGCACTTGGCTACTACATACAATATGTAATTCATTTATATTTATATATGTCTATGCATAATACAAATATATCCAAATATGATCTGTTCTATAATAATAAAAATCCAATATATACGCACTAGTCTATACAAAATCAAACATACCTACCTATTTTTAACAACAAACTAACCTATTTTGCCAAATAATGTTTACGGATTCTATCTACAATCATTTCCAAACTCTCTATACTTTTTAGCTCTGCAGGCAGACCACTGAACAGCCGAATACCATTCCCAAAAAGCGATTTCTGTATATAGGTACTACGTTCAAAATTTATATGGAGATCCTCCCTTGAGCGAATGTTACATTGGTGTGTTTCGGATCGCGCTATTAAGTACCTTCCAAGATATGCAGGCATTAAGTTATTTTTCATTTTGAAAATCATAACAACACTGGCCATCTCAATACTCTGCCACACAGAGCACCAGCCCAAAGAACACAACATCAAATCCACTGGTGTATACCTATCACAATGAAAAATAATTCGCATTGCCTTATTTAGTAAAATTTAAAATCTATTTATTTAATTTTTCTTACAACCTAACAACAAGGAGCTACAATAACTAAAATGGGGATAAATTATGGTATTATATATATTAACAATTTTGACCAATTACTTAAGTTATGTGATATTCTACGAAATAACCCTATTTTTTTACTCATGTAATTTACATGAGCACATAACTTCAATTGAGAATCAAGAATTACACCTAGATATTTAATTTGGTCTACGATTTCAATGTTATTCTTCCCAATGTAAATATTATAATTTTTATCAATAAACGACTTGCAAATACCCCTCTTTCCCAGAATCATATATTTTGTTTTCTCAGAATTTCATTTTAATTTATTCACACATAGCCAATTCTCTAATGAGAGTTCTAGATTAAGATCTTTCACCATTTAGTCATAATTCTGTCCCGTTAATGAAAGGAGCGTATCGTCTGCAAACAAATTTAAGTCTAATTTTTTAAAAATCTTATACAGATCATTGATGTATATAAGAAACAAAAAGCGACTTAATACGCTCCCTTGTGGGATACCAATATCATTTTCCAGAATTCTATATATAGCACCATTTACTCTTGTTCGATGAAAGCGGTCACTCAAATAATGTTTAAGCCATTTTAAAACACAAGATTTCACTCCGTAACATTGTAGCTTCACAATCAGATCTTCTCTGTTTATAGTCTCAAATGCACGTCTCAGGTCCACAAATACACCAATCACAACATTATCGTTACCAATATCTATATAGGTCATACAAGTAGTGGAAGAACAATGGTTTAACACGCCGCCAATTTTTAGCTCGTGTAATTTTCAGAAATGGAGATACAGAATCGTACAATAACACGTTTTCATTTTCCTTTGAAGATACATTACACGATAAGTCTATGCTAATAATCCAATAACGATTCATGAGCTAAAAGCCAACATCCAAGCCACGATAATTGAAGTAAAACCGAAACATTGTGAAAAAATAATCAAAAATGCCGATAAAAGTATTACGGTCTGTAAAAGAAGAGCTAAGGGGGGCCATTTGAACGATGTGATAACTGTCAGGTACCTCTACATAATAAATTACTTAATTCTTTGATTCTTTATTTAAAAATAAACAAATACTGTAGCTCTTATTAAAACATCTATTAATAATTAATTAAATTAAAGAAATTAATAATTAAAATTAAACTATTATTGATTTAACAATTAATTTAATCCATTTTTTTATTATGATTGAATCAATGTAAAGATACATTGATCCAATAGTGAAGAATAATAAATGATGATTATCAATTCTTCTATTGGAATCCACGGTGTAAAACACTAAACTCGAAGAGATTTACCACTAAACACCAAATCACTTTTTAAACTTCTCGAACCTCGTTTCGATAGCCATGTTCGCATCATCAGAAGATGATTTAATCTTATAATAAGAATTTATTAAGATGAATCAGATTGAATCATTTAATAATTAATTTAAATCGAGCCAATTCATGTATCTGTATTATTTTTTTATCATTATTTCGAAGAGGTTTACCAATATATATCAAGTCATTTTTTAAAATTCTCGACGGCCTTATTATCAATAAGATTAAATCATCTCCTGATGATGCCAACGTGGCGAAACACAAATAGCGAAGTTTTAAAAAGTGATTTATAATACAGATACGTTAATTATGAATTCCTAACATTAAAAAAATCCTGTAAAATGCACAATGAATGATCATACTGAAGTAAAAGAATTTAGAACTCCAGTGTCCAATTTAATTTTTCTGATAAAAGAAGTCTGACGCATTTTTAAGAAATAAGAAAAGGTGACATCTACTTTCGTTCATCCGCTCACGCTTCGGGTCGGTTCGGCCCCTGCGGCCAGAACAATCGCGTCTGATGAGTTCGAGACGTTGCGTCTCCGCGGACTTCGGCAGGATCTCAAGTCTCAAATAGAATTAGGGAAGGTCGCTTCGCACCTCCACTCCATAAAAGTCTTCTCTTTTGCCAGCTGCAAACTCAATTTGGGATCGCCTAACGTATTTAGACAGTTCTCGGTCGTGTAAGAGGTCCGTAACCAGCGCGACGCATCTCGAACGTCTCCTCACTTTGTAACCTGTTTATGACAAAATATAAACGTATCAACGTGGATGTGTATTCGTTAACATTATTAATGTCTGGATCTGATTTGACGCCATGGATGTTTTAATAAACTGTTTGTTACGGTATATTTAAAAAAGCCGATAAAATTATCCTTGTTTATGAATATTTATTCTCGAAATGATTCAATCAATTTATAATATAGTTGATGTAGTTTTCAGAAATATGAAGTTTGGGCTATATGAGGGTAGTCTGAAAAGTTTCACGTCCCGGCATGAAGATGGCGTTACTCGTCAAAAATATTGTAATAATTGCGCATGCGTTGAAAGATAACCTTGAAAATTTCAGCTATATTATACGTTTAAAAGTTATTTATGTCAGTCGATTTTAGTGTTTCTGTAAAGACGCAAAAAATCGAATATCGAGCCGTCATTAAATTCTTGCCTTTGAAAGGCGTATTGCCTGCGCAAATTAAAGCAGAGATGGATGCTATTTACGAGGACTCTGCGCCATCATTTGCCACCGTGAAATTTTGGTCAGCTGAGTTTAAACGTGGTCATACCAGCTTGTTTGGCGATGAATATTCTCAGACTTCTCTGACGATGAATGTTCAGAACTTTTCAAATTAGTCCCGTAAGTGCTATATTTCTAGGACGAACTTAATGCTGCTTCAAGAGAAATGAAAGAACGCAAGAGTCAGATCCTTCGTTTCAGTTTCACTGATGTTAGAGGAGGAGTTGACCTACCGTACTATTTTACCCTTTGCCTTATCCTTAAATTATATATATCCAATCCTGGAGTGGATACCGCGAAGAAGACCGAAAGCACGATGAATTGATGACATCGTTAAGTATATTGGACCCGAGTGGCAGGCAGAGGAAAGCCCAAGACCGTGAAAGTTGGAAGCATGCTGAAGAGGCCTTCATCCTGCAGTGGATCGACATAGGCTGATGATGATGATGATGATGATATATATATATATATATATATATATATATATATATATATATATATATATATATATATATATATATATATATAATGGAATGGAGAGGTCCATAGGTTGGAACAAATTTTGTTTTTTTGCGATAGCATTCGACTACATAATTTTTTTCCGGTGTTCTATATAACGTCGGAAAGGTAATGTTCTTGGCTACACTTTTGCAGAAGAAAATTATTTCATAGCTTCAAAAATAAAAAAGTTATTGTCAATTTTTTGAACCCGTGAATTTTCACCAAAAAAATGTGTGGTCCGTAGGTTGGAACAGTTATAGAAATTCATAAAAGGGTTCAAAAAGTCAAATAATAACGCCAGACTTTCAACATTTATAGTCGATTTATTTATTTAAAAGCCTATGAAAAACCGAATAAAGAAAATCAAATACATGCTCAATGATTTTATCACATCAAAAAAAAGTTTTTTCGATCTCCGATTCGACAATTATCTGAAAGGTGGCGAAAACGTACATAAAGTGAGGGAGATTACTTCTAAGATTAAGTTTGCATTTATTTTTCTATAAATAAATATCAAAGTTAGTGTAAAAAAAAAGTCGAGAATTAAACTGAAGACCTAATAGAAATGAAACAGAAGATGTTAATAATATTAATACAAGAAAATAATTCATAATACCACATGTATGATTATCTTTTAGACATTTAAGACGAAAAATTATTCTGGTTGTTTTATTAACTTATTAACTCCCATCTTCCCTATCTTCTTTACTTACCGCATTCGAATTGGAACATTTTTTTGAAAACCATTAATTAATCAACACACAAAATGTTTACTTATAATTTGTAAATTGATTAGTGATCTATTATTAATTAAATTAATATATTTTATAATAAATTAGCTTTTAACATAGCTTTTTCATAATCAGAACCCACCATTTTCCCACCTAGGTAGGCTAGTCCTTCTTAATCTCTTTAGAATTTAGCATACTGTGTTTCTCTATGCCTTTCAATTTTTCATTGGTGTTCATTGTTCTATTATCAATTCTTTAATATCTTGATCCATCTGGTCTTTCAATCATCTATTTTCAATTTTCAAAATGCAGGGGTCTTCCCCTGACACATACACACACACACATATATATATATATATATATATATATATATATATATATATATATATATATATATATATATATATATATATATATATATATATATATATATTATATATATATAAATATATATACTGGTTCTTACATATTTCTACATCTTCATATATGTGATTTTAACATTGCTTTTTATTATCATTAAAAAGTGGGGGGGAGGGGAAGGTGTAAAAGAAGAAGAGGGCGACTATGAAAGAAGCGGCTGCAGGAGGTGAAGAGAGATATAGAAGAAATATCAATGGCAATATCCAATTTATCGTGGGATTATCCTTTTAACTTCGATTTTTCCTAGAGCAACCCTAAATGCTTTTTCTAATTCTTTACTACTTCTTGAAATGGTCAGTACATAATCTAAGAGGTTATACGGTGCATTGATAATTTGTCACCTTTAAAAACCAATGTGCCAAGTTGAATGGAAACGTCTCATTGGTATCGATCTCTCCTCTCCATATGCCGAAATCTGTCGTGCGAAGCAACCTTCATAAGAGCTTTAACGCTTAAGAGGTTTAAGACGGGTAATCGAGGAAACGTCAGAATTGTTTTAATTGGCAATCAGCACCGACACCTTATCGTACTCGGCTCAGAAATGTTCGACGCTCGCCTTTGACGATTCCCATTTTGAGCTTCGACGGCTCTCGCCTCGCACGACTTTAATTATCGGCTGAGACCGTCTCGCGCCAAACTTCGGGAAAAATAATTCGGTGGCATTTAATTTGTCGCCATTTTCCGTATCGCCGACTAGAAGGCCAGACTTGCGATTCCAACGAATAGATTTAAAAATAAATTTGGCGAATTATGCCTGCATGCATTTTCAGAAAGCGTTGTATGGATGAAAGTTAACAGCCACCGTCAATTTGTTAAAAGTGCATACAATCAATTCTTGAATTGGCAATTGACTTCAAGCGGCAATGAATAACAGCAGCAATGAATAATTCTTCATGATAATTCTTACCCTAATTATATAAGTTAAATTAAAGTAAAGTTTTGCAGTTAGAGGCGCATCAGCAACTAAGAAGGCTATTTAGCAACTGGACCTACAGCTTAACGTGGGTTCCGAATCACAACCGGTCAGCACCCCCTCGGGCTATCAACTCTTGGTTTTGTGCTTAACAGAAAGTATCTTGAGAGGCCTACCGACTGGCGAGTGACCGACGTAGAAAACCTCTCAGAAGGCATCCGGCCTTACCCAGCCTCGAACTAGCGTGACTAAGGGGTGATTCCGTGTCAGATTTTACACTCTTACCTAGAAACATTCACAAGAATTACATATTTTTAGAAACACTTTTTTGCCTAGTACGGGAATCGAACCCGCTCCACATTAACTGCCGTATCGTAAGGCTGACTCCTTAGACACCACAGCTATATATAAGCTAATAAATAGAATGATTCAATTATTTTCCAATGATTTTGCTGGCATATATTGGTGATATTTTCACAATTTTTGTTAAAAAAAATGAGA
This sequence comes from Cosmopolites sordidus, assembly GCA_031761425.1. Classification (NCBI taxonomy): domain Eukaryota; kingdom Metazoa; phylum Arthropoda; class Insecta; order Coleoptera; family Curculionidae; genus Cosmopolites; species Cosmopolites sordidus. The sequence continues at coordinate 161,019 of JARFXV010001282.1, forward strand.
TTATAGGAGAATTTGTGAACAAAACTTAATACTAACTCCCAAACTTTTACACATGTGCTCGAGAACAATTTAAATTTTCCAAATTGATTCAGAAATTTATTTACATGGTACCAACATACAAACAATTTATAATCAATTATCCGTTATGTCATAACCAAACCGAATTTTTGTATTTGAATTGCTGTGTTTTTTTAAGTACTTGTTGGGTTTTCACGACGTTTCAACGACATCATCGCATCCGTCATTTTCAAGTCGCCTAATCGAGAGAAAAAAAGTTTTTCTCTGAGATTGACAGATCTAGCGGAACATAAGAAAATGAAAGATACTAAGTTTAAATAAATCTATATATATATATATATATATATATATATATATATATATATATATATATATATATATATATATATATATATACCGGGTGTCCGCTAATTAATGGTACACAGCAAAACTGCAGATTTTTTGGGTAAAAATATTGCGATTTAACTCAACTTATCTTAGTCCAAAACTTAACAGTAACGAAGATACAGGGTGTTAATGTTGTAGTTTTATTTTCAATTTTCGTCAATAAATTTCTTAAAAAGTACCTTTTTTGAACGAAATTTGGTAATGGGGGCTTTTTTCAGACAATAAATTTAAATGTCTCGAAAAGTTTTATGTAGATTGTAGAGAGCGCTGCTTGCGACACTTTCTACTAATTCCATGGTAATCGCAGTCACAAATCAAACAATGAACGTTGTTAATTTAGTAAAAAAAGATTCATTGAGTCATGATTTAAAAAATTGGCAGCTAACTTCATCTTAAAAAAAAAAGGATTATACTGCCCTGGGCAAGTTATTTCAAAAGATGGTCCAAAAAAATAATTTTGTCTGATCAAAGATCGACTTCATCAGTGTAAGTGAGATTGACAGAATGTGATAGGATAAGATAGATAATGACGCTGTTCGAGTGTGAGAAATTTGTGATCACAGTACGTAAAGATATACTATAGGGTGTCGAATTTCAAGATTTCCAAAAATATACTTAACGTCACACCATGTCACAACACGGTGACATGGATTTTTTTTTCTTATGTTTGCCAGAACTGGTATAACCTGGCCTTTCGCCCGGCACCCGGTTGATGGTGAGTTTTGAGATGCCCTGTATGTATATATATATATATATATATATATATATATATATATATATATATATATATATATATATATATATATATATATATATATATATATATAAAAACACACTAGGTAGCGTAACGGAACCGTGGAGGGAAATATTACAGAAATCTTTCACCCTCTCTCCACGTGGTGCCACCGATCGCCTCCACCCAACTGTAACGCCATCAGGCTTCGTTATGCTACATTGTGGGCATACCTGGTACTATACCCGAGGTTCCAAGCTAAATGTTACGAGCAGTCCTGACTGCTACGAGCATTCGCCGTATGATGGCGTGAGTTATGTGCGATCACGACCCGTCATTAAAATGGCCAGTTAACCTGGCCTGGCCCCGATCGTCTCTCCCAACTGCTTTTTTTGCGTTCGTCTGGAGCTCGACTGATGACGGCTGAAAGGCTAGAAACCGATCCCGAGAGGCACGTGACGTCGCATGGTGGACAGTTGGGCGAAGGCGATCGGTGGCACCACGTGGAGAAAGAGTGAAAGATTTCTGTAATATATATGTAATATATATATATATATATATATATATATATATATATATATATATATATATATATATATATATATATGTAATATATAAATATATATATATATATATATATATATATATATATATATATATATATATATATATATATATATATATATATATTGTTACGGTTATATTTGCTTACTTGGTTGTATTGTGTTGGAATTTCAGTTACTTAGACTTTCCATATTTTGCCATTTTGGCGAAGGTACTGAAAAGGAAATGGAGTACATTTTGCGTCGAGCCTGGTGCGTGGTTATTTTGCATATCCGGTACTGCGTAGTAAGTCGGGATACAGGGCAGGACTTTGTTGCGACCGTATCGAGAATTTGTAAGAGTTGATTACGTATTTTCTTGCTCATATTTGATTAGGCTTTGGCAGAGGGTCGGTACCATGTTTCGTTAGTTTATCTTTATTTTAGTTTAGTTTATCTTCCTGGAATCACTACAAAACACTTTTCACTCACTTTCATTCATCTCAGTCCGGTACTGGTAGTTTGGTTGATTGGCAGTACTCTAGCGGAGAGCTACAAAATTACTTCGCGGGCTTGATTTTGGAAGGAGCCATTTTTGGACTTCTCCTATCTCTTCTCCTTCCGACCACCTTCGAGAGCAGTCGACAGTGCAGCAATAGGCCTTGACCCAGTGCAGAATTTCCGCTGATTAGAATCTTGGAGTTCGGGATATTTTGGGAATAGTGCCGAGTGTATTTGTCAGCTTTGCTGGATTTTTATTGCTAACACACTGCGAGCTGCCCCCGAAACCTATCGAGGTATATTTTGGACCATCGTAGTTAGAGAACCCTCGTGGCCGTACGATTATTTGTCGTCCGACGAATAATTCTTTTTTAACCCAGATAGGGGTAAGAATAATTTAACCTAATTAAAATATTTGTCACAATATTTATAAAACCTCTTTCTAGTTTTTTTGGGTAGTGGATTGATTCCCTAAGTTCATATTTTCCTGTACACGTGGTTAATCCGGGTGAATCTTTGGCTTCTTTCCACGCACGTCTTTGGGTGTCCTCGAAGTCCTCACGACCCACAGGAGCAGACCCACGGGATATCGGAAACCGTAAGGGGTAGACAGACCAACGTTCCGCCTCACGTGGCCCGTGCGACACTCATCGGGGAGTTTCGTGGATTGACTGACCAAAGATAAGTTATCATCTTACTAGTCATATTACATTAGGTTTATTACTGTTTCTTATCTATAAGACATCTTTACTAAAGTGCCTGTATTTTACTAACATAGTTAATTGAAAGCTCATTTCTGATATTTGGAATTCCAGAATATTTCAGATCTGATAATGGGGTTCAATATAAAAGTAAGGAATTTTCTAAACTTCTCAATAAATATAACGTAAAATTTCTAACTAATCCTCTATATCATCCCGAACCAAATTTTACTGAAAGAGTTAATAGAGTAATTAAAACAATGATATCTAGTTATGTCGGAGATAATCAAAGAACATGGGATGTAAATTTGCAAGAATTGGCATGTGCTTATAGAACTTCAAAAAGTGAGACTACAGGAGCATCTCCATACTTTGTTAATTTTGGTTGCGATATGGTAACTGATGGATTAGAACATCGGAGTAGAAGAGAAAAACGGCACCATGTTTCAGGTGAAAGTACGCGTCGACCTGAAGCTACCGAAAGCGCTAATGTAAAAGTGACAAAACTGCAAGAGTTGCGTAATTATGTGAAAGAAAATCTTAAAAAAGCTCATGAAAAAAACAAAACTTCAATATGACTTGCGACATCGTCCAGTTAAGTTCAATCCTGGTGATTTGGTGTGGAAAAAGGAATATAATCTCTCGGATGCTAGTAAGAACTATGCAGCAAAGTTGGGCAAAAAATTTACGGGTCCATATAGAGTCAAGACAAAACTTGGCATAAATGTTTATGAATTGGAGGACGAGCAGAGTATTTCAAAAGAAAAATGGAATGTAAAAGATATAAAGCCTTATTTAGATGTTAGTTAGTTATATAAGATAAGTTAAAATTGTATAAATATTAGGATAATTTTAGGATATTATTGTTGGTACTTATGATAACTTATTGTGGTCTTTACGCAAAAGAAAAAAAAACAAAAAAAAATCTTCAATTTTTTTTTTTTCTGAGGGAAGCATTTTATATATGCTCTACCACTGACAATAACTTTACCATTTAAATACTATTTGATAATAGTCTAGAGGAACAGAAAATTATAATACTTTATTGTACAAATGCGCCTCCCTTTGAAAAAATTTAACACATCCGAAAAAAACTTACTTACAGGCGTCTAAATTGGCGACAACACATATGAAGAAAATTAATTCAACTGGGAGAAATTTAGAAAAAGAAAGAAAAAATTCAGAGAGAGAAAAATATAGAAAGAGGGAGAGAGGAAGGAAATTACCTTAAACCAGTATTCTTACATTTTTAAGAAAAACACACTAAAACAATGAAAGATTCCGGTCGAACAAACCTAAAGAAATTATTACTCAACTACATTTCAAAAATTCACATTGATTATACTAACTACATTAAACACAAAGTTACTCTTTTAAACTTCCCGAGGCGCGTCTCACTAACCATGTTAGTATCATCAGGAGATTTTTTCAATTTTCACGATTTCTGATTGAATCATCTCCTGATGATGCTAACATGATTATCGAAACGCGCTTCGAGAAGTGAAAAAAAGTAATTTTGTTGAATAGTGGTAAATTTTTTCTAGAACCACTCCGAAGGTTCGAATAGAAGAATTAATCACAATGATTATGTTCAAATCCTGAATAATTAAGTTATATTTTGAAAATACCTAAATCTATCGAACAAATATTCAGAAAGCTTTTTCGAATTACCTTTAGTCTTCTTTAAATAAACTCGACCAGCCATCATTCCTTCGCGAACATCATGCTTCATTAGACACGTAACGTAAAACTGCTCCCTTCTCGCTCGCTCGTTTTTTTTTTCGGCACCTCTCACTTCGTCCGTAAACGAAAAATTCGCGAAGTTTCTCCCGCATTTCCGCCCTATTGAGAGTTTTCCGCGGCGGACGTTCTCTTCCATTTTCGAATTGGCGAAAAACTTTCGGTCCAAATTGGCAGCTCCTTTAGGAGCCGTCGTAATTTACCACCCTAGATTTCCTACAGAAATTAAATCAGCCGGCGAATTTGGCACGGATCGTACGTGAACTTTAGTTTCTGCTTTTCTTTTTTCCGGTTTTGAGATGGTTGTACGAGGACGGCTCAAAAAATAGGTGTAATTAAAAAATATAATTTTTCTGCGTGAAATTGCGTTTATTTTCAAGATTATGTCTTAATAAAATTCGAAATTGTCCAGTTTAGTTAAGTTTACCAGTAACCAAGTACTAATAGCTCATGCAATACATAACACCTAAATTAATGGAAGAGTCCAGGAAATGGGGATTATTGTCTAAATAGAGAGAAAATACGGAATAAATGTGCATCGCAGGAGAATAGCAATATATTAAAAAGGAATAAAACAATCTTTTACTTTGTTATCTATCACTTTTATTTTTAAACAAAATTTGTGTGACTATAGTTTCGTAAAACGATTTTACATTCTCAAACACCACTTTAAAACTTTGAAGCTGAAAGTTCCCAGCTGAAAGTTGTTAATTATTGTTTATTTAGGTAAGAGTTATCCAGAACAAATAATAAAAAAAATCTGTTACGTCTGCTTTTGGAAATATTTATTTACTTAAAAATGGAAAAAAAATCTTAGTATGAATAATAAAAAAATTAAAAATGGCTAATTTTCGCCTTATTTTTATAGTTTTTTGGATCGGTTTCTCTTATAATGGACCAACAGTAATCCCCTAACATGCTTTCATCCCAAAATCCTTGATGTCGTTCTTCGAAAATCTTTAAATCCTGGTGAAAACGTTCCGCCTGTTCGTCATTCATACTTCCGAAGTTTTCAGGGAAAAAACTGTAATGCGAGTGCAGGAAATGAATCTTCAATGACATGTTCACTCTTTATAATTTTCCCTCTTTTTATTTTCCAAAAATTCTTCGACAACCATGTTGAATGACTTCCAAGTTTTTCATTAACAGATAAAAGGCTTTCAAATTGAGGATCCTTTACAACTTTATAGATCTGTGCGCCAACAAATATCCCCTCTTTCAGTTTTGCTTCTGTAATACTTCGAAAGAATTTTTGTAAATACAGGAAAGCATCACTATTTTTGTTTAGCCCCTTAACAAAGTTTTTTATATGTCCCAATTTAATGTGTAAAGGGGATAGAATAATGTCTTTTGGATTTACCAATGATTCATGTTTAATGTTCTTTTTGCCCGGACTATACTCGTTCCGAATAGACCATTCTTTTCTTACATAATGATGCTCTCTGGCCCTGCTGTTCCAAAGACAAAAAAACAAGAGCATTTTGTGTAACCATCCTGCAATCCCAATAACAAACCGATGACTTTGAAGTCGCTGCACACTTTCCATTGGTGTGCTTCATACTTTATTAAATTAATTGAAGTACACATCGTTTCATAGTTCTCTTTACAATTCACTGTGTGTCCTATTGGTACAGACGGTTTCTTATTCCCGTTGTGTAATAAAATAGCTTCCAGACAGACTTTTGAAGAGTCTACGAATAAGCGAGACTCTGTTTATTATAGTTTTGATTCATTGCTTCAAAAAGTCCCGAGTACATTAACAAATTTCCCTTCTCTTTTGAAAAATTCTGAGCAAATTTTGCACCTGTTTCTGGACAACATAACTTTCGTGTCTGATTAATTAGACATAGATTAATTAATTTTCCTTTAAATAAAGATAATTATAACAAAGAATTAAAATTAATTAGGGAGGTATCTGAAGTGAATGGTTATAATAAGAACATTGTAGATAAACTAATTAGAAAACATAAGTTCAGAAAATTATTGAAAGAATCTTCGACTTTTCAAAAGGATCAGAACACAAAGAAATTCATGGTAATACCATTTAATGCCCAGTTGACAAGAGGACTAGACAAAATTTTGACAAAAGTGGACATTAAGGTTGTGTACAAACCATATAATAAATGAAGAGAAGTTCTGGGTAATCCAAAGGATAAAGTAGAGCAGCATGAAAAGTCGGGAATTTACGAAATTAGTTGTCAAGACTGGGATCGAAGGTATATTGGGCAAACAAAAAGATCTATATTGACAAGATATAAAGAACATATTGCCCAAATTAGATATGGGAGAAATGAAAAATCTTGTGTTGCCCAACATGCAATCGAACATGACCACAGTATAGATATTAGTAATTTAACACTAATTAAAAGTGTTAATAATAATAGGGCTTTGGATGTATATGAAAACATTTAAATAGAAAAATGAAAGAAAATCATGAACCGAGATAAAGGACCGATTCCTTTCAGTCAACTTTTTCAATTATTAATGTAAGGCTTAGTACACTTCACGGTTCAGGATTTTTACACGCTTCGTTAGGTGTGGTTTTCATATAAATAGAACATAGCTTAGTTTTAGAATTAGATTAAATCATCTCCTGATGATGCTAACATGGTTAGCGAAACGTGCGTCGAGCAGTTCAAAAAAGTGTTTTGGTGTTTAGTGGTAAATCTCTTCAAGTTTCGTGTCTGGTGTTAATAAATTTCATTGTAGGCGAGAATATCTGTAACCAAGAATATCTTGACAGTTGTACATCTCTTATGAGGTCATTTAATTCGGTTTGGTTAATTAAATGTGGAGTGTTTTCTTGAAGGGAGAAATCGGCAGAATCACTAAAAATCAATTTAACTTCAACATCTCTTTCATTGTCAAAATAATAAAGATATGCCCTTTTTAACGAATCTACAATGGGTATTTTCAATTTCTTTTTTTTACATATATTCTAAACTGCCCACAAACGTAGCGTAGAACTTTGTTTACACTTTCTATTCGACATTTTAATTCAATTTGAGACAAGATATTTCTTGTTTGAATCGAATACATAAATATTAAAATGAAGTCACCACGTAGTTGAAAAAAATTATTTGTCTGAAAAATGTGAAGTGACAGATTATTTCTGTTAACACTTTTAGGTTTAAGGAAGGTATGTTAACATATTTATATACATATCTTTCGGAGTATATAATAAAGTTAAAATTTGTAAACTAAACTGTGTTATTTATAACTTTTAAAAGAAACAAGACATTTTTTTCTAGAATACGTTTATTCGTCTTCAAATTTTATGTTAATTCATTTTTAGAAATTATGGCAATCAAATGTGAGCCATTAGCAGCCACACACCTTATGTCAAAATATCTGCTGTTAACACAACGATTTCAGGACGGATGTTGGCTTTGAGTTGCTGTATGGTTTGGGGTTTATTTATGTAAATATTTTTCTTCAAAAATCCCCAGAAAAAATAATCCGGAGCCGTACAATCAACTTGCCACGAAAATTGTCAGTTTGATGGAAGTGTATAACAACTATACTTTCCTTGAAGCGATATTTATCAACTCTGTAACTAAACATTATTAAGGAGCTTCCAGTTCCCCGTTACAATCACGTCGGTTTAGCAGCAAAATAATTCTGTTCAGTTAAATGTTTGCGTTCGGTTTTTCGATACATCATCACAAATAAGGATAAAACATCGGCCCGCCATACGAGCCAAGACCTGTTGAACTAATACCCAGGTCCAGGGCCGGGGCCTCGCCCTAATTGACTAATCCGGTTAGAGAACAGATGGGCTTACGGGGTCCCAATGCGATCGTCAACATTTGTAAGTAATAAATTCGCACCTTGGTCCTATCATAATTGTGAACAAATACGAATATATTAATATAAACACAAGTACATCTGAAAAAAATGTACCTAAGCCATCCAAACCGTACAACAAACAATTTCAGGTCCGAACTTATGACTAGAAACTATAATAGATGACATTTTCTAAAATGTTTTGCCTCATGTCGATGATGTATAATATGATTATTTATCGATCATTAATTTGATCGTCTACTTAGAAACAATTAATTTGATCGTCTACGCCCTCATTTGACGAAGAAAATAGTGATGTTCAATTGAATTGATGCAGGATCCACTCTATTCTCCAGACTTGACGCGCTCCGATTTGTTTCTCTTTCCAGACATGAAGAATTGACTGACTGAAAAGAAATGTATATCAAATGAAGAGATCATGGCCGAAACAGAGGACCGTTTTGCAAAGTTTGACAAGTCGTACATTTTGGAAGGCATGAAAAAGTGGGAACATCATCCATTAAACGTTTCATAATACCAGATCATTTGCGATTTCCTCATTATTTATTAAGCTGGGTCCACACCAATAAAAATTTGCGTGTGCTGTATTTAGTGTGCGACCAAAATATTTACGACGCAAAATTACCACACACAGTCGATAAATATTTGTGTTGTGCGTGCTATACTCCCCGCTCTGTCTGTGTGTCCAGGGATGTTGGTAGGTTATGTTTCATTAGGTTATTTCAACAAGCGTCAAAATCAGTGTTTATACATATTTTTTTTATTTTCTGTAGTTTATACTTTTCTGTTTTGGTACAAATATTTCATCCAATAACGCCTTTTCTTGCGATTTTTTTTACTTTTTCTTGATTAAGTTATTCATTATTATGAACATTATTATGAACATTATTATGAATATTATTATGAACATTATTATGAACATTATTACAATCAGTTAATATACTAACTGACATGACAGAAAAAGGAACACAAAGAAATAATGATACAATTTTAAAAACTATTTTATAGATTTATTATTATTGTTAAACAGGTACAACTAATTAACATTTGAAGATCTAATTACTACGAGTTAGGTAGCTACAATCAGTAATGGGTAGATTGACCTGCACTTTGTATACGTTCATGAAGACGCCTAGGAATTGATCTAATTAGGTGGTTAATTTTCTCTTGAGGTATAGTGTCCCTATTTGAATTTCACCCCGTAGTGCCACCAACGTCTGTAGATGGTGTGGCAATCTGAACAATCTTCGACGTATGATATCCCTCACATGCTCTATTGTGGAAAGGTCCGGAGACATCGGTGGCCAAGGCAATAAATTGATTTGGGCTCCTTCAAAATAACGTAAAGTAACACGTGCAACGTGTGGGCGTGCATTATCCTGCTGGAAAAGTCGATTTGGAAGTGTTCGAAGGTAGGGTAACAAATAGAGGTCTACAATTTCTTCGACATACCGCTGAGCGTGGATGCTCGGACAAAAACTAGAGGTGACTTACTACCATGTGGGATGCCACCCCAAACCATAACACCCACTGTGCGATGTCCGTGCTTCCCCATGAAGAACTCCAGATTTCATTGTTCTCCGCGATATCTTCTTACACGAGCACGGCCATTATGATCACCTATACAGAAGCGGGGCTAGTCACTAAAAACAATACGATTCCATTTTGCATCCCACTGATGTCTTTCTCTGCACCACTTCAGCCGTTGAATAGCCATATAAGAAACGGACTTAACAGATCTGATTCTACGGTAGATTACTCGCATTCCAATTAACCTTCCATGCTCTTCGTACCACTAGTACTAAAGTACCAATTGACCTTGAAGTTGAAAAACGGTCTCTTATGGCCAAAAGCCGAAGACGGCGCTCCTGGGGTTCTGTTATGGGTGGATGGTGTCCTGTGCCTCTAGCTCGTTGTTCTCGACCTTCTTCGGCCAAGTTCTCAACACTGCGTGTAAGGATGATCCGGCCTCTCGTAGACCTACAATGCGGCCCCTCTCAAATTGGGTCAACTGGCGAAAATTTGCACGTCTTCGCACTCTAGACATGATAACATTTTAAAGAAATAAAATTGCAGTAAAACCAATAACTGTCAAATCGTAACTTATTTTACACGAACAAGTGGTTCGTTGCAATACAGAAATTTTTACTAGCTGTTCTAGTAACTAATAACTAATTACTAAAAAATAAATTTTAATATAGTTTTTTGAAACTAAAAAAATAATTTCACTTCAACAACATGTCTATACACAAATCCTGTGCGCCGCAAATTCCTTTGACGTTCGGGATAAAACCAACAAGTTCGTGTGCGTGATGTGCGGCGAAAATATTTTTATGTGGCCTTGTGCGTCAGAGCGTATACATTGTCACGCACGCACACCACATACAACACACACAGCCCGCACAACGCAAACTTTTATTGATGTGAACCTTTTTTTTAATTTCTAAGAATAAATGTAGGCAACAAAACATATCGTTATTTACAAGATGTTTACGATAACAAAATATCTGCTGGATTACCGAGGATCATTTAAAAACTGCAATGGACACCTGCAGGATACTTGCTGTATTTATCCGACATGTGGACCACGAAAATGACGCTAAAGCTCGCCTATTCGAGGAATGCGAATTCGATTATGGCCCAGGCATGCAGTTTGCGGCTTGGTCGTTTACCGAATGTTGCCGGTAAATACCGAAATACCGAGTTTCGCGTATACTTGGCCAATTATTTGCTTGTATCAAGTGTTGTCGTAAGAACCATGCCATTGTTGTTATAATGGTTTATGTTGAATTTTATAGCGAATATAGACTCATAACACCTTAAGTTGTTCCAAAAATTAGTATAGGAAAAACTATTCAAATTTGCGCTAATAAGTTATCACGAGGATCGTTCGAAAAGTTCTCGATCAGGCACAGAGCAGAGCAAATGGACCCAAATGACTATAATATTTATGTATTAAGGATGATGGCACTTATTTGCTTATGTATACCAGTCAAGAAAACCAAACAAATTTTGACGTTTTCTACAAAATTAGGAGTTAGATTCTACTTTAAAGGATGCAGAAATTAAACGCGATTTTCGAGTTCATGCGTGAATATTATATTTTGGGATTTAGTACTTAAGTTCTCAATAAAATCATCTAAACTTTCATTTTTCGAATGGAAAATGGTAAAAATGTCATCCACATATCTTAACCATACCTTCGGAAAGTAATCGAATTAATCTTTTTGCTTCTTTTACACGATAACAACGATAGTTTACCATTTCTGAATGTTTTAGTCAGTAGAAACAATAAAAATAGGTTAGATTTTGATATTTTCAGAAAAAACACCACCACTTCGAGATACATTCCTAACGATTCAAATCATAGCTTTCAAAATAAGATGGCCAGTTTAAATTTTATGGTAAATAGATTAATTAATTTTCCTTTAAATAAAGATAATTATAACAAAAAATTAAAATTAATTAGGGAGGTATCTGAAGTGAATGGTTATAATAACAACATTGTAGATAAACTAATTAGAAAACATAAGTTCAGAAAATTATTGAAAGAATCTTCGACTTTTCAAAAGGGTCAGAACACAAAGAAATTCATGATAATACCATTTGATGCCCAATTAACAAGAGGGCTAGAAAAAATTTTGAAAAAAGTGGACATTAAGGTTGTGTACAAACCATATAATAAATTAAGGGAAGTTCTGGGTAATCCAAAGGATAAAGTAGAGTAACATGAAAAGTCGGAGATTTACGAAATTAGTTATCAAGACTGTTCGAAACTATATTGGGCAAACAAAAAGATCCATATTGACAAGATATAAAGAACATATTACCCATGCATTATGGAAAAATGAAAAATCTTGTGTTGCCCAACATGCAATCGAACACCACAATATAGATATTAGTAATTTAAGACTAATTAAAAGTGTTAATAATAATGGGACTTTCGATGCATTTGAAAGCATTCAAATAGAAATATGTAAGAAAATTATGAACCGAGATAAAGTGCCTATCCCGTTCAGTCAACTTTTTCAATTATTAATGTAAGGCTTAGTAAACTTCATGGTTCATGATTTTTACACGTTTCGTTAGGAAGGGTTTTTCATATAAATAGTACGTAGTTTAGTTTTAAAATTAGATGTAATCATCTCCTGATGATGCTAACATGGTTAGCGAAACATGCGTCGAGCAGTTCAAAAAAAGTGATTTGGTGTTTAGTGGTAAATCTCTTCAGGTTTAGTATTTCACACCAAAAGTTCCAATAGAAGAATTGTATTGTTATGATGTTCTAAAATTGGGTAAAATTGGAAAAACATATAATTAATTGTTTCAATATCAGAAAAGTTTCATTATAATGGAACTGAAACAAGAATTAACAAGAAACTAAACTAACAAGCTTCGGGAGTTGGAAAAAAACTCTGAATTGAGTATAACGGAGCTTGAAAATTGTTAGTGTTATACAGGTTGGTGCAAAATTATGCATGTTATTAAATGGGTAGTAATTGGTGGGAAGAGGAAGGTCGACAATCACCGTACAGCCCCTGCGAGTAGTCAATAAGATCCAATTTTAACAGACATGGTTCCGTCGATCATTGAGCATTACCTTTTTCCCATCGAGTAGTTTTTTTAAAAACAACGATTCCGTTGTTATATTTCAACTTCATTTCCATCGACAGTAAATAAGTTGCGCGTGATGGAGGTATCCTGATGGGTTATATCGTTTGGCAAAACCCGACCAGTTATGAAAAGGAAGTTAACTGCCCGTCCGCGTAACTGCTTAAACCTTAAAAAAAATTAAAAGAGATTGAGATCGGTCCATTTTCATAGTCCACGATGTTCCACTAAGAATCGTGCTACGACTTTGTGATACCGGGTGTTTTAGACTAACGCAGACAATTTAAATTATTACCTTTCATAGTGAGGAGTTAGACGCATTTTCTTTTAGATATCGCAAAGCAAAACTGTTGATTTTAAGAAGCAAGAAACCCACAAATATTACAGCAAAGGCCTCTCCATGTTGCTACGGTTACAGTTTGATGCGGCGTTTCGAAAGTAGAAATCGTTAGACCTTACTTTTTTTCAAAAGGACTTCAAGCTCCTCTATGTCAACGTTGATGGATCAAAAAAAAATGGAGTGCCAACAAAATGCCGATTGTTCTACAGATCTTTCACCAATCTCACGTTTGGCAATGCTCCTTGACTCCCACCCTTATCACCAGATTTGTCTATCTGCGATTTCTTTATTTGAAGTTAACTTCAAATCGAAAGTTTAAGTGCGGTGCAGAACTCTAAATATAGGGATCGGCTGTGTTTACAACAAGAAAGATGTTATATTTCCGATACAGAGTCCTCCAAAGATTTGTTAATGTTTGGTTGCGCTGTAGAAAATTTGGTAGGAGGGGTAGAAAGGTGAGGTCGCTTTTAAACGATAGTTTGGCTCAGGTAAATTTAGTCACCATGCAGAGCTATACGTGAGAGGGGCGCTCATTTTGGGGGCGAGTATTACCGCAACAACAATTCTGTCACTATTATGCGCTCATTTCCACCTTAACGGCCATGTCAATAATCAAAATTTTCGCTACTGGTGTGGAAAAAACCCTAAAATGAACCATGAAAAGCCTCTGCATAGCCCGTAGATCACATTTGGGCTGAAATGTCGGCATCCGCAATAATCGGCCCGTTTTTTGTCGAAGACCACCAAGGTCGCTCAATAAAGGTAAATTACCAGCGTTATCTGGACATGCTTCAAACTAATTTCACTCCTACTCTTCAAGAATCTGAAGGAGGAATTGATACGCTCGGGACATTTGGTTCAAACAGGACGCCCACACTGCACCACCTGCTACATTTCCAATCTCCCTTTGCCCGTCGATTAGGCGCTTTTTCCGGGAAAATTGATTTCTCAAAGATGAGACATTCAGTGGCCTCCACGAAACCCGGACCTGACTCCCTGTGATTTTTATGGGGATACCTTAACAGTCAAGTGTACCGCGACCGCCCTCCCTTTTCAAGAATTTTTGTAAATTTTAAGAATAAATTTGATAAAATTTTGATCAACTTGTTTTTTTTTAATTTCATTTAAAAAGTTAACAACTCTTTGGATCACCCTGTATATCAAAACTGTCTTTATTACAGGCAGTGGCGATTGGTTCATAAGGGCACGTGCCCCACCTAAAAATGTAATGTGTGATAGTTACACTTGAATTTCTACACAGCAAAGTGTGTGTATGATACTAAGAAATATAAAATTTTTGGTTGCGACGCATATCCTTATTCCCATTCCAAAATTTCGTTATACGTGTCCCACCTGTTTTTTCCCCCACGAACCGCTGCTGATTACAGGTTGTTTTGGTATTAATATTTTTTTTTATAGCGAACATTTCAAATAAGTTACACTAATTTGAGAAACGTGAACATTTACTCTGTTGTATGGGTTACCAATATATTGATCATCGTTCATTATATTTTTACGAGATTTTTAATTTTCCAACTAAGACAGAAAGCTTAATTTTTCGAACGGGAATATTTACCGAATATTTTCCAACATGACACCACGTAGAAAGGTAATTTTTCCGGATGAGATTTCTCGAACGACGACACTCCATCTAAATAACCGGTATTAATCTAGTAGCCTTAGAAGGCGGCTTCGAATCGGAGAAGCGGGAGATCGGGCCGGAGGTGGGAGAGGAAGATGGGGTGAATAATATCGACGATGCCGTTAGTTACCGGCGCGAAATTAATGATGGTGTCGTTTTTCGGGCGGCACTTTGAGCGAGATCGGTTCGAATTCCCGTTCTAGGTGGAGTGGCGAACGTGATGGCAATGCACAACAGACCATTCGCGTTGAATATTCAGGGCTTCGGCTCGTCATCTCTCCTGTCGGGGGCGAAGAGGTTGCCGGCGAGGTCATGGCGAAGTTTCGTGCGTTGTGTCAGACGGTTCCATTTTTTTCCCAGGGTACAATATGAAAAATAGCTATGAGCTTTATTTATTCTTAAGACACCAGAAGAACGACATAACTATATGCTATTTTCCATATAACTGGAAAGATACATACGATACATTACGAGAGTAGAGTGAAAAGTCAGATAATTTTGAAATATTTTTTTTATCGAAAATCGATTTATTTTTCAGAGTCTGCTTTTAGCTCAATACACTTTGCTGTACGATTTTTCAAGTTTTATGCTTTCTAAAAAGTACTCGACTTATTGAACTCTGCACAATAGTCCTCCGTTGGTGAATTCCTTTCCAGCCGGCTATTTATTCATGTTTGGAAAGAGAAAGAATCGTAGGAGGCCAAGTCCGAAGAATAGGCCAAATCCGGAGCAGTCGGCACAATTCATAGTGCAAATTGATCAATTTCGTTGTTTCGATGGCAGACGAGTGGATGGATGCATTGCTTTAGTAAAACATAACTTTTTGTTCCCGTTTGTTTATCATCTTTTCGTGAGATTTAATCAGTTACGCAGCGGGAATATGCAGGAGAAATTTCGAACTTATGTGATATCGAGAATTAACAAAACAAAAATGTCATATTGACTTGAAATTCATGGAGCATTACTAAAAATAAGATATTTTTCAAAAAAAAAGGGATCTTTGCGATTATATCGCCATCTATCGGAAAAGTATCTGACTTTTCACTTTATCCTCGTATATTCTGAAAAGGTTTATATGTAACGTGTTGACACTACTTTATATTATTCTTCTTCCTGTGGTGCTACAGCCCGTTAGTGATCCTTAACCTCCTTCAGCCTTCGCCTCCAACCGGATCCATCTCCAGTTTTGGATGTGCAATAGTTCTTCAGCATCTCTTCTTCGCAGCACCCTGTCATTGTGACTTTGGTCCACCTCTTTTTCTGTTACCTCTATTCGCCCCTCAATGATTTTCCTTAGTTTTCGGTTTTCTGGCATTCTCGCCACGTGTCCCGCTCATCTGAGTCTCTGAGCCCTCACATGGGCTACATTATTCAAATCCTTGTACCAATGCTTGAGTTCGAAGTTATACCTAATACTTCAAAAATCCATTGTCATTCACAGCACTAACAATTAAAGAGTGTAAGTTCTAAAGGGTCTAAGTACCAAAAATCAGCCATTATCCGTTATACATGTAGAAAAGGTCTATGTTCCATGTCAATCCAATAGTATTGCAAGTGTAGTAAGTGCCAGCGGTTTATTTAGGTGTTCATCTACTGTCGGGTAGATGGCGTTCCCTGTATGTGCCAACATACATTTTATTACTAAAGGGTATATGTGCCGACACTGTAAATTAAAACATTTGTTGAAGTGTCTTGTCTTTTGTCAGTTGTATTATTCCAATATTTCAAACTAACCCCAATACTTTGTAAGAGGACATTTATATCGCCCCTGTAGAGAAACGCAAACGAGTTTGTGCCATCAGATATAAAGATGATGATTAAAGAAGCTTGTCACCAAAATCCATTCGAGGTTGTAAACTTTGTTGAGAATGATTTCAAGGATCTTCAGAAGTTCGCGGATACATTTATATTAACCAAGTTTTATAAACCAAGGTTCATTCGAATGATTTCATAAAAATCTCTTCGAAAATCTACCTCGGAAAGACATATCTTTAATTTTTGACGTATATTAGAATATGTTATTTTAACATATTTTAAATTTGTATATTTTCGGAGTATTCGCGAAAAGTGAGTGGTACTTTGTTATATGTATATTTTATATTATTTTATTATGTGTATTATCCTGTCCCTTAAACACTATTTTTTTGTTTTTTTCATGGGGTTTCGGTCAATTGTAAAAATAATTTTTTATTTGTTTTGTTAACGTTTCAGTTTTTTTATTAAACCATTATTAGAAGAGTTATAATTGTTTAATACATATTATTCCTATACATAATATAAATTTATATTTTAACACATACTATTTTTTATTATTATTTTTATTAACTCATACTTTTTTATATTATTAATTTTATATATTTTTTTTAAATTTGGAATTAAGTTGGCACTTTTAATGGCATTAAATGCAAAAAAACACATAGTTAATTTATGATTTAATGATCTTACTATATACATTATCAGTATCAGTTCTGAAATTAATTAGTGTTAGCTTAAAAGAAATTTAAAAAAATTATAAAATAAAAAGCATATGTTTTAACAATAAATGTATACTATGTATAGGAATAATATATATTATAAAATTGTAGCTGTTCAGAGGAGGGTTTAAAAAAAAAGAAACGTTACCTTCGTTCACCCTGTATATTGGTCAATCATCATACAACAAAATATTCTTAGAATAAGTCAAGGAATAACCCCTTTAATTTTTGGCGCATGTTTATCTAACACCCTGTATATATATATATATATATATATATATATATATATATATATATATATATATATATATATATATATATATATATATATATATATATATATCGAGAGGAAACGCGCCGATTCAACATGCAGCTTGTACAAAAGACTCTGGAAGAAAACAGGCGAATTAACAAAGCTAAGCAGAAGCTAAGAAAGAAAAGGATACGAATGTTTTCCTTAATGCGTGAGGATGGTACAATATGCAACGAACGGACGGAAATGTTAGAGGTTGTCCGAAGATTTTATTCAAAGTTATATGAGGACCAGAATCAAGCAAGAACAGCAATGCCCACTGAAGAACAAGTGCCGGATATCTTGGTGGAGGAAGTGACAAAGGCTATATACTCGATGAAAAATGGCAAGGCTTTAGGAAAGGATAGTATAACTGTGGAGATGTTAAAAGCTGGTGGTCAGACTTTACATAAAACACTTGCAAAATTTATTCAAAATGTCTCAAACAACAAGAAGTACCCAGGTTATGGAAAAATGCAGAATTGATTCTTTTACATAAGAAAGGAGCACGGGAAGATTTAAAGAACTACCGTTTAATAAGCCTCCTGTCAGTGGCGTACAAAGTAGGCCTAAGTAATAAAGCCTCCTGTCACTGGTCACCAAGATGATATCCAAAAGAATACTAAAAAAAACTTAATGATGCACAACCAAGGGAGCAAGCAGGATTCAGAAGTGGATTCAGAACAATGTATCACATTCAGGTCCTACAGCAGGTCATAGAAAGACACAACGAATACACTATGCCACTGTGCTTGGCTTTTAACGATTATGAAAAAGCATTTGATTCAATCTCAAAGCGGGCCATAATGGATGCATTGCTTAATCAAGTTGTAGAGAAAGCCTATGTAAATCTACTAAAATCGATATATGATGAAGCTACAGCGACAGTCCACCTCGACGATCTTGATGTTGGAATAAATGTACAGTGGGGCGTGCGGCAGGGTGACGCAATATCGCCTCTTCTTTTCTCAGCCTGCCTGGAAGAAGTGTTCCGTAATCTGGATTGGGAACAGGATGGAATAAGGATTAATGGTGCATACTTAAATCATCTTAGATTCACGGATGATATCGTTCTTCTTTCTCAAGACCCAGACGAGCTGCAAAGACACGTACAAGAGCTTCAAAGGGCTGGGGAACCATTTGAAAATAAACCTTGAAAATAACCTTGAAAATAAACCAGAAAAAGAGTCAGGTCATGTTCAATAAATTTGAAGAGGACAAAAGAATTTCTATTTTAGGAACGGATTTGGAAATTGTGGATCACTATATATATCTTGGGCAGAGGGTTTCGATGGAAGGAGATATCGTCCGGGAGGTGGTACGACGCGTTAAATGTGGCTGGCAGGCTCAACATAGTGTTTAAGAGCAAACTACCACTTTACCTGAAAAGAAAAGTCTTTATTCAGTGTGTTCTGCCCGTTATGCCATACGGAAGTGAGACCTGGACACTCACATCACAGTCACTTCAAAAACTTCGAGTAGCACAGAGGGGAATGGAAAGATGTATGCTTGGCATTACTAGATGGGATAGAAAGACCTGCACATGGATCAGAGAGCAAACGAAAGTGAGTGACATCATTGGAAGAATAAAGCAATTGAAATGGAAGTGGGCAGCAGATGGGACGAAAGATGGACCCGAATGGCAGAGGAGAGCTCAGGACCGCGAGAGTTGGAAGCATGCTGAAGCGGCCTTCATCCTGAAGTGGATTGATACGGGTTTATGATGATATATATATATATATATATATATATATATATATATATATATATATATATATATATATATATATATATATATATATATATACATTAGAAAAGACTTTTCTAGTTGTGAACTCTGGGGAGTAGGCAGATTGAGACCTCGGAGGAAATCAAGAAGATTCTCTTGAAAATGGCTTCAAAGTGGAAGCCGCAACGTCAAGATTTTACAAATCTAAAGCGCGGTTCTGCCCCACAACCAACCGCGGATGTCTTTCCGAACATATATATTTATTGGAACTTTCGGTAGTTAATTAGTTTTATTTTTTTTATTGTTTTGTTAACGTTTCGAACCATCCTCAGAACAATTCTACAATAAACCTTATTTTTATAAAAAACACAAATATACCTCTAAAAACCTACCAATATCTAATTAAATAATTAATTTTTCAATTTTTTTAACTAAGGTCTGATATTTTTTTATATTTTTAATTGACATATATCTGACTCTGACATATTTAACAAATCTTCCACTGACTAACCGCGGTGGTCTGATGGGTTAGTCGCCCACCTGGCATCCAATGGTCCCGGGTTCGAATCCTGGTGCGGGCATGGGGATGTTTGTGTGCGTATTTGTATGTGTTTGTCGGTATTGGTAAGTCACTAAATTGTTGTTGTTGTTGGTAAGTTGACGTAACTTAAATTTAAAAAAAAATCTTCCACCTTTAAATTTTTGTTTTATATTATAACCTAACTCTTTTAGATTTGTTATGTGTAATGGTATTAGATGCAAAAATAAAAATTATGAAAATTTATTATTTAATAATGTTATTATATATACAAATTAAATTATCTATATAATTAGTGGTATAAAGAAATTAGTGGTATTATTTGTTTTTTATATAAATCATTTCCTTTATATTTCTTATATTATATTGTTTTTCAAAATCAAAAATGTTTATGTCGTAAAAATTAAAGTTGTGTTCATTATCTATGGCATGTTTTGAAAGGGCAGTTACGTTTGGTTCTAGGTTTCTAATGCTTTTTTTATGTTCATTGATTCTGTTTTTTAAATATTGTTTAGTTTGGCCGATATATGAGCTTGGACAATTTAAACAATCGATTTTGTAAATCAAATTTGTTTGTTCCATTTTGGGTGTTTGTGGTTTTAATTTTGTAAATATTTGTTTAGTGTTATTATTGGGTATTTCTGCTATTTTTATATTATATAGTTTAAGAACTTTTTAATTTTATTATTTATTTCTGGCATGTATGGTAAAGATATGTAATTTTCATTTTTAGATTAATTTGTTCTATTATTATTGTTATATATTATATGTATTCTATTTTTAATTACCGGTTCGTAATTTTTTTTGGATCGTCATTATTTTTAAGTGTTTTTTTTATTTTATTTAAATATTTTGGTCTATTATTTGGATTAGTTAAAATAATAGCTCTATCAATTAAAGAATTAATAGCACTTTTTTTATATTTATTTGGTGTATAAGATTTAAAATTAAGATATCTTCGAGGCTATATTTATTTTGTATATATATATATATATATATATATATATACGTAGCCGATATACAGTATCGTAACTATGTACACCTCGCCAGTACTTCATAGTGTTATAATAAGTGTCATATATCCTATTCCACGACTCAATCGACTTCTATGGCAAATTTTGTTAGAATCCTTCCATACGTTCGAGCGTAGTTGAAGGGCAAACATCCAAACTTACTTTTACATTTATAATATTAGTAAGATATATATATATATATATATATATATATATATATATATATATATATATATATATATATATATATATATATATTATACCTAAATAAATATATTTTCATGATATTTTTCTAACCAGGTCCTTTGTAACCCAGATTTTGAATTAATAATTAAACAAACGTTTTTAGCTTGCAAAGCTTAGTTAATATTTGCGCCTGAAAGTTTAATCAATCCGAAAACAACACTCCACACCAACCATCCCAGGAAAATTTCCCCTCTGTTTTCATTTTCCCGCTATCAAAAACCACTCTAAACCGAAAATTAGCCAAAGTCCTGGTCAGTTTCCGGTCATAAATTCGGTGTCAATGACGCTTTTCAATCAGCGAGCTCTCGGCCACGCGAAGGGCCTCGTCGCTTCGTCCCTCTCTCCCTCTATTGCGCTCTCCATCCCGCTCTTCCAGTTTAATTAAATCCGCAAAAACTTTAAATAACCACCGAAAGCAGAAACAATCAATCCATAATTCATCCGGTGCCGACGCGAAGCGAGAACGGAGTAGGGACGGACGCGTTAGGCACTTGAAGAGGATGATGCCACGAATTCTCCCGTTATTTTTTTATCTCTCCAAAAACCCTCTTGTCAGTTTTAATTTCTCATGAGATAGCGTTAACAATGTCAATCCACTAAACTCGAGGAGATTTGCCACTAAACACTAAATCAGTTTTTTAAACTTCCAGACGCTCGTTTCGCCAACCATGTTGTCATCATCAAGAGATGATTTAATGAGAGTTTAGTGCTTCACACTGAAGGTTCCACTAAAACAGTTGAATTTCAATTCAGTTATTCTTATTCTCATATGAAATCCTGTAATGAGCTTATTAATAATTACTTTATTAAAAAAAAAGGAATCAAAGTAACGGACATATATATATATATATATATATATATATATATATATATATATATATATATATATATATATATATATATATATATATATATATATATATATATATATATATATATATATATATATATATATATATATATATATATATATATATATATATATATATATATATATATATATATATATATATATATATATATATATATATATATATATATATATATATATATATATATATATATATATATATATATATATATATATATATATATATATATATATATATATATATATATATATACAACGCCTTTCCTATTTGCTAATTCTGGCCATTTTCCTTGAATTGTTGTCTTCAACCGATTTAATTTTGAACAGTAGAGTGCATATATGCATATACCGTCATAAAACGTCATGTCGAAGGCAATAGCTTGATGACATCATTAGATATATTGTGCCCGAATGGCAGACTAAAGCTTAGGACCCCGAGAGTTGGAAGCATGCTGAAGAGGCCTTCAGCCTGCAGTGGAGTGACACGGGCTGATGATGTATTATGTATTTATAACAAGTTATTGTAATAATTAATTATTAATTTATGGGTTGCGTATAAATAGCTTGAAGACATCACCCATTACATTCATTAATTCATTTAAAAAAAAACATATTATATTTTACAATCTATTGGAACGAGAAAATGAAATAAATATTTTTTTTTTTAATTTTGGGAGAATATCATCCCATGATTCAGAACTGATCTAAGATCAAATAGTATGTACTAGTAGGCTAACTGAAAAATTTCGCGGAGCGACACTTATAGAGCAGTAAAAGCAAACTATATAATCTACTACATTTTTAAGTTTCATCCTTCATATGAACATATGTGAAGTTTCAAGTTTATCTATCAATTCATTCGTACAAAAACAGCAGCTTAAAGTAAACTTATCAGTTTTGCTTTTTAAAATGGAAAATATTGAAAATCGTGCAGTGATTAAATTATTTGCAAAAAAAAGGTTTAAAGGCAATTCAACTCCATAGTCAAATGGTAAATGTATTAGGTGAGTCTGCTCGTTCAAAAACAACGGTTTGTAAATGGGTAGGTGAGTTTCAACGTGGTCATACAAGCCTGGATGATCGTCGTTCTCGACGTTCAATAAGTCCAACTACTGAATAAATAATTACTTCTATACATGATATGGTTATGGATGAGAGACAATTGACTTTAAGTGAAATTGCTAAGGGCATATGCATCTCAACTGAACGGGTATTTCATATTTTGAAAAAAAAAATAGGGTTGAGAAAGCTATGTACAAGATCGTCGTTTTGCAGCTATTGATGAGACTTGGGTTTACCACTATGATCCTGAACTTCGAGAACAAACCGCAGAATGGACTGAGCCCGGCTGTTGAGCTCCGAAGCAACCAAAGTGGCCAAAATGAACCAAAAAAGTTATGGCATCAATTTTCTGCAATGCAATGGTAAAACTATAACAGGACAGTATTACTCAAACCTTTTGGATCAATTGGATGTAAACGTTCTTGAGAAAAGACCTGCACCGGCTCATAGATGTGCACCGGCTCATAGAGGTGTTCTTGCAATGGCCAAATTGAAGGAGTTACACTACCTACGAATTGTTGGAGCATTCACCATATTCACCAGATCTGACCCCCTCTAACTTTCATCTATTCCCAAACTTCAAAAAATTCCTACGTGACAAGCGTTTTTCATCAAATGAAAAAGTTATAGCAGCCGTAGATGAGTATTTTGACGGACTTCCGAAAATCACTTCAAACATGGAATTAATGAATTGGAGAACCGCTGAAAACAATGTATTGAGCTCAAAGGAGAATATACGGAAGAATAAAATGATTTTTTCAACTATAAGCTTGTTTTATCATTTCCACTCCACAAACTTTTCGATTTGCTTAATATAGTTAGAATACAAAGGATACACGGTGAAGCTTCGAGGCTCCCCCGGCTCTTACTTCATAATCAAACCAGAATGTTTCCTCTATTTCTATTGTCTAACTCTCAAAAACTCTAGACCGAAAATTAGCCAAAATTCTGGACTGTTTCCGGTCATAAATTCGGTGTCAATGACGCTTTTCAATCACCGAGGTCTCGGCCAAGCGAAGGCCCTCGCCGCTCTACCTCTCCCTCCATCCCGCTTTTCGAGTTTAATTAAATCCGCAGAAACTTTAAACAAACACCGAAACCGGAAACGATCAATCCATAATTCATCCAGCGGTAACGTGAAGCGACAAAGGAGCGAGGACGGATCTGTTAGAGACAGGGAATAGGACGCTGCCGCGGGTTTCCTCAGTTTCGCCTCTCTCGAAAAACGCCGTTTTCGGTTTTAATTTTTTATAAAGAGGATGTCCCGAGGACGCTAACAATCTCCATCTAGTTGTGCTTATGCTCGTATGAAATTCCATCAGGCGTTTATTACGAGAAGTACGTCGGTATGCGGGAAAGATATTTATGCAAAAATAACAGATTGAGGGCTTTTCCGCTCTGAATTTGAATTGTTGGTATCGCGAGGATCTAATCTAAATACATAAAGGATTGCAGTAAATCACTGCAGTAGTGCACTGTAAATCATCTTAATGAAACAGGAATACTACTGAAATAGAATTATGTACAGTAGCAGAGTAGATTAGATATGGTCAACTTCTTTTCATTGAAAAAGATTCCACTACAATACGAGGGTTGCTATTTATGTATCTGGAATTGGCTACAATGGTATTGCATAAAAAATGAAATACGGAAGTTCTCAGGGGGGCGAACTGTTTGTCGATGGAGGTTCTTGTGGGAAAAGGGCGTCTATGTTAAGCGGAGCATTTGGCCTGGCTAGACGACCACATCTCTAGAAAAGTGTATATTATATGGTGAATTGACCACAAGTGAGACAAACAGGTCAGAAATTTTGCCTTTGATGCTTTCCATGGAACGTTAAAGGACGTTAATGCTAGTCATCAATGGAGACAACCCAGTTCATCGGTATCAAGGACTGAGGACTAGAAATAAATACATCACGCCTCCTAGCCAGTTCGAATGTCTGGAATGTGATCGCGTCATCTTATCTAGAATAGATCACTGAAGAACACACGCCCGTTAATATCGCATGCCAATCCCATATTCAAGTACTCGGCAGCTATATAAACATACATATATTTTGGAAAGTTTTTTTTTACAGTTACGTTAGGCTAAACTTGAGGATATTTACCACTAAACACCAAAACACTTTTTTGAACTGCTCGACGCACGTTTCGCTAACCATGTTAGCATCATCCGGAGATGATTTAATCTAATTCTAAAACTAAACTATGTTATATTTATATGAAAACCATATCTAACCAAACGTGTAAAAATCATGAACCGTGAAGTGTACTAAGCCTTACATTAATAATTGAAAAAGTTGACTGAAAAGAATCGGTCCTTTATCTCGGTTCATGATTTTCTTACATTTTTCTATTTGAATGTTTTCATATGCATCCAAAGCCCTATTATTATTAACACTTTTAATTAGTCTTAAATTACTAATATCTATACTGTGGTCATGTTCGATTGCATGTTGGGCAACACAAGATTTTTCATTTCTCCCATATCTAATGTGGGCAATATGTTCTTTATATCTTGTCAATATGGATCTTTTTGTTTGCCCAATATACCTTCGATCACAGTCTTGACAACTAATTTCGTAAATTCCCGACTTTTCATGCTGCTCTACTTTATCCTTTGGATTACCCAGAACTTCTCTTAATTTATTATATGGTTTGTACACAACCTTAATGTCCACTTTTGTCAAAATTTTGCCTAGTCCTCTTGTCATCTGGGCATCAAATGGTATTCCCATGAATTTCTTTGTGTTCTGATCCTTTTGAAAAGTCGAAGATTCTTTCAATAATTTTCTGAACTTCTTCTGTTCAGAATTTTTTTTCTGAACTTCTGTAATTAATGTAAGGCTTAGTACACTTCACGGTTCTGATGATGATGATTTTTACAATGATTTTTACACGCTTGGTTAGGTATGGTTTTCATATAAATAGAACATAGTTCAGTTTTAGAATTAGATTAAATCATCTCCTGATAACGTTAACGTTTAAAATGTAAATGCCTCTTATAGACTGTCAATTCACCATGAAAAAATACACGATTAACAGCAGAAATGGAAGTTGGAAGGCGAACCCCACTGGGGGGATCGACAAAGCCCAGTTCAGGCTTATTGGGTTTGTGAAGAACAAACATAATTACAGGATTTGGGCTGATGAAAATCCTCAGGTGATTCAGAAGTTACCTCTTCCTCCTCAGAAAGTCACTGCATGATACGGTTTTTGGGCTGGAGGAATAACAGAACCTTATTTTTTTTAAGACTATAATGGAAATCGTGTTACTGTTATCAGAAAACAATATTTTCTTATTGTTACTGTTATTACACATCTCGCCAGACAATCGAGTTATTGCAAAAAAAAATTCTTTTGTTTCGTGAAATGACAATGGTAACTGGGCACCAAGTTGATGCGATCTCACGCCCTTGGGCTGCCAAATACCAGTGAATCAATGAAATTGACTCTGAATTTGTAACACAGCCAATAATCAAATTTGTTCAGTGATATTCAATGTCACTATTATTCATTATTAGTGATAGTCCGGTATTTTTTATTTTATCTTGAAGAATAAATAATGAAATGAAGAACAAATATTGTTTGGTGCAGTTTTTGGGCTGAAGCTAATCCATATAAAAAGAGTTTTCCAATAACAGTATCGGAACTTAATAGCTAAGAAACGCAATAGCGACAACACTGTTTAAAATGTAAATGCCTCTTATAGACTGTCAATTCACCATGAAAAAATACACGATTAACAGCAGAAATGGAAGTTGGAAGGCGAACCCCACTGGGGGGACCGACAAAGCCCAGTTCTGGCTTATTGGGTTTGTGAACAAACATAACTACAGGATTTGGGCTGATGAAAATTCTCAGGTGATTCAGAAGTTACCTCTTCCTCCTCAGAAAGTCACTGCATGATACGGTTTTTGGGCTGGAGGAATAACAGAACCTTATTTTTTTAAGACCATAATGGAAATCGTGTTACTGTTATCAGAAAACAATATTTTCTTATTGTTACTGTTATTACACATCTCGCCAGACAATCGAGTTATTGCAAAAAAAAAATTCTTTTGTTTCGTGAAATGACAATGGTAACTGGGCACCAAGTTGATGCGATCTCACGCCCTTGGGTTATTTTTTGTGGGCTGCCAAATACCAGTGAATCAATGAAATTGACTCTGAATTTGTAACACAGCCAATAATCAAATTTGTTCAGTGATATTCAATGTCACTATTATTCATTATTAGTGATAGTCCGGTATTTTTTATTTTATCTTGAAGAATAAATAATGAAATGAAGAACAAATATTGTTTGGTGCAGTTTTTGGGCTGAAGCTAATCCATATAAAAAGAGTTTTCCAATAACAGTATCGGAACTTAATAGCTAAGAAACGCAATAGCGACAACACTGTTTAAAATGTAAATGCCTCTTATAGACTGTCAATTCACCATGAAAAAATACACGATTAACAGCAGAAATGGAAGTTGGAAGGCGAACCCCACTGGGGGGACCGACAAAGCCCAGTTCTGGCTTATTGGGTTTGTGAACAAACATAACTACAGGATTTGGGCTGATGAAAATTCTCAGGTGATTCAGAAGTTACCTCTTCCTCCTCAGAAAGTCACTGCATGATACGGTTTTTGGGCTGGAGGAATAACAGAACCTTATTTTTTTAAGACCATAATGGAAATCGTGTTACTGTTATCAGAAAACAATATTTTCTTATTGTTACTGTTATTACACATCTCGCCAGACAATCGAGTTATTGCAAAAAAAAAATTCTTTTGTTTCGTGAAATGACAATGGTAACTGGGCACCAAGTTGATGCGCTCTCACGCCCTTGGGTTATTTTTTGTCGGCTGCCAAATACCAGTGAATCAATGAAATTGACCCTGAATTTGTAACACAGCCAATAATCAAATTTGTTCAGAATCAAATTTGTTCAGTGATATTCAATGTCAGTATTATTCATTATTAGTGATAGTCAGGTATTTTTTATTTTATCTTGAAGAATAAATAATGAAATGAAGAACAAATATTGTTTGGTGCAGTTTTTGGGCTGAAGCTAATCCATATAAAAAGAGTTTTCCAATAACAGTATCGGAACTTAATAGGTAAGAAACGCAATAGCGACAATACTGTTTAAAATGTAAATGCCTCTTATAGACTGTCAATTCACCATGAAAAAATACACGATTAACAGCAGAAATGGAAGTTGGAAAGCGAACCCCACTGGGGGGACCGACAAAGCCCAGTTCTGGCTTATTGGGTTTGTGAACAAACATAACTACAGGATTTGGGCTGATGAAAATTCTCAGGTGATTCAGAAGTTACCTCTTCCTCCTCAGAAAGTCACTGCATGATACGGTTTTTGGGCTGGAGGAATAACAGAACCTTATTTTTTTTAAGACAATAATGGAAATCGTGTTACTGTTATCAGAAAACAATATTTTCTTATTGTTACTGTTATTACACATCTCGCCAGACAATCGAGTTATTGCAAAAAAAAAATTCTTTTGTTTCGTGAAATGACAATGGTAACTGGGCACCAAGTTGATGCGCTCTCACACCCTTGGGTTATTTTTTGTGGGCTGCCAAATACCAGTGAATCAATTAAATTGACCCTGAATTTATAACGCAGCCAATAATCAAATTTGTTCAGTGATATTCAATGTCAGTATTATTCATTATTAGTGATAGTCCGGTATTTTTTATTTTATCTTGAAGAATAAATAATGAAATGAAGAACAAATATTGTTTGGTGCAGTTTTTGGGCTGAAGCTAATCCATATAAAAAGAGTTTTCCAATAACAGTATCGGAACTTAATAGCTAAGAAACGCAATAGCGACAACACTGTTTAAAATGTAAATGCCTCTTATAGACTGTCAATTCACCATGAAAAAATACACGATTAACAGCAGAAATGGAAGTTGGAAGGCGAACCCCACTGGGGGGACCGACAAAGCCCAGTTCTGGCTTATTGGGTTTGTGAACAAACATAACTACAGGATTTGGGCTGATGAAAATTCTCAGGTGATTCAGAAGTTACCTCTTCCTCCTCAGAAAGTCACTGCATGATACGGTTTTTGGGCTGGAGGAATAACAGAACCTTATTTTTTTAAGACTATAATGGAAATTGTGTTACTGTTACATTTAATGTCGAGTTTACACAAATAAACCACGAACAATTCTTACATTCGGACACCATTGAAAATATATCACGAGATAATTGTCAATGCGTAATCGAAAGTTGGGCCTTCCAACAGACGAAAGGCATTTAAACGATATTATTTTCAAGACACGATACCATTATTTGTTCTTCAAGATATAATAAAAAATATCAGATTATCACTTCTAGTTATCATTCTGCCTCATTTTACGGTTCTAACACTATTTCGTTCAGAATTCACTAAAAAAACTTTAAACTGAAAATCAGCCAGAGCTCCGGTCGTAAATTCAGTGCGAATGACGCTCATCAATCGACAAACTTTCAGTCATGTGGAAAACCTCATCGTTTCAACACGGTTTCCATCCTGCTTTTTAAGTTATATTAAACCTACACAAACTTTAAACAACCACCGAAACAGATCAATCCATTATTCATACGGTGGCGATGTGAGGCAAGGTAGAAGTGGGGACAGGTCCGCTTGAGACGGGAATAGAAAAACTCAAGTACTCGTTTTCAATTTTAATTCTTCATGAGGTGGATGTCCCAGGGGCACTAACAATCTCCATCCACTTTTGTTTATAATATGTTTATATGTTTTTACAAAAATACTAGATGGAACCTATTTTTTTATTCTTTATTTAACTAGCTGCTAACAGGAGCACCTAATTTAAGTGTTAAAAAGATTGTGGCTTCACCAAACACCAAATTACTTGTTTCCAAGTTCTAAAGGTTAGATTTAATCATCTCCTAGTGATTAACAGTTAGGGAAACGCACATCGGGAAATTAAAAACAACTTATCTAGTGGTTTGTGATAAGTCTTATTGCTATACTTTTGAATTGCAAAAGCCTGTTCTTTCAAAAGTATTGAGAAGAAATAATGAATTTAAACTAAATTAGGCGAAAAAACGAAAAAAACATTTTCTTTCTTTGAGATAAAATTTGGCCTTCCAAGCTTTGTCGACACCGTAATACTTTTTCTTGCAGAAATCCAGTTTTAATGGTTGGACAATCATTCTCCAAATGTCATCATCATGGACAATCATTCTCCAAATATCATCACCAAACTATTTATCAAATAAACCTTTTAAAAGCACTTAAAGAAAATTTATTCAAATTGATTCCACTATGAACAAGAAAGCAATCACATGGCCACAGAACTTCAACTGCACTCCTACTAATTCCAATTGGTGCGCGATTTTAAGCCCAATGATGCCAATCGACGAAAAGTACTCGTAGTCACAGTACTGCAACCTCCATAGTAACTTTTTATGACTATAACTTCTTATTATGTGGATTGTTAACCATTATACGCGCTATGCGCACGAGAATTTTTCAAAACCTAACTGCTATGAGAAATGATTGATGATTTCTTATAAGAATATGAGGAATTACAAGTTTGGACACTGAAACACTGAGAATGAAGTCTATAGAGGAGACCAGGAAGTAGCTAAAACGATTTGATAGCGATGCCGAAGAAAAGGCTAACAAAGAATATCTACAAAACTAAAGCAAATAATAAAAAAAAGAAATGGGAGAGACCGACACAAACGCGATACCAAAAACTATACTAAGCAGAAATTGCGCGTGCTTCACACTTAGTAAAGTTAGCAAAAGACAAATGGAAAAAATGGAAGAGCTTCATCAGTTTAAAACCTGTTTAAATTAATAGTTACTTGAATAAGTAAATATATAAGTAGATAACTGCCAGCAATGTGAAGATACAAATCTCGATGATTATATCAGAGTATATATATATATATATATATATATATATATATATATATATATATATATATATATATATATATATATATATAGGGTGTTATGTAAACATGCGGCAAAAATGCAAAGGGTTATTCCTTGTCCTATTCTAAGAATATTTGTCCTATGATGATTTTTGAAAAACCCCTTTGTTTCGAAGATACAGGGCGAACAAAATTTGCGACAACCATATTCGATATTTGTTGAAATCATTAATGTAAATAAAAGTAGGGTGTACGTCAATGAGTTTATCAAGTACAAAAAAAAAATTTTTTCGATCTCGATCACTTGGAACGGCTGTTTTATCTAGTAAGTGGATTTCATCAGTCGTAATTGTTAACATAGATTGAGTGGCGTTTGGCTGTTTGACGTGTCTTAATAGTGAGTGAAGTCCTCTATCATAATGTATATAAACGCCGAGATGACTGACATGTACTTCATGTATGGACTTGCTGATGGCAATGCATTACAAGCTAGGCGATTGTACAGTGAACGATTTCCAGCCCGTAATGTCCCCGACCGAAAAATCTTCGAAAACATTCATCGACGTCTTCGTCAAACAGGCACATTGAAACGAACTGAAGGGTCAGGAAGATCACTGACTGTAAGAACGGTACATTTGGCACAGAATGTGCTGGACATGATAGCGGAAGAGCCTGGTAGTTCTAAGCGAAAAATTGCAAATACTTTGAATGTGAGTCACAGTTTGGAAAATTCTTAAGGACAATTTGTTGTATCCATACCAGATTCAACGCGTTCAGGCACTACTACCTGTTAATTTTCCTCCACGTATTGCATTATGTCAGTGGATATTGCAAACTTTACTTCGCATCCCTCTATTCCTTACACAAATTCTTTTCACCGATGAAGCCACTTTCGCAAGAAACGCAATACGGAATTTTCATGATAACCATGTGTGGGCGGATGAAAATCCGCATGAGGTATGCGAAGATCGTTTTCAACATCAGTTCTCGTTGAATGTTTGAGTTGGAATTGTAGGTGACTATCTAATTGGACCGGTATTTCTATCACAAAGACTTACTGGCGAAGTGTATCGCAACTTTTTGGAAGCAACGCTGCCTGAAAGATGTACCATTGGCAACAAGGCATGAAATGTAGTTGATGCACCACCACATTTCAGTTTGGTTGCTCGTGATTTTTTAACTGCAACATAAGGATATCGCTGGATTGGTCGAAGTGGGCCACACACATGGCCTACTCGATCCCCGGACTTACACCCCCTGGATTATTTCTTCTGGGGATATCTGAAATCATTAGTTTACGCTACTCCATTGAAGAATTTGGATGATTTGCGAAATCAGATAATTGCTGGGTGTAACTCAATTAGAAACGACCCTGGTATGTTTGAAAGAGTTCGGGAGTCAATCACGAGAAGATTGAATGCTTGTATCAAGGCTGGAGGAAGTCATTTCGAACATTTATTGTAGATTGAGCAACTTTACATGTACTTTTTGATAATAAAATGTTGTTAATATCGTAAATTTTGTTCACCCTATATCTTCGAAACAAAGGGGTTTTTCGAAAATCATCATACGACAAAATATTCTTAGAATAAATCAAGGAATAACCCCTTTAATTTTTGCCGCATGTTTACCTAACACCCTGGAGATATATATATATATATATATATATATATATATATATATATATATATATATATATATATATATATATATATATATATATATATATATATGGTGTCCCGAAATAACTTGGGAGGTAACTCTAGGGGTTAAATAAAAAAAAAGTTCCTATAAACATACCCCAAAAATTGCTTCTTAACGGAGTTAATAAAATTGAAAAAAAATCTATGAATATGAATCTACAGTGGACCATAATTTCAAAGTATGTTCAAAAAAATATAATTGATTGTAAACGTTTTAGTAGAGTACTAGTAAACAGCTGGTTACGAATTTTTTTTATTAAAGTACCCTAATTGTTAAGAATTGGTTTTGAATCAGAGAGAGGAACTGTTTTTCTTCTTGCCTTTTTCCGGAAAATTAAATCATCATTAAATAAAAATTTTAATTGAGATGATGACGGTATAGAACTCGGATCAAAGCGAACGACGACCCGAGAAGGAAACTTTCCGTTTTATCGACGTCGTCCTACTGTTTTCGGCGAGTATTAAGTCGAGACCCGGTGAGGGGAAGGGGAGGCAACGGCGGCGGGCAACGAAGCCCGAAACACTGACATTGGCAACATCAATCTTCCCCCCCCCCCCCTCCACCTTTCTCTCTAACTTCCGGTTTCATTATAAAACAGATTCATCTTCCAGAAAACGGTAATGTGGCGCGAGACTGAGTGACCACGTTCCCAGATTATCCCTAATTGGAAAAATCGTTTTTGACCCTTAATATACAGGGTGTTTTGATTCAATATTCCAAGTAAAATTGGTAAAATGACCCAGTACAATTCTGCAGACGCTGAAAAAGTACAGATTAATGAGTGCAAAATGGCTAAATTATTTTTCGAAATATTTTCCTTTTGATGGTGGCATCACGTGGAGAAAGGGTGAAAGATTTCTGTAATATATATATTGCAAGAACTGTTAATCGAACTTGACAACATACATTGGGATATTATTGGGCTCTGTGAAACACGAAGGAAGGGTGAAGAGTTAATCAAACTGGAACCAACTGGACACGTACTCTACACTCGAGGTACGGAAAATGGCCGATGTGGCGGAATAGGATTCCTCATCAATCGAAAGCTGAAGGACAGTGTGGTAAAATTTGAAAGTACATCCGACCGATTAGCCCAATGCGTCATTCAGCTGAATAAAAAGTTTAGGCTTCAAATCGTCCAAGCTTATGCACCAACTATAAGCCATAAAGATGAGGAAATTGAGGAATTTTATGATGATGTGGCCCAGCTTTTATACAAGGAGAAATGTAGGTACAAAATCCTGATGGGTGATTTTAATGCCAGAATTGGAACAACAAGAACAGACGAAAATGCAACTGGCCCATATGGAACTGGTGAGCGAGACAATAGAGGTGACAGATTAGTTGATTTTGCTGAAGGACAAGAACTATATATTATGAATTCATTCTATAAGAAAAATATCAGCAGAAAATGGACATGGAAAAGTCCATCTGGGCTCACAAGCGAAATTGACTACATCATGACCAACGATAAAACAATATTTACCAATTGTACTGTCCTTAACAATTTTAATGTTGGAAGTGACCACCGAATTGTACGAGCAAGGGTTCGGATTGACTGTCGAAAAGAGCGCGAAAAAATGGTAAGATCAAAAAAGGGCAAGGTGGATTCTGGAAAACTGCTGGAGAGAGGAAGCGATTTTGAGATTGCTTTGTCAAACCGGTTTGCTGCGTTACAAGATCCAGAGGAGGTGGAAATATCAGTTCAATATGAAGAAATCGCCAACAATGTACTTCAAACGGCTGCTTCAATAGCACCAGAAGAAAAATGTCTCAAACAAACAAAAATCTCCAGTGAGACCATTGATTTAATGAAGAAACGGCGAGCAATGAGAAATGCAGGTAGTCCTTTTGGCAGGGTCGAGTACACTGAGCTCTGCAAAACTATAAGAAAACGTATCAGAGAGGACACGCGCCGATTCAATATGCAGCTAGTGCAAAAAACCCTGGAAGAAAACAAAGGAATTAACAAAGCTAAACAGAAGCTGAGAAACAAAAGAACGCAAATATATGCTTTAAAGCGTGAGGATGGCACAGTGTGCAGGACGCGTACCCAAATGTTAGAGATTGTCAGAAGGTTTTATTCCCAGTTATATGAAGATCAGAGCCAGTCAGGGACAGCAATACCCACGGAAGAACAATATATAATACCAGATATCCTAGTGGAGGAAGTAACAAATGCTATAGAATTGATGAAGAACGGCAAGGCTCCAGGAAAGGATAGTGTAACTGTCGAAATGCTAAAAGCTGGTGGTCGGACGTTACATAAAACACTGGCAAAATTATACTCAAAATGCGTCAAAGAACAAAAAGTACCTGACTTATGGAAAAATGCAGAAGTGATCCTTTTACATAAAAAAGGAGCACAGGAAGATTTAAAGAACTACCGTCCAATAAGCCTCCTATCAGTGATGTACAAAGTTTTCACTAAGATAATTTCTAAAAGAATATTAAAAAAACTGAATGACGCACAACCAAGAGAACAAGCAGGATTCAGAAGTGGATCACATCCAGGTTGTACAGCAGGTCATAGAAAGGCACAACGAATACACCATGCCACTGTGCTTGGCTTTTATCGACTACGAAAAAGCATTTGATTCCATCTCAAAGCATGCGATAATGGATGCACTGCTTAGTCAAGGTGTAGAGAGAGCCTATGTAAACCTATTAGAATCGATATATGATGGAGCTACAGCCACAATTCACCTTGATGATCTTGAAGTGGGAATTAATATAGAACGAAGTGTACGGCAGGGTGACGCAATATCGCCTATTCTTTTCTCGGCTGGCCTTGAAGAAGTATTCCGTAAACTGGATTGGGAACAGGATGGGGTAAAGATCAATGGTGCGAACTTAAACCATCTTAGATTTGCAGATGATATTATTCTCATTTCACAAGACCCAGAGGAGCTGCAAAGACGCATACAAGAACTGCAAAGGGCTGGCGAACCATTTGGCTTGAAAATAAACCTGAAAAAGAGTCAGGTTATGTTCAATAACTTCGCTCAGGACAGAAGAATTTCAGTTTTAGGAAGGGATTTAGAGATTGTGGACAGCTTTGTATATCTTGGGCAGAGGATTTCCATGGAGGGGAATACCGCCCGGGAGGTGGAACGGCGTGTTAAATGTGGCTGGCAGGCATTTGGTAGGCTCAACATAGTGTTTAAGAGCAGACTCCCACTTTGCCTGAAAAGAAAAGTATTCGATCAGTGCGTTCTACCCGTTATGACATACGGAAGTGAAACCTGGACACTCACATCGCAATTAATTCAAAAACTTCGGGTGGCACAGAGGGGAATGGAAAGATGTATGCTTGGCATTACAAGACGAGACAGAAAGTCCTGCGCATGGATCAGGGAACAAACAAAAGTCTGTGACATCATTGGAAGAGTAAAACAGTTGAAATGGAGATGGGCAGGCCATATAGCGAGGCGATGGGACGACAGATGGACCAAGGCAATCCTGGAGTGGATACCGCTTGATCGCAAACGTCCGCGAAGAAGACCGAAAGCACGATGGACTGATGACATCGTTAAGTATATTGGACCCGAGTGGCAGAGGAAAGCCCAGGACCGTGAAGGTTGGAAGCATGCTGAAGAGGCCTTCATCCTGCAGTGGATCGATACGGACTGATCATGATCATGATATATATATATATATATATATATATATATATATATATATATATATATATATATATATATATATATATATATATATATATATATATATATATATATATATTCTACTCTCTTACATTCGATATTCATACAGTTTGGAAATATACAATAATAAAATCAAATGGACGCACTAACTAAATAACCACAATATATAGATATAGATTCACACAACTCATTTGAAAAACATGTAGACTGTATATTTTATTAATATTTTTTCTAAAATTTCGCGTTTCGCTAACCATGTTAGCATCATCAGGAGATGATTCAATCTAAAAATTGAAAATCTTCAGATTAAATAATCTCCTCATGATGTTAACATGATTAGGGAGATGTTAAATAAAGTGATTTGGTGCTTAGTGACAATCTCTTTGAGTTTAATGCTTGACATATTTGAAGAAAACGAAGATTCGACCATTTTTGAAAAACAAACAAACTTTCGAACACAGCCGAAACGTGTATTCGTGAAAATTATTATTTTTCGCTCTTAAGTATTGAAAATGGCATATTGGAGTGCTTATTCTTATGTTAAAAAATATTTTTTAACAAAAAATTATTTTTCAGTTCAACCACCTTATATAACTAACTCACTGTTATGTGAGTATTTTTATATTAGTTACCATCATTAAAATTTAATAATATTTTACTATATTGGAAAGGATCATATATAAAGGCTATATTTTCTTCATTTAAAAGTATTTTTAAACTAATAGAATTATCTCAGAATAATCAGTAACTGTTCTAAATGGGTAAATATACCCATCGGCTAATACATAATTTCTGAACCTCCGACAATCACGAACGCACCTGAGGTGAAGACGAATTTATCAGTCACCCCCTGGAAGTGCCAACGAGGAAACCCAGCGTTAAATAAAACAGATTTCTGGTAATAATTTTGTTAAATGTTTCATTCCGTTCGTCTGGGGGATGTTTGGTTAGTTTACAACATCGACGAATGATTTATGGCCGTACGTGGTTCTGTCTTCCAACACAGTAGAAATTGTTCTGCCAACATGTAGTGGATCTTAGCTGTACATTTAATTTATATATAGGCGGAAAGTTATTCTCCCTAATATACAAGAAAACATGTGGAGCGTTTGTTTCAAATATTTTTATTTTTCAATATAATTTCCATTTTCAACATAACATAATATTTCATTAATAACAATATAAATAGTTTTGGATGGAGCCTTACAAAAAAATAAATATGAGAATAAATGTAAATAAAACAAAAAGTATGATCATATCAAGAGAACAGAAAATAATGGGGATACCATTAGGGATGATGGAACTTTGACAGCTCATGGCCATATTTGTTTACCAATTTTTGACATGTCTTGTCAGTTGTTTTCCGAAAGGTTTACAATTAAATCATGGTCCGTTTCACATTAGAAGGACATTTGGAACTTGTAATACTCAACGAGCAATTCAGATCAATCGTGGTGGTCCTTCTGAACAGTCTATTGATCGTATTATTAGAAAATGTGTTATTGAAAGTGAATTTACTCTCCATGATAGTATGATGCCTGTACAACAGAAAAAAAGCCAGAACTGCTAATAATATTGCCTCCGTTCAAGCAAATGTAGCCGAAAATGACAACGTTTCGGTTGCTCGCCGCTTGCAAGAGTTAGGCCTCTCGCCAATGACAACCTGGCCAATTTTGAGGTTGGACTTAGGCTTGCATCCATATAATATGGTACAAGTACAAGAATCGAAGCCACCCGACCATCGTATTCGAACTCCTTTAGATTATTTTCTCTAGGGACATGTGAAATGTGCGCCAGGGTCATCGAAAAATGGTGCAGATCCGTATCTGCAAAAAGAGTCATGGTAGCCATTTGACTGAAATCTTGTTCCAATCATAAATTGCATGTCTAATTCACTTAAATAAAGCAATCGGAACCGATTTTGAGCAAACAGTGTGTTTTATTTAATTTTAAAGTTCCATCATTCTTATTGGTAGATCCTGTACACAAAGTAAGATTGAAAGACAACACAACATAACACAAGGTTAAAAATTATAAGTAGTTAGGGACAAAATAGAAAAATAAATAGATGAGAGAATGGAAGAAGCAAGAAAAATTTTCGATAAGATGAACAACACTTTTAAACAAGAGAGAAATACCAAAGAATATAAAAACAAAAGTAGTAAAATAATAGTAAGACCAACTCTATTATTATGGAATGAAAATGCGATTCTTAAGTAAGATCGAACAATAAACAAGAAGAGGCAGAATAAGAAATTAAATATAGACAGAACCTGCAGTGTAAAGTCAATAAATGAAAAATTGCTGGAGGACAACTTAGATGATTGGGACACACAGTGTACCCCAAAAATATTCGAACACCCTATTTAAAAACTCATTGCAGCAGTTCCAATTTACAAGGAAAAAAAATATTTGGAGTGAAACTTCTTAGGCGGCGATTCGATAATCGATAACTG
This sequence comes from Cosmopolites sordidus, assembly GCA_031761425.1. Lineage (NCBI taxonomy): Eukaryota > Metazoa > Arthropoda > Insecta > Coleoptera > Curculionidae > Cosmopolites > Cosmopolites sordidus. The sequence continues at coordinate 200,001 of JARFXV010001282.1, forward strand.
GACGAGAATTGAGAGTGAAATTTCAAGGACGCGTCACGTTTAGGCACAATTCGTTACATGACAGAGAAGAAAGATATAACGTAGAGAGAAGGGGAAAGAGAGCTATACATTCCGACACCACGGGAGTGGAGCAATAGAGAGCGACGTATACATAACTATACAAAGCGATAGAATAAGATAGAGTCGCGCAGTTGTAGATGTACGCGTCAGACGCTATATATGAGCAGCTGAGATATCACGCGTTGTGTAATTAATATTTTGTCATTGTGTTTTGTGATTATTTGTTTTACAAATTTCACTTCTATCACGTGTACGATGCTGCACGCGCAATTTTTTTTCTTCCCGTATATTTTACGGTTCTTACTCCCTTTTAGCATTTTATATAACAAAGTTCCGAAATAATCAGTTTCAAGAAAATCAATTTTAAGAAAAAAACATAAATATTTATACACAATAAACTCAGAGATTTACATGTGTTTCGTTTAATTTAAAACAGTGATTTGGTGTTTAATAATAAATTATCTTCGAGTTTAGTGTTTCACACTGAAGATTCCCATAGAAGAATTGATTATAACCAATATAATGATATATTAAAAAATCCTGTAATTTTATACGATAAAAGAAAAAATAAATTATGACATTTTTACTGAAAACTTTAATGTTTCTAACTTGCCTTTCCACTATTCCAGCACGTTAATAGGAAAGCTCACTTCAGTGAAGTTGATACCCTCAAGGATCATCTGGCGGAAACGTAAGTGTACGTATCGCGGCGTTATTTACTAGACTCAACTTCTAACGACTTCAAGAAGAAGTAAAAAAAACACGGTTTTCGTCGCAATAATTCACGCCGCTCCGTTATCTCCCTAACATTTTCCCGAGAAAAACTACCGTTAATTGTCTAAAACATCTCTGAGCGCCCTGGCGTTTTTTTTTTCGCTGCAGTCACTCCTGCATAAGATCCAGGAGACGGGTTGGTTGTTGTAGTTTTAAAGGACGTTTTTGTACAGATAACGACTTAATATCGCTCTAAATGACGTCGTTAAGGGATAGTGTTGCGAGTTTCGCCTGTTAGAGGGCGTTTCTTACTCGACCGTCCTTTGCCAGAGCCCTAATGGCATTCATGGGAAATTGACAGAAAGAAAAGCAATAGACTTTAATGGAGCATTGGCTAAACTATCAGTGGAGAATACATTTTTAATGGTTCAAAATATATAAATAGGAAAGTGCTTTGTTTTGATTATCAAAACATGAACTTCAATTATGATATTCGGAATGTCAGCTATTAAGAGATTTCCCGAATTATTTCACGATTTCTGCAACTCAAGCCTAACGCAAGTGTAACCAAATGACTAGAATATTTATCAAGTACGAGGGTTGTATAATAGGTACCCGGCTTTGACAAGAAAAAAATTTTTATGTGTAAAATTTATTTTATTTTCCAACATAATCACCTTTCAGTGCCATACACTTAATCCAAACTATTTTCTATATTTTGTATCCCCTCTAAAACATACGATTGTTCCAACCCTTCAAAGTAAGTGTTCGTTGACTGTTCGTGACTCTTTTTTTGGTCTCTGGTGTGCTGTGATGAATCCATGTTTCGTCAAAAATTATGAACAGACGCCAGAAATCATTCCGATTGCATTATAACATCACTAAACATTCTTTTGAAGTTGATACACTTGTGTGTTTATTGTCAAATGTGAGCACCCATCTTGCAGAAAGGTTTTCTTTTTCATATCCAAATGAATTGTTAAAATATTCTGCACCCGTTCAATCGAAATGCCCACAGTCTCAGCCATCTCACGTACTTTCACTCTCCAATCGTTTATCACGACATCGTTGATTTTTTCAATCATTTCTGAAGTTGTCCCCTCATTTGGACGACCTAGACGATCTTCATCAAAAATGCTTGTACGGCCGCGTTTGAAATCGCTGAGCTCCGTTTTAATCTCATCGTTTGTTCTTTTTCAAAAACAAGTAGTTTATAACAACTACTCGATATTAAGTTCTTTTCCATTGTTGTAAAATTACAAAAGTTCTATTTAAATGGCTGCCAACACAGCAATTTGACAGTATTGTGAAAGGTTATATTTACGAAAAATGTCACTTTTTAAATACTAGCAGGACAGGTACTTATCATACATACAGCCCTCGTATGATTCGTTAGATGGTGTTCTACGAAGTTCCAGATAGTTTTTTATCTTGACCGAGTAAAGCAAACAAGTTTTATCTTTTTTTGAACTCGGGATAAAATTGAAATTCAAACTGATATGAAGTTTGAAAACAATGAAAATTAATCTGTGCTCCACGCGAAAATTGCCCACTGCTTTGCCACATTTCCACCAAAACGTCATCAAGTGTGTTCTGATGCCGGTTTCTGGCTTTAAGGCGTCATCACTCAGGTTCAAGCTGATCGTTCGGAAAGCAGCCGAAGCAATTACTTATAATTGCTTCGGCTTGCTTCAATAATTGTTCGCTTGAATAATTTTAATACTCTCCACTGGCCCATCTATACCTGATACCTAGACCGGGCCTGGGCGGGTTATAAACGATTTCGCACAGCGGACATCATCACAGGATGGTGTGGATTGCATTGTATTGCAGTCTACATCCGACGGTTTAAGGTCAGAAACCGGTCTCGGAGACCCTTGCTGACGTTTTGGTGGCGATTGAAGGAATGGGCAATTTTTGAGAGGCCTCACGCACGTTTTGGGTTGATGTTTCAAATCCATCGAAGTTACATGGTGCATTTGGAAGCACTTCCTACTCATCGAAGTGCAGCCAGATGCACCGTATTGGAGGAATATGACCTCCCAGCTATTACTTTCTATTCCCAAACTTTAAAAGAAAATTTCAAATTATGAGATCATAGCTGAGACAAAGAAACCTTCGAACTTTGTTGATCTAAATGTACCGAGCTACATCGTAGGTTATGATTTTTTTTAACCCTCGCTTATTTTTTCCTTTAATCTTGTGTATGTAGACAGTCCAGATGCTGTGACATCCCTGTGACACATGATGTATTGACATCCACTGTGTACATTATTGTTTTGTGAGGTTATGCCTCTTGCTTCATCCTAGCAGATATACTATTTTGTGAATTTAGAGCTGGGTCATTACGAACCACCTAGGAATTAGAAAATATGTATGGGTGGGTAACCCTTTCAAAGAGAGACGAGGCTTGCATACTGCATTTTAACAGGCAGGAGTGTAAAATCCGACCACGCAAAGTTCCAGGCTCTTGAGAGGCTCTTGAGATTCTACGTTGGTTACTCGCCACTCGGATAGCCTAAGGGGAGTGCTGACCGGTTCGGAGCCAACGTTAAGCTGTAGGTCCAATTGCTAAATATCCTCAGTTGCTAATGCGCCTCTAATTCTAAATCTTTAATTTTAAATTCCAGTTATAAATTACGAAATAAAAAGGTATAAAGTCTGATTAAGCACGTGATCTTTTATTTTACGAAGAATTGCACACAAAATAGAAGAAGGAAAAAGTGAAATGTCTGAGAGGAAATATCTTCACAAATACATACACTCAATGAATATTACCGTGGGTTTGTGAACATAGCTCCAACGTAGGAAGCTTAATATTTCCGATATTGCTACAACAACACGAGGACCGTGGCGAAGCCGGAGGCTCCATTGTCGACGTCTGGACTGCTCGCGGCCATTTTAATTTTCTCCATTCGCGAAACAAAAACCCCTTCCAAACGGTCGGATAATTCGATTGTCGTATACCGTCATAGCGTCACGTTTAAAGAATATTTAACGCGTCGACAAGAAAATATTTAATTTGGAATGGTCTTTTTTGTTATTACGACATATCCAGAATTCAGAATAGTGATTTGGAATTGGCTTAATTCGGTGACGATCAAATATATTATCAAAATTAATTATTTATCTTATCTATATTAACTATCTCTAATTATACTATGGAACAAAAAAAATGCAACAACCGGTGCATACGGCCAAATTAAACACTATTCTTATGATTCTGTTACATTTTTAGAAGTGTCTGTGAAAGCAATTCTCTACATTTATACTAATATGATATATACAAAATGATGTACACAAAAATTATTAAATTATTCCAGTAAAATATATGTATTTGTCATAGTTTCATATTTTTTGTTCTCTAGTATATAAAGTGTTGTCCAGAAAGAGTGTCAGAACTTTAAAATGAAGCATAACGTTAACTACACGTGATAATCCCCTAATTTTTATTAATTAGATAAAATTGATTTTTATTAACAAGATAAAAATTACCAGATTATTCTATAATACTCATTGTAAAGTTCTGATACCATTATTAGACAACTTTTATTATAAGCATTTCATTAGGACGTTTACAAACAATTTAATGATGGTGTTGTTCCATCGCTGTTTATGGACGAGGGTCACGAAATAACTGTTAGATTCTGTAAACTAAAAGAGATTTAGCGCTAAAAATAAATCAGTTGTTATCAATTTCTCGACGCGCATTTCGCTAAATATTTATTAATCAATATAATTAATTAATATTAATATGAATTAATTAATCAGGAGATAATTCAATCTAGGAGATTCAATAATTCTAGGCGCCCCGAGAAATTGAAAACAAGTAATTTGGTGTTTAGTGGTAAATTTCTTTGAGTTGAGTCCTTCCCTCCAAATGTTCCCATGTTTTCATATCGAGGGTACTGTAATGCAACCACGTAACCCGATTTTTGGCGGTTTAAGGCAAAGTTATAAATAAAAATATTCATTAGTTTATTTTTTATTTAACAAAATTGAACAAATTCCCGTATGGCAAATCACGAAAAATGTGATATTCACAATCACGTATACGTATATATTCACAATCACGTATCTCGAAATACTAGATGACGCAAGGCTTAAGTATAAGTATTGCCAGAATGATTGTGGCATGTTAATTTTTTTCTTTTTTTGGGTTTTTCGTCGCGATCTAAAACTCAAAATATGTCAAAAACATCTGTTCTTATGTAAATAAAGAATCACTGGGTAGAAAACAAAAAACCAAAAGGAGACAAATTTCTCAGTGATTCTTTTTCTGTAATAAATTTGCCTAACAAACAAAAATTTAAAAATTTAAAAAATACAAAAATTTTCTGAAATAAATACGTTCAAAAGTTTGTATTTATTTTAGAATTTTTTTGAATTTTTTAAATTTTTAAATGTTTGTTCGTTAGGCAAATGTATTAGAGAAAAATAATCACTGAAAAATTTTGTTTTCGTTTTGTATTTTGTTTCTTACCCAGTGATTCTTTATTTACATAAGAACAGATATTTTTTAAGTTTTAAATTGTGGCAAAAACCCCAAAAAAAGAAAAAAATAAGGTTTAAGTATGCCTGAATTATATACCAATATATTGTAACCGTTTTATCACTGTGATTTTATTTACTTATTTATGTAATTATTAAGGGACGAACATAAAATAAACATAAAACGAAACGAAAACGAACATAAAATAAAACAGGATAAAGAAAAAAAAAGTGTGCAGCTAGTCAAGTAAAAAAATGTAAAAAATTTCGGAAAAACAAGAACAATTATTTGATTCATTCTGGATTGATATAAATTGGTTTGGTTTAACAAAAAAAAAGATTTCTCGAAAAAATTATTCTACTGAATCGCGACGAAGTTTAACTTTGCCATATAACCTTGTAGTATATCATCAAAGATTATTAATATGTAAAAAGATGTTCCTTAGTACTCTAGGACTGGGTGAAACTCAAGTTTTTAGCTGGGATAAAAAAGCAATGATACTGGTGTATTAAACAAAAAACAAAACCAAAGAATTCAAAAATAATCAAAGAAAACAATCACATGTAGAAGAGTTTTTAAACCAATGCCCTAAAACTGACTCACATTACTGTGGAAAACGTACTTCAAAATTATATCTGGATATTTTATAAAATTCTATTCATGACGCATATCGTGACTTAAAAAAAATATTTAGAAGAACATCCAGATGATGAAATACTTAGTTACGAACTTCTACGTAAAAAATGCGATCTATGAATATTTTTCAACAGCGAAAAATGTTTGAAAATTAATGTTGCTTTTAAAAATAAAAATGTTTCATGTTAATAATCATTTAAAGGAAAAAAACCGTGCTAGAGAAGAAAAAGATAATGACAAACTACATGCTTTTAGGTGGTCTATTTTCAACAGACATTGAAGAGTCATCAATTTACTATTTACAATATAGAGGATGGAATTCGGGATGGATGGTAATTTTTTTGCGTATTGTCTTATCGATTTCTTGGAAAATGAAATTGACCTAAACACACAGAGCATTTTACTGTGATGGCTGTAGTGCCCAGAATCGTAACATAACGTTAGGTAATGCTTTACTCCAGCTCACTATCAAAAACAATGTTGTTATTTATCAAAATATTTAATACCCATGTGATACCCAAATGGAATGGGATTCTGTCCATTCTACAATAGGACGTAAAAGAATCAAAGAATTATTTATAATAATACCATTAATTTAATATATCCTGTCAATAAAGTCAAGAACACCGCATACAAAACAATTACATATACAGGAAAAGTCACCAAATTAATTTCTAAACATTTGTCAAAAACAAGCGATATAAATATTGCATTCAGAACAAACCATAGTCTTAGACGCTTAATAAAAAACAATACAAGTCAAACAAATAAACTTCATAAATCAGGAGTTTATTTAATTGAGTGCGGTTCTTGTCCAAAAGTCTATGTTGGACAAACAGGAAGATCCTTTTCCACCAGGCTTAATGAACATAAAAGAAGTTAGATTAAAGAACAGAATAATTCTCACTATGCCAATCACTTAATGTTAGAAAATCACACTTTTAACGATAATTTCAAAATGTTGCATAACGAAAATAAATCTAAAAAACTAAAACTTTTAGAGAGCCTAGAAATTAATAAAAGAAAAAATTGGGATATTTTACTTAATGATCAGGTAGACTTGAATGGTTCACCCTTGTTAAACTTATATTACTCTAGACATTGAGACGCGGGACTCCCACTATCATCATTTATGGTTTTATTAGATTAGTTTAGGTAGCAACTGCTTTTCTTACTGTTAGTTTAATTTAGTGTGTATTTGAAAAAGACACTGTGTGTCGAAACAATTGTCATACGTACAAGTTTTAAATATAGTGGAAATTTAGATATTAATCTTGGTTTTTTATTTAAAATGAATTTCCATCAAGTATCGGCTACCTCAGTTAAATATATATTATTAATTATTATTAATAGTATAATTAATTCATTAATAGCAATTTATTATTATTATTAATTATATATTATATTATAACTCAATTAATTATTATTAATAATGTAATTAATATATTAATAATAATTTATTATTATTATGTATTATATTATTATTAATTAATTCTAAATTATATTGATTAATAATTATAATGAATTATTAATGAATTAATTACCATGTAGAAAATAACTTAAACGTTAATAATATAAAAAACTTCTTTCAAAATAATTGTGGGATTAAACTTTTGGCCGAGAGTGTATATTAAATAAAGTTGAATAATTTTTTCTTCATGTTGGTGGTTTAAGTCTACGCGTTTAATTATTAATTAATATTAACTTTATTAATTATATTATTAATTATAATAATATATTATATATTTTTTTGCCTTCTTAGCTGTTCAAAGCTAGCTAGTTTCGCCTTCGGTTGCGTCCCAAATAATGGTGATATGCGAACCTGTTTTCATCAAAACGCTACTTCGTGGGTCCTCACTATACGGAGCGACCCCAGAAGTGCCGCTTTTTGCATTTTCCAGGCCAAGATTGTTGAAACCGGTCTGCAGATTGGTATAATGTTTAAGTCCTTCATGAACGAATATTTCATGCCCACCAAGAACCGATAATAAGTATCAACAATTTTATAGAAAACCCTGGATTACATATCAGAAAGCTTGAAAAGAAGGTATCTGTACTGATCCCGCTTCTCCGCCTCTTTCGTAGTGATGTTAAGTTCCGCCGAGCAAGATAATTCGATAACATACATTTTTCTTGCAATGTTATCGATCAACACTATATCTGGTTTGGTTGCATTAAGCTTCCTAGTCGTAGAAAATGAATAGTTCCAGTAAATGCTCCATCGTGAGTTCTCCACAACTCTCTCGATTTCCTGAGGGGCATAGGGCAAGACCGGATCTTTGTCTATGCCATAACTGTTTCTTATATGGAAGTAAAGCACACGTAAAGCAAGCTGACAGGATGTGTGTAAATTAATGTCTGTTGTTAACTCTTGCACGCTCGACAGACAGTGGAGACATTTTGCTTTATATTGTTTTTCTTGTACATTAGCGTTCTCACCACTCCATCCTGACATGCCATTATGAACCCCTCGGTTTCGGACTTCAAGGAAGCAGACCGCAAGAAAGCAGATGTGCGTTCAGCGGATAAACCTTGCGTCTGGAGGTGTCGTATTATCATTATTATCATTTATTATATTATTATTAGTTAATTCATTATCATATTCTATTATTATATTATTCATTATATATTCAATAATTTAAACGTTACTAATAAAAAAAATTCTTTCAAAATAATTGTAGTGGTATTAAATTGTTATCCGGGGGTGTGTATTAAATATGTTTTTGTACAAACCTTCAGTAATGTTTAATAAGAATTATTTCATCAAATTTAAAATCAGTTGATACGCTAGAGTTACCTAAATAGACGAGTTTCATCCTAATACGCCACCGATTCTGGATGAAAGCGTTCTTATTAGAGACATTAAATAAGAGAAACAGAGTATCGCGGAACGGCTACCCCTCCGCAGAGAGCAGCACTGCGTAAAATGATAACCGGAAATAATTGACAGGATTAGCGTTTCCGCTCGATTCGGATTCAATAGCGCTTCAGAACAAAACCTACCCCAAAATATATCCAGCCCTGCCTCTTTCGCCATTTATACTGATCGAGTTTTCGTCGAAAAACATATTTTTCGCTACAGAAACCAGTTATCTGTCACGCAGTTCCGACCCCGATTCTGATTCGGTCCCAATCCGAATCATCTTAACCATGTTTTCGTTTCGGATATGTATTTTTTTCCTTTCTGCTAAATGCCCATCGTCCTGATAGGCGATGAGCGGCTGCGGGAGGGAAGGGGGGTGTAGAATGAGACCTATTCCCTTGATTATATTTATCTGGATGAAGCAATAAAGGAGCAATCGTCGAAGCGAAAAATTTCGGGGCCCAAGAAAATAAACAGATATAAATATGGGGCATAACTGTCAATAAAGTCGAGATTTAAGGAAATTGTATCGAAGATTTTCGGGATAGATCTCGAAATGACGTGTTTCTGCGTAAGTATATTTCTTAACGTAAGTTTTATAATTTTTCTTACTACATCCTTGTTTACTTTTGTTGGTATCTCCTTCTTCTTCTTCCAAGCAGCTCCTTTGACAATTTGTGATGTGCAGCAGTTCTGCAGGATCTATTCTTACATTGTCCTGTCATCGTGTCTTTGATCCACCCCTTTTTCTGTTACCCTCTATTCGACCCTCCATGATTTTCGGTGGTATTTGGTTTTCTGGCATTCTCGCCACGTCTCCCACCCATCTGGGTTGCTAAACCCTCACATAGTTTACAATATCCTCCAAATTCCATTGCCATTCACAGCACCCGAAATTCTTTTAAGTACTCTTCTTTCAAATACTTTAAGCATCCCTTCTGTTTTCTTTGTGAGGGTCCACTTTTCGCAGCGATGAGTAACTACGGGTCGAATAAGTGTTTTCTCGAACCTAAGTTGCATGTTCCTTTGAATAAGTTTAGATTTTTAGACAGAATGCAGGGAGTAAGTAACTTTTTACACGCTCCTACGCCTGTCTGAAATATATGAACATCTGGAATAAAGAAGTACCAAATTCGGTTCTTTTCTCCATTACTTGAGGCGCTATGAGAAATTGATCTATTCTCTCTTCTCTCTTCTCTATCTCTATCTCTATCTCTTCTAAATCGTGCGTGATATTCACCCATTCCTTCTTCGATTTATGGTGCTATCCTGTTCCTAAGTATGTTTATTACAACTTTATAAGTTGTGCAAGGCAATGATATACCACGATAGTCCTCGAATTTCAGTTGGTTTCCTTTCTTATGAATCGGTTTGTTGGTATCTCCTTTTTTTCAAAAAAAAAACTGTTTTCATGGTACTGAACATACTATAGGGTATGTATTTATGTAAAATAATATTCAATGGCATTGTTAATTTTGTAGCATTGTTTGAAAATAATTTTGGATAACTGTCCACCGCGGCTACTTCTGACAAAGCGCATCCTGTCAATCCAATTTCCGACCAGTTTTTCAAGCAGTTGGGGTCTTATGTCCGCAATTGTTCGAGTTCAATAGAGAGTGAGACGTCTATAGTTGCTGGTTTATTGGCATAGACCAAAGATTTAACATAACCCGAAAGAAAATAATCTAAATGCGCTAAATCACATGATCTTGGTGGCCAATTAACAGGTCCATTCCTCAAAATAATTTTTTCACCTTGTTGTCCCCTTAATAAATATATTGTTGCATTGACAGTATGACATGGAGCTATCCTATTAGAACCACATCTCCTCCAGATCAATACAATTCATATTCGGAATTAAATAATCATTGATCATCGCTCTGCAACAATCCCCATAACGAACTGATAAATTTGGATCTTCATCAACACTGCCAGCAAAAGCGATGATATTTTCTTCGGAACGCGCAGTCTTTTGTTTTAATACCGAGCAGCGTGAAATGCAATTCGAAATTTATCGATAATTGGACGAGTACGTCTTTCGGTTAGGCTATTATGTACACCATAAAGACTCTGTAAGTTTGACTCATCATTTTGATAACAAATGTCGACAATTTGCAAGCGTTGCTTTGATGTTCCATGATGAGTTGTCATGATGATTTGACAGCAACTCCTGTCGGAAGTTTGGACACGCTAAAATTCACCATTTATTATGATCAAAAAGTAAAGTGACTTTTGTTTTTAAACTTTCCGCTCTCTGCGTATCGCTGCAACCATTTGTTGTAGTTGGTATGACTGTCCTTGACATTTGACAGAAGATTCATATCATATAGCTTGTCAAAGTAGAAATCAAAGCGTGTTTTATAGTTGTTAACAATTTTTGTCGGCGATTTTTTAAAATGAATTTGCTGAAGGAAGATTTACTTTGAATGATGCAAAATTAATTTGGGGTTTGAATAAATAAATACATAAATAAATAAATAAATAAATAAATAAATAAATAAATAAATGAATAAATAAATAAATAAATAAATAAGTAAATAAATAAATAAATAAATAAATAAATAAATAAATAAATAAATAAATAAATAAATAAGTAAATAAATAAATAAATAAATAAATAAATAATTGGTCTGAATAAATAAATATTTTGTGTTTCAAAATAATCAGCTTACTTTTATGTCACTGGTAAGTTTCGATAGCCCAGATTTTGCCGATTATACTATAAAGCAGCAAAAAAATTCCGTTAGATACAGATAAGAAAAGTACTTAGTTATGTATTGATCACATTACTGAAAGGTTGGCATCTCCTGTAATCCGGCGACTCGCAGGTCGAAATGACGTCGCTTGTTGCATTAGTACTTGGATGGGTGGCCCTTCGAGGGAAGACCAGGCATACTGCGTACTGCATTTAAACAGGCAAGAGTGTAAAATCCGACAAGAATTTACCCCTTAGCACACGAGTGTTCGAAGCTGGATAAGGCTGGTATGTTTTCTGAGAGGTATTCTATGTTAGTTACTCGCCACTCGGTAGATTTATCGATAGATTTATGGTTAAGCACAAAACCAAATACTAAACTTGAAGAGCTTTACCACTAAACACCAAATCACGTTTTTTGAACTGCTCGACGCACGTTTCGCTAATCATGTTTGCATCATCAGGAGATTATTTTCTGACATCAGGAGATTTTTTCTCCAGATTCCAGATTAAATCGTCGAGAAGTCAAAAAAAGTGATTTGGTGTTTAATGGTAAATCTCTTCAAGTTTAGTGTTTCACACCAAAGGTTCCAATAGGAGAATTGAACAAAACCAAATGTTGATAGCCTGAGGGGTGGTGCTGATTGAGTTTATCGGTAGCTGGTGACTGTGGTTCGAAACCCTTATCGAATAGCCTTAGTTACTAATGCGCCTCTAATCCTAAATGCTCCTTATTAATCCCGTTATATTAAAAATTAACATAAAATGAATTTCTGATTTTTTGTGGTTTTGTACATTAATTCCAAATTAATACTTCAAAAAAAAGAAAAGAATTGAAACTGTCTCCAGTCTTAACTGAGATATTTCGAATTCAGTTTCGTATAATTTTAAATACCGCCCCGAAATTCTTCAATTATATTTCACTCCGAACCCCACCCGCCCGCTGATCGTTTGAAACCCCCGCTCGCCGCCGCCTTCTTCTCGTACCAACGACAGGGTCTCAGCCAGTTCAATAACGTCCACATTCCGGCTGTCGACTCACTAATTCCCAAGAAGTTCGTTCGTAATTGGGTTTTTATATTGACAAGGGTCCCGGTTTCCGATGAAACAAATTCAATTTTGAGCCGACGTCCCGCGGAATTCTATTAGAGTTTCGGAGTGTCGGCGACATTTTTGTTAATTTGTTTAAAAGTGCAACTCGCCGTCGGCAGCGGGTATGGCGAGAGAGCCGGAAAAAGAGACGAAGAAAAAAAAACACTCTTCGACGACTGTTAGTTTCGACGGTTCGAATTGGAATTGTAACTTAGAACTTTCAAGCGATTTTAATTTGCCAAACTAATATTTTAGTTTGTGACGACTGACTTATTTACCTGGCCAGATTCTTGGAAATTAAAAGTATTCGCCAATTTCATAGATTAAACTTTTTATATGAAACTCTAACTTAAGTAGATTTTCCATGTCACACAAATTAATACAAATTGATCTTATTAAGATTCAATCTTAAAGAAAAATCTCTTAACTGCGTCAAGCATCAGTTCTCGATAAGTTGTTGAAGACGATAACTGAAGTTGTTGAAGAAGTCGGGCGCGGTTAACACCATAGGTCTTTATTCTTACTTTCTTTAATATGTTTGCACATCACCTAAATTATAACATCATAATACCGATGAAACTGCATCATCATCAAATCAGTGCAACGTCCAGTATACAGATTTAAATAAAACAGAAAATCTGATTCACTATTTACTTGTATACCTTTATGTTTCTGGACGCGATTGCAAAAAACATCGTAAACGAAACAACTTATAAAACTTTGTTTATATAATGTTGTAAGGTATTTTTCGTAAGCTAAGCTAAGAAGTATTCTTGTGGATCTGTAAAAAGTGCTCCACCACTTCTTAAACTATGTTATTTCAGGAAAGTTTCCGAATTTGAAAAGTTACGAGCTATTGATATGAAGTAATAATAATAATAATAATAATTTATTGAATCCTCATGACAATACAAATATGCATGGATCAAGTCAAAACAAGAGCATGCACATTGCCACACTTCTGTGCATACTAAGAATATATAACATTTAAACCTACATATAAATATTTTATTCTTGATAAGGTATATAATTTAATAATATAATAATTTAATAAAGTATTTATTCAATCCCCACAATAATAAAAATATCCATGATTAAGTCGGATTGACAGAACTGACAGAATGTTCAGTGACACGACCTCAGAAATAATACATGAAATGATAATCTTGCACAAATAAACATTGTATACATAAATAAGCATTGAATCTAATTATTGATACGACATATATTCTTCTAAACTATAATAACTTTGACTTATAAGAAATTCGCGGACTAATTTTTTAAATTCGTTGTCATTCTGAACATGCTTAAATCGTTGTGGCAACTTATTATACAGCTTCACACCCCTATAGTAAACATTATGTTCAACTATCTTACATGAATGTATTGGTAAAGCAAGTTCACCAGAGCCTCGTGTGTCATAGTGATGAAAATCACTATTTTTTACGAATGCTACAAAATTTCGCCTAACAAAGATGATAATCTCCAAAATATATAGTGATGGTAGAGTCAAAATCCTGCATTGTTTAAAAATTGGTCGACATGTTGCCAGTAGTGACACCCCACCCATCATTCGAATTATCTTTTTTTGTATTTTGAAAACACGCATCAGATGAGGTGATCCAACCCAAAATATCAAACCGTACCTAGCGCGACTGTAAAACTCTGCATAGTAATATGAATGCACAATATCCGTGGTACCAACCGGTTTCAACCTATAAACAGCATATGAGACAGCAGATAATTTCTTGTATAGTTCAGCTATGTATTCATCCCAGCAAAGTCTGCTATCGAGATGAACACCTAGAAATCTGGTACAGGATGTTTACTGTATAGATTTACCGTTAATTTTTAGTAAATATGACTCCGTTGTAGTGTGTGTTCGAGGACTAAAAGCAATAAAACTGGTTTTGTCCACATTAAGGGATAGCTTATTATTCGTAAACCAACTATAAAATTTATTGAGCATTTCCTGTACCGTTTCAATGGCTCCCTGCATGTTTCTATTTCCTAGTAAATAGCTGCTATCATCAGCAAACATTACCATATTTCCGCTACTGCAAACATCTGGCAGATCATTAACAAAAATTAAAAATAATAGTGGACCCAAAACAGATCCTTGGGGCACGCCAGAAATAATCCTTAATCTTTCAGATGTTGCTTCATTAATCTGTACAACTTGGTGTCGGTCAAACAAGTAAGTCAACAAGTTGCAACCACTCTCTCACCCGACCCCTCAAGACATAGTGATGAAGTTTGTCCAGCAGTATTGCGTGATCCACCAGATCGAAAGCCTTACTTAGATCCATAAACAGACCAACACATTTGCAATTATCGTGTATGTTTTCATATATCTTGTTTAAAAATTCCCAGATTGCTGAATGTGTAGATCGACCACTTCGAAACCCGTGCTGTGATGATTTCAATATATTAAAGCGCACAAGAAAGGACATGATCTGCTCCTACACTATACGCTCCAACAGTTTAGATAACGTAGGTAGAATAGCTATTGGTGTATAGTTGGAGAGGGAGAGCCGGTTTCTGCGAATATCCATTTAAGTCTGGTAGCATATTCTACTATGTCTATAACGTTGATCTTTTGTCGTATCTAAGTATTTTTTGTGGTTTCGTAAAGCTCTAGTCAGCATTCTTTGCTTCATAGCTCTCTGTGTCTTCGTCAGCTTATCAAGGTTGGACTTAGTGAAAGTCCAAGTCCGTGCTCCATAAGTCAGCACAGGGAGTATGCATGAGTTGAATATTTTGCTTGTATGTTCGACTGAAATCTTCTTGTCCTGGAAGGGAGTCTACCGAAGGATAAAAGAGAGTCTGCCGAATGTTGCCCAACCCATTCGAATTCTTCTTTTTATTTCGGTTGTTTGGTTCTCTTTATTCAGTTTAATTAATTGACACAGGTAGATATATTTGCTTGCTGACATGTGATGGACATCATCAAGTATCTTTTTAATATCTTCATTATTGTTTGATACTATTATGATATCATCTGCAAATCTCAGATGGTTTAAACGTTTGCCATTTATACATAAATGTATAGATATATATATATATATATATATATATATATATATATATATATATATATATATATATATATATATATGAGAATGAGTTTTTTTATTTCTTTGAAGAAAAAATCAGTAACCTAATAGTAATATAAGAAATAATTTATTAAATAAATTTTAATAAGTCAATGTAATTAATGTTCCGTTTTCTGTTATTTTCAGGGGAGAAACCATACAAATGTTCATGGGAAGGCTGCGAATGGCGTTTCGCGCGTAGCGACGAACTCACCAGGCATTATAGAAAACACACCGGTGCCAAACCGTTCAAGTGTCGTCATTGTGAACGCTGCTTCAGTCGGTCCGATCACTTGGCGTTGCACATGAAACGACATGCCTAAGGGTGACCGTGTTAAAGGCGTCCGCTTAAAGGACGACCCATTTAAATACAGGACGATCACAACCAGAAGCAATGCCAAAGAATATCGCAGCAATAACATGTTATATAGTACTTTAAAAAATAAGTACTTGGGGACTATGGGAAACTTAGTTAATTTACTGAAAAAAGGGCGGCTGTGTTAAATTCATTGATACTTTTCGATATTATTTACCGCAAAATTGTGATCAAAATCAAAATCAAACAACATTTTAATTCGATTCTATAACAGCACTGAACTAACAGCCCCAAGTGCCAAAAATGATTTTTTGAAATCTATGTTAACGTGATCGACTCCTGAGTTAAAGGGCCGTCCTTTTAAGCGGCTGTCTTTAAAACGATCAGATGGGTACAGGGCGGCCAAAAACATCCGCCTCCACTGCCAGTTACCGCTAGTAGAGTGTAAATATACAAAGTAAGATAGGGAGTATATGTCGCGGTAGACAGGGTGATCGAGACACATGCCACTCGGTTTAAAAAAATGAAAGTATTAACTTTTTTATATTTTTCTGGAAGAGTAAGCTTTAGAATTAAGGTTAATTTTAGAATGTAAGGAACGTGGCCTGCTGTCCCGCTCACCCCGCACAACCGACCATTCTTTTTCATTTATTGACAGGTAATAAATAGTAAGACGGTTAAATAATGTTAGGGAAATTTTGTAGATGAGCTAATAAAAACAAATGTTTTCTCTAAATATCTAGATTGTTAGTATCATTGCACTGAATCAAAATTTGGTCAGTAGTTTAGAAAAGTTATATAAATTTTCATTTTAAGAAACACGACAGCTAGGTGATTAGAGAAGGTATTAAACGAGATAGTCTAGCTCCAAAAATGATGTTCAAACCTGTGATTTAAGCGCGTAGCCTATGGGAATATTTATAATTTAAAAGATCGACGTAATCGCACAAAGGGGCGGCTACGTCAATCAAAGGGCGGCGATATCATTCAAAAGGGCGACTTGGTTATTGAACGAACAAATAGTATTCTATGCCAATAACAGAAATATTCCCTAGACTACCGAATCTCATCGGACTGGGTAACAGTCATGATGTGGCGAAAAAACACGCAAAAAATGAAAAAATTTACAGGGCGTTTACTTGATAAGAAGTTTTACGTGTTTTTTTTTTAATATTAATAAACAATACGTTATGGTATAAACAACGGTCGTCTTTTCTGGTCTTTCTACGATTGGGTCGATGCAAAATGAGTGAGAGGAATGAGATAATAGATAAGGAAAGAGAGGATACTCGTGTTTCTGTTGCCTTTTCGAGATTTAAAACACCAAAAAAATGTGCTTTTATTTTCTTAGTGAATACTTTATTAAGAAATCTCGGATATTGGCAACGATAGGTCGTAGAGGATATTTTACTTTTCGAAACAAAATTCTGCTTTGTTTATCTAGCTTGATATTGCTGCACGTACTAACATTTTGCTTCATGTACAAGCATTTTTTCCATAAAAAAATCGTTTATTCCGTGCAATACCAATCCAAAAATACAGAATAAATAAAATAACTTTTATGAATTAATAACAATTTGATTGTGATGAATTAATCTTTCATTTTTAATTCGCATACAGGGTGCCCATTTTATATACTAAAGTATCTTTATCGAACCAGAACTCAAAAGGTCGACACACCGATGGAACTGATGAAACTCAAGTTATTAACTAAATTCGAATAGATTTACGACAAAACACCAAATCACTTTTTTAAATTCCTAGACGCGCGTTTCGCTAACCATGTTAACATCGTCAGGAGATGATTTAATCGCAACGCTCGTCAAATCTAAACAAGTGATTTGGTGTTTAGTGGTAAATCTCTTCCAGTTTAGTGTTTAACACCGAAGATTCCAACAGAAGAATTAGAAATTAAACTAAATTCCAAGAGATTTACCACTAAACACCAAGACGCACGTTTCGCTAACCATATTAGCATCATCAGGAGATGATTTAATCTCAGCGCGCGTCAAGAAATCTAAAAAAGTGATTTGGTGTTTAGTGGTAAATCTCTTTGAGTTTAGTGTTTCACACCGAAGGTTCCAATAGAAGAATTGATCGTGGAAATTAAGAATAATATAGATGTAATGTTATTTTTATTTTGTTTTGAATCATAAAGACATTTTATTGAAAGATCCTTTTCCATTGTGGATACTTACAGAATACCACTGAGTAAAATATTTACTCTTTTCGAAGCCATGAAAAATTCTGGCTTCTGCAGACGAAAATCATTCAATGTTGTTGATCTTGTGAGTACTGATAATCTTTTAACCAAAACAGGTATTTGATGGACAAGAAGGCACTCCTATCACAGTCCTTTTTGAAAATGTTTTTGTGTTTATTCAAATGTATTTTCAGTTCTATTAGTATTTTTAGTTTAGTAGTTGATAAATTCCAAACATTAAACATTACTCTGCATCCCTTGTAGCAATGGTTGGTTATCCAGTTTCGTATTCGTTCTAAATTATGTAGTTAGTTACTTATCCGATATCCATTATACCGTTAGACGTCTGGATGGTTCTGTTAGCTCTGGTTCATTTCTGTAGTCTACGATTATCTTTACTTCCTTCCATGCTGATCATCTGCTCTCCTCTCCTGCCCTCTACCTGAGTATACCCTTTGGTATAAGTTGGTAAATTCCAAACATTACACATTACTCTGCATTCCTCGTGGCACTGGTTGGTTATCCAGTTTCGTATTCGTTCTAAACTATGTAGTTAGTTTGTTATCCGATATCCATTATACCGTTAGACGTCTGGATGGTTCTGTTAGCTCTGGTTCATTTCTGTAGTCTACGATTATCTTTACTTCCTTCCATGCTGATCATCTGCTCTCCTCTCCTCCCCTCTCCCTGAGTATACCCGTTGGTATAAGTTGGTAAATTCCGAATATTAAACATTACTCTGCATTCCCCGTAGCACTGGTTGGTTATCCAGTTTCGTATTCGTTCTAAATTATGTAGTTAGTTTGTTATCCGATATCCATTATACCGTTAGACGTCTGGATGGTTCTGTTAGCTCTGGTTCATTTCTGTAGTCTACGATTATCTTTACTTCCTTCCATGCTGATCATCTGCTCTCCTCTCCTCCCCTCTCCCTGAGTATTCCAATTCCAAACATTACACATTACTCTGCATTCCTCGTAGTACTGGTTGGTTATCCAGTTTCGTATTCGTTCTAAACTATGTAGTTAGTTTGTTATCCGATATCCATTATACCGTTAGACGTCTGGATGGTTCTGTTAGCTCTGGTTCATTTCTGTAGTCTACGATTATCTTTACTTCCTTCCATGCTGATCATCTGCTCTCCTCTCCTCCCCTCTCCCTGAGTATACCCGCTACCTCCTGTTTCCACGTCTTCTTAGATTTACCAGTTTTTGATGTTTTATCCCAACCTGCTACCAAACCAAACCAACTCAGTTGACTAGGCTCCATCTTTTTTAATACTGGTTCTAACTCAAGTCTTCTCTCGATTTCCTCTTTTCTGTCTCTATCCTTTAATTAGTCTGAGTATTCGTATTTCCGCTGATGTTATTTTTGACTTCAATTACATACTAAGTGTCCAAGATTCACTTCCATAAATTAGGATAGATCGTGGAACAGTGTTGTATATCTTAATCTTGGTTTTCTGACTTATTTAAGAAGACAGATTTCAGAGCGTTGACTATTCTTGCTATTGATGCAATATGGTTATTAATATCCATTTCTCTGTTCCCTGTGTTAATTATAATAAATGTCAAATATTTCATGTTTTAGGTAGTATCAGTCTTCTGTCCATCAATATATATTTTTACATATTACCGGTGTTTTGTCACCATCAGAAATTTTATCTGCTTTTATCTGCAGTACATTTTCTTTCTGTTTCATTCGATGCTAATATAAGAACAGTTATGTACATTAAACATTACACTGCATGCTTTATAGTCTTGGATCTTTATATCAACCCCATTCGAATTTATTTATTTAGTTCTAAATAATTATACAGGGTGTAAAGGAAATAACGTTCGTAAATTTAATCAACGATTCTTGACATTATTTTGAATAAAAGGTTTCTTAAAATGTAATGTGTATCCAAAATTAAACCATTTCCACCGAAAACAGGTCAGAACTTTCAGAATATGTCAGAAATGTTCTAAAAAATTGACAACGTCGCATTGTCATGTTTATTTGGATACCCAATTTCGGGGCAGCCGCAGTTCAGTTTTTTGGGTTTCAGTTTCAGCATAAATTTGGTTTGGTTGCAAAACAAAGGAAAACTTACACATTATTGTCATTTAATCTGAAGTTTTAAATTAGTAGCATTAATTTTTCGGACCATCACACATTTTACTTGTATTTCTTAATGTGCTGTTTCACATAACATTAAGAAATACAAGATGAATCGTTGTATTAAATTAAATATTCGAAATACATTTTCTTTTGGTTTTAAATGGAGTATCAATGACATAACAATGGCACTAACAATAACAGTAATGCACAACTTCTTTATCGTGCCGATCATCTTAGTTATAGAAATGCAAATAATATTTCAATAATAAATTGGCGATCAATAAAAAAATGTTTTAATAATTCTTTGCTCATTAGCTTATTTGTAGTTTATTCATTAAATAATATCCAATAATTAATATTTGCCGAATATTCTTCTTTACATATATTTATTTAAAATGTTAGTTCGTATTATAAGAATTCTAGGAATTTTTTTCTTTCGTTGATTATTTTTAGATTCGTTAGTTAAATTTATGAACGTTATTTCCCTTACACCTTGTATATATAATTCTATATACTCGAACGTTATTTCCCTTACACCTTGTATATATAATTCTATATACTCGAACGTTATTTCCCTTACACCTTGTATATATAATTCTATATACTCGTAGTTATATATTTGTCGTGTAAGTGGTGTTTTTTCAGTGGATTTTCTCTAGATAATACCCACAATTACAAATATCGATATCTGGAGATTGACCGTAATACAGGCAACCCCGACACGTAGGGGTAAAAGAGGGGCTATAGATTATGAGATGAGGTAAAATGAGATTTAAAAATCTTTACACACCGTGTTATAGAAAGTTATGATTTTTCCTTTTATGATTTTTTAAATTTCTTTCTTCTCCTGTTCTTGTATTTTTGGATTGCATATTTTTTAATTTATTTTATTATAGCCCTACTTAAAAAAATTTTGTGGAAATATATACGAAAAATCTATATATACATATATTAAAAATATATATTTATTATTTTTACCAAGTTATATACTAATTTATATTTTATTTAGCTAAATATATTAGTCATTATTAAGGATATCTTATATGCTTAGGCGTCACTAGATAATAGTATTGTTTAAAAAAATTAAATATTTTATAGTTTTGTTATGTTTTGAATGAATTTATGAGATATATGCTTTATGTTGATTGTTATTTCATATATAACTTAAGGGCAAAACAAAATCGAAAAGTCCAGAAAAGACGATCGAACATTTTAGATTTAGTCTTGCTAGTTATTAGAATTGGTAGTGTTTTAGATTTTAGTCGGTACATTTGTGTCAAAGTATTAAACTAATAAAGACTGTGCAGAGGGCGCACATACACGCCATTTTGGAACGATAAGCTAAACAATATTTTTCGTTTTTCTTTTTTTAATTTTTAGTAAACGACTAACACTTCATTGTTTCTTTATTATTCGATGCTTTATTCTCGACAACAGAGAGATACCGAAAGGAAGCGAGCAATGAAGTGGGAGGCACGCGAAAAAACACAAGTATTAAAAGTAGATAAAAAAATATATTTTTTAAGAAAGTGACCTTGGATGAAAATCAAGAAAATCTGAAAAAGCAACGACGTAGTTCTGTACAGCTATTTTCTATTTGTACACAGTGCATTTAGTGATTTTTTACTTCAACCGTTTTATCTTATCGTTTTTATTTTTTCGAATTTTCTTAAGTGCAAGAGTTGCCCTACTGAACAACACAAATTTTGATACTGCCTACTTGATACTCCTAAGTAAATAACTTTTAAACATATATTCAAAAGTCAAAGAGATTTTTGCTTTAAACTAAACACTAAACTACTTATTTTTAAAATTATCAGCACGTTTCGCTGACCATGGTCAGCATCATCAGGAGATTATTCAATCTGATGGTGATTCTAACGTGATTAGGGAAACATGCGTTGAAAAAATGTAAACTTAACGTAAAAGTGATTATAATCTCTTTGAGTTTGTTGTTTTAACTAAGGGTTTCGATAGAAAAATTAATATACTAGGATGTAAGAAAAGTATTTGCTATTATGAGGTACTTAGAGGTACTTTGCAAATCTCACGAAGGGCTTAAGTTGTTTTGAAGCCTTTTTTAAAATATTGTTTTAAAATTGCCCCAATTTCGCTATTTATTTCACTAATTTTAACGTTGTTGTTCTAAAAACCGCCCACTGAATAGTAGAATCACTTAAATACTAAAGAATGAATGAGTGAGCTTTATTTATACACAAAGGAGAAAAGGCAAATAGTTTTGTTACAGCGTACTATCAAAAGTTTAAATAATCGAAATTGATTCTGACTAAATAGAACTAATATAAAAAACCTAGTCGTTGGAATATCTTCATTGTGGATGAGCAAAAATCAAAAACTCTATTTATAAATTTATTTTTTGTTATTTTTCTAGGTGGAAATTTTAGGAAATCTTTCTTTGAGTATATAAAATTAATGATGTAGGGCAACTCGATGCAGATGCCACCTATATGGCATCATCGTAGTGCATTCCCGATGAAGCATTCTTCCGAATGCCTCTTATACAAAAACAAAAAAAAAGATACTGTATACTTTTTGCATAATAATATAATGCCAAAAGCCATAACGTAAGTATAACGTGTAAAATTTAAGGAAATACTGTAATAAGTAATAGAAAAGGAAAAAAACTGTAAAAATCATTTTTGTACAGCAAATTGCATGCTTTATGTTATATAATTACTAAGGACCTTAGAGTTAGTTAGGCATATTAAGGGTGGGTCCTGTGGGGGATGATACACCATCATATGCTCTCATGTGGGACATTGAAGAAGAAAAAACATAAAACACGCCTCTTCCCCTCATGACCAAACTAAATGTGAAAGTTAATGTATGAATGTACATGAATGTCTAAGGTGTTTGTTCTTCCGCATTTTTAAAAAAAAAATAGCTATTATCATTATGTGTAATTGTATGTATTACCATTTGTCAAAGTAATATATTGAATACCATAGATTTTAAATGTTTTATACTTTTTTGTCATTTGCTGGATTTTTGTCGTTTTTTGCGGACTCGACTGGTAGTCGAACTACAAGGAAAAAATTTTACGTCACCAGTCAAAACCGCCATTTTTTACACGTTTTTTACTCTCTGTCTGTTTTCTCTCTGTCTTAACTGTTGTAACGTTCATCTATCGCTGTGTCCCTTTTTGCTGCTTATTGAGCCATATTTTGGACTGATTTCCAAAAAGTTCTTCCATAAAAATAATGTGTTTAAAAATATCTAATATAGTGAATTGATTTTTCTGTATTTTTGTAACGAAATAATTCTACTTAGACAACTCACATAATCGTCACTTTCCGGCAAACAAAAAAAAATCAATCCGTTTTCAAAATTTCGCTTGCAATTTTTTTTTTCTGAACTTTAAAGCCACTTAGCCTTGTAGATCAGAGCGTTATTTAGTTTTATAATTGTAAGAACACCCTAGCACATTAAATTTAAATGTAAAATTCGAATATGTCAAAACAATCTGCTCCTCGTACACTTTATTTAAACGATTCGTTTGCAACTTTATGTTTCAACGGTACGAAACCTCGATAGGGTTCATGATCAAAAAACCTGGCTTAGTAACCATCAATTTAGTAACACTATTTAACTCGAAATTGCCCTATCTGGCTTCCAAAAAAAAAAATGATCCAACTTCTGTTAATGGCGTTATTTGGAAGGAACAACTAAGAAATGGTTGTTTTATTTTGAAAACATCAATTTTACCTTAAATTTCCTTAGAAATAACGTTGAAGCTTGTCGCAAAACTGGATAACCGATCCTTATGTTTAATAATTCGTAAAAGTGATAAAATTTAGCTAATGTACATATTTTATTTAAAAAAAAAATATTGAAATCTATATGTAACTAATATATATATTATATAAACATGATCGTAATTGTAGGGCGCGATCCGGGAGGGTTACTTAGGACCCGTAAGACGGGAGGAACACCCTCTAGGACGCGGACCCGAAACAAAAATTATATTTAATATACTTCTGTTTTAATGTGACGTTATCAATGGATGTTCTTGTCTAAAAGAAGAGGCGAGATAAGTACGCTCTAGCTTGTATTTCCGCTCAGTGCAAAATAAAACGTTCCTGTTAAAATTTACATTTAGTGTTTTATTAGTACCAATCCCTGTCCTTATTTATCAGTATCCAACAATTATTTATAACACTAGCTAAACCCGACCACGCTTCCCTGTGGCTCAGTCCATTATGAAATTAATAGGAAAGTAAATAAAAGTATTCTAGTGAACATAGATTCAGCGAGCGATCTTTGGAATGAAAAAAAAAATTGAAATCTATATGTAACTAATATATATATTATATAAACATGATCGTAATTGTAGGGCGCGATCCGGGAGGGTTACTTAGGACCCGTAAGACGGGAGGAACACCCTCTAGGACGTGGACCCGAAACAAAAATTATATTTAATATACTTCTGTTTTAATGTGACGTTATCAATGGATGTTCTTGTCTAAAAGAAGAGGCGAGATAAGTACGCTCTAGCTTGTATTTCCGCTCAGTGCAAAATAAAACGTTCCTGTTAAAATTTACATTTAGTGTTTTATTAGTACCAATCCCTGTCCTTATTTATCAGTATCCAACAATTATTTATAACACTAGCTAAACCCGACCACGCTTCCCTGTGGCTCAGTCCATTATGAAATTAATAGGAAAGTAAATAAAAGTATTCTAGTGAACATAGATTCAGCGAGCGATCTTTGGAATGAAAAAAAAAATTGAAATCTATATGTAACTAATATATATATTATATAAACATGATCGTAATTGTAGGGCGCGATCCGGGAGGGTTACTTAGGACCCGTAAGACGGGAGGAACACCCTCTAGGACGTGGACCCGAAACAAAAATTATATTTAATATACTTCTGTTTTAATGTGACGTTATCAATGGATGTTCTTGTCTAAAAGAAGAGGCGAGATAAGTACGCTCTAGCTTGTATTTCCGCTCAGTGCAAAATAAAACGTTCCTGTTAAAATTTACATTTAGTGTTTTATTAGTACCAATCCCTGTCCTTATTTATCAGTATCCAACAATTATTTATAACACTAGCTAAACCCGACCACGCTTCCCTGTGGCTCAGTCCATTATGAAATTAATAGGAAAGTAAATAAAAGTATTCTAGTGAACATAGATTCAGCGAGCGATCTTTGGAATGAAAAAAAAAAAAATTGAAATCTATATGTAACTAATATATATATTATATAAACATGATCGTAATTGTAGGGCGCGATCCGGGAGGGTTACTTAGGACCCGTAAGACGGGAGGAACACCCTCTAGGACGTGGACCCGAAACAAAAATTATATTTAATATACTTCTGTTTTAATGTGACGTTATCAATGGATGTTCTTGTCTAAAAGAAGAGGCGAGATAAGTACGCTCTAGCTTGTATTTCCGCTCAGTGCAAAATAAAACGTTCCTGTTAAAATTTACATTTAGTGTTTTATTAGTACCAATCCCTGTCCTTATTTATCAGTATCCAACAATTATTTATAACACTAGCTAAACCCGACCACGCTTCCCTGTGGCTCAGTCCATTATGAAATTAATAGGAAAGTAAATAAAAGTATTCTAGTGAACATAGATTCAGCGAGCGATCTTTGGAATGAAAAAAAAAATATTGAAATCTATATGTAACTAATATATATATTATATAAACATGATCGTAATTGTAGGGCGCGATCCGGGAGGGTTACTTAGGACCCGTAAGACGGGAGGAACATCCTCTAGGACGTGGACCCGAAACAAAAATGATATTTAATATACTTCTGTTTTAATGTGACGTTATCAATGGATGTTCTTGTCTAAAAGAAGAGGCGAGATAAGTACGTTCTAGCTTGTATTTCCGCTCAGTGCAAAATAAAACGTTCCTGTTAAAATTTACATTTAGTGTTTTATTAGTACCAATCCCTGTCCTTATTTATCAGTATCCAACAATTATTTATAACACTAGCTAAACCCGACCACGCTTCCCTGTGGCTCAGTCCATTATGAAATTAATAGGAAAGTAAATAAAAGTATTCTAGTGAACATAGATTCAGCGAGCGATCTTTGGAATGAAAAAAAAAAATATTGAAATCTATATGTAACTAATATATATATTATATAAACATGATCGTAATTGTAGGGCGCGATCCGGGAGGGTTACTTAGGACCCGTAAGACGGGAGGAACACCCTCTAGGACGTGGACCCGAAACAAAAATTATATTTAATATACTTCTGTTTTAATGTGACGTTATCAATGAATGTTCTTGTCTAAAAGAAGAGGCGAGATAAGTACGCTCTAGCTTGTATTTCCGCTCAGTGCAAAATAAAACGTTCCTGTTAAAATTTACATTTAGTGTTTTATTAGTACCAATCCCTGTCCTTATTTATCAGTATCCAACAATTATTTATAACACTAGCTAAACCCGACCACGCTTCCCTGTGGCTCAGTCCATTATGAAATTAATAGGAAAGTAAATAAAAGTATTCTAGTGAACATAGATTCAGCGAGCGATCTTTGGAATGAAAAAAAAAATATTGAAATCTATATGTAACTAATATATATATTATATAAACATGATCGTAATTGTAGGGCGCGATCCGGGAGGGTTACTTAGGACCCGTAAGACGGGAGGAACACCCTCTAGGACGTGGACCCGAAACAAAAATGATATATAATATACTTCTGTTTTAATGTGACGTTATCAATGGATGTTCTTGTCTAAAAGAAGAGGCGAGATAAGTACGCTCTAGCTTGTATTTCCGCTCAGTGCAAAATAAAACGTTCCTGTTAAAATTTACATTTAGTGTTTTATTAGTACCAATCCCTGTCCTTATTTATCAGTATCCAACAATTATTTATAACACTAGCTAAACCCGACCATGCTTCGCTGTGGCTCAGTCCATTATGAAATTAATAGGAAAGTAAATAAAAGTATTCTAGTGAACATAGATTCAGCGAGCGATCTTTGGAATGAAAAGAAATGAAGAAAAAATATGTTTTTCACACAAAATCTTTATATATATATATATATATATATATATATATATATAT
The DNA here is from genome assembly GCA_031761425.1 of Cosmopolites sordidus. Taxonomy (NCBI): domain Eukaryota; kingdom Metazoa; phylum Arthropoda; class Insecta; order Coleoptera; family Curculionidae; genus Cosmopolites; species Cosmopolites sordidus. Next base: position 227,341 of record JARFXV010001282.1, read on the forward strand.
ATATATATATATATATATATATATATATATATATATATGTATATATATATATATATATATATATATATATATATATATATATATATATATATATATATATATATTATATATAATTAATATATAGAATAAATTCGTTAATAAATAAATGGGGGCGTGTTCGAAAAAACGCTCGAACACGTCGATTGGTATTTTTAGATGTGCAAAAATTTTAGTGTTGCAAAAATTAACTGATTTTATTTTTTTTTTGAAAATTATTTGATTACAGAAATTCGCTACAACACACAATAGAAAGATGGTATTGGCCTCTGTTACATGACACACCCTGTATAAAAGGTTTTCGTTGGAAAAAATGCGCAACTACACTTTTTTATAACACTCTAAACAAAATTGTAGAAATTTCAAGACTATTTAGTTTTTGTATAAATTTTTTATTTAAAACATTTAATGTAACAAATGTTCGAATTGTGAACCCTAGACGTCCTGGCAACACCCCAACCTCAAGTAAAAATGATTCCTGACATTATTTAATGTTTGTGGCGTAATTGACCTAATGCTGTCGGTAATGCAACCTCTTAAATCATTCAGATCTTGTGGCTTGGTTTTGTATACGACGCTTTGAGATATCCCCATAAAAAAAATCCAACGGGGTGAGGTCCGGGGACCTTGGTAGCCATTCTAGTGGCCCTCTCCTCCCAATCCATCGATTTGGAAACACATTATCGAGGTACTGCCGCACATTAACTTGATAATGGCGGGTGCTCCATCTTGTTGGAACCAAATTGTGTCGGCTAGCAATTGAGGATTTCTTCTATAGGGTACAAATTTGGAAATTTGGAATGAGCTGATTTTGGAGAAAGTCTAAGTAATTTACCCCATTTAAATTTTGATCGAAAAATATTGGACCAATTATTTGATCTCCTATAATACCTGCCCAGACATTAATCTTTTCAGGTCTTTGTGTGTGAATTTCCCGCATCCAGTGAGGATTTTCTCTCGACCAATAACGACAGTTCTGGCGATTGACATGCCCATGAAGAGTAAAAGTAGAATCATCAGAAAATAAAACGTTTTCCACTCTCAGAAGGTTGTTGTCTATTCTGTGCATCATTTGTTCGCAAAACTCCATTCTCCTGTCGAAGTCGTCTTCACTAAGCTCTTGAGTAGGCTGTAGCTTATACGGATGCATTTTATTATCTTTCAATATTATGGCAACCGAACAGCTACCAACATTGTTTTCCAAGGCAACTTGTCGAGTTGAGGTATGCGGATTGTCTTGGAATGCAAGCATTACATCCAATATTTTGTTATCGGTCAACGACACTGCTTCCTTCTTAATTTGTCTCACGTGTCCCAGTTCTCTAAATTATTTTTCAACTTTACTTACTGTACCTTGGGATATGGGTGGTAAGTCAGGATATTTTTCCCTAAAGAGACGAATAACTTCGGCTTGAGTTCGTATCCTATCTCCATAACCTATCATCATTAAGATAGTTATTTTATGACTCTATGATAAATACACTATGTTTAAATCAAATGAATCACACACGTCAAAGAAAACTAATTTAAAAGGCACGTTGATTTTTTGACGTTTCATACAACAAATACCTACCTTTGAAAACCTGATTTTTTATCTTTGCCTATTTGCTGATAATGTTCGAAGAATTACTTATATTTCCGAAACAGTTGAAGATAAGTCTAGGATATTTTATATGAAATATGTCTAGAATTTCCTGAAGAATCCAAAAATTAAATAATATACAGGGTGTTGTATTTAAGATAAGAAAGTTGGTATTGGCCACTGTTACATGACTAAAAAAAATGTGTTGAAAAAAATGCGCATCTAAAAATTCCAATCGACATGTTCGCGCGTTTTTTCAAACACGCCCCCATTTATTTATTAACGAATTTATTCCATTTGGCTTGGGACACAGAGTATATATATATATATATATATATATATATATATATATATATATATATATATATATATATATATATATCGATCAAAGTGGTAGAAGTATAGGTTGTAGAATAAAAGAACACAAAAAAGATATCTTAAATAATTTAAAAAGCACCGGATTATCAATGGGTTTATAGATATAAACAATGTTAAATTATAACACTAAGAGAAGAAAAGTAAAAAATTAGATCTACTAAAAATATTATTATTAAATATCTACTAGAAAAATCCTTAAGAAATAACCATATAATAACCACGAATAACGAGCTAAATTTCCAAAACACCCCGGTAATAGATAAGATATTATGCATATTGTAATTGAATAGCCCGGTTTTTACCAACCCATATTTGGGATAATTAGACTAGATGTTCAAAAAACAAGAAATAAAAAATAAATTATTTTATCTGTATATTTGGAAACCTACTCTTGAGAGCGTAAGAGGCGAAACACATGCAGAGCAAAATCTATAATAAATAATTGAAACATTAAAAAGCTACAAATGTTTCATTTAAAATCCTAGTACTTTCAAAATGTTTCACAACGAACCAACTTCGAAATCCATAAACATTAATAAATATCAATCTATATTTAGCACAATTCCTAGATAACACCCCTAGTCCCTTTTGCGACATTTGGTCTAAAGTTGTCATGTTGCAAAACAATTTGTCTGCTGTCCTTGCCAATATAAAGCCTTTCTCGATCCAATTCAACGCTCAAACGGATAAGTTGCTATTGACAAAGCTCCGCCGTAATAGTTTAGGTCGTGTTCCGTGTCATCGAATTTTTATGGTTGACAAAGACATTCTCCATTGGAAAGATCAAAATCTCCATCTCGAAACCTCTAGTAGGACATGTTACAAGTTTTTTATGTTATAGCATTTTCCCCCCTAGAGCAATACATATACCATAACATCAACGGCATTTTTTCTTTAAACGAAATACGAAAAGAATGCTGCCCCAAGAACTGATAATTGAGAATATGTGGAGCCTTCATTAAAAAATAATATCAATTTTGATTATTATAGAGAACAGATTTTTTCTTTAGATTTTTCCGATATTTGGAAGAATGGAAATTAATTTCTCGCCTCCGACAGTCATACAAAAAAACTCGATTTTCAACGAGAGAATCGCGTGCTTTCGGGTGATCGAATCTTCACGAACTCTTCCAAGCATTGGTGTAATAAAAAAATAAGCGAATCTGGTCACTCCCCCATGTCCACCTCGACCGGAAATAATTGCCTCTTTTTTTAAGCTCCTTCGATCCTCTGAAGGATCGTATTAGTTTTCGTGCGGGGGAGTGAGTTTCGTAATATGTTTGGCGATGGTTAAAGTCAAATACCGAGGTCAAAAGATATCATGGCATATTGGGAGTTTTCTTGCAAATATATTATATTGGGTCCTCAACTTAATAAAATAGAATTAAAGGGTGATTTTTTTTAATGTGTCCGAACTTCCGATGGGGGTCGCTGTCAAATCATCATGACACAAATATCTAGCAAATCATAGAATATAGAGCCATTTATGGTGCGCATAATCATCTAACCGAGCGATGTATTCCCCGAATTATCTACAAATTTCGAACGCATTTACCGTTTTTCTATTTTAAAACCAAATTTATTATAGAAAACTGGCCATTCTGAAGAATATATCGCAGTTGTTGCTATAGGTAACATCGCAAAGATTCAATCCTTATTTCGTTTTTGATGTTAGTTTTAATAATATAGTTAACATCGCAGAAAAAAAACTCTGGACCATGATGATGAAGCCCAAACCCGAAAGATAAGGAAATTGAAACAATTTTTGAGCTCAGAAAGATTGAATTCTTATTTCTTTTTTTGTCGACTTTCTTTATCCAAAAAGGATTGGTGGTACCGATGTTAGTTTTAATAACATAGGTAACATCGCGCAAAAAATCTGGACGATGGCGATGAAACACAAACCCGAAAGATAATAAAATGGAAACATTTTTTAAAGTCAGAAAGATTCAGTCCTTATTTCGTTTTTGTCGACTTTATCGAAAAAGGATTGATACTAATGACATTAAAAAAGAAATTCCGGACGATGATGATAATTTGAAAGATTTAATCCTTATTTCCTTTTTGTAGACTTCTTTTATCCAAAAAGGATTGGTATTACCGATGTTTGTAAGTAAGATTTGTAGATTTGTAGGTTGTTTGAGAGGTAATATCACAGAAGAAACTCTGGACGATGGTGATGAAGCGCCAACCAGAAGGATAATAAAATGGAAACATTTTTTAAAGTCAGAAAGATTCAGTCCTTATTTCGTTTTTGTCGACTTTATCGAAAAAGGATTGATACTAATGACATTAAAAAAGAAATTCCGGACGATGATGATAATTTGAAAGATTTAATCCTTATTTCGTTTTTTGTAGACTCCTTTTATCCAAAAAGGATTGGTATTACCGATGTTTGTAAGTAAGATTTGTAGATTTGTAGGTTGTTTGATAGGTACTATCACAGAAGAAACTCTAGACGATGGTGATGAAGCGCAAACCAGAAGGATAATAAAATGGAAACATTTTTAAAAAAATTCTATATTTTCAATTCTTATTTCCTTTTTGTCGACTTTCTTTATCCAAAAAGGATTGGTAGTACCGATGTTAGTTTTAATAATATAGATAACATAGCAGATGAAACTATGGAGATGATGAGGAAGCACAAATCAGAAAACTAAGAGACAGATTGGTTGCCAAAATTGGTAGGAAATATTTTCTAGCTGATATAGGCCAAATGTAACAATTCGTTCCATATAATCGTTACTTTGGACTAATTTCCTGTCTTCTGGTAAAATCTACGAGAAGATGTGGATGATTAGTGATGATAAAAAAAAATTCAAGATAAAAATCAATTTTGCATTTAGACCCTCGATAGTCGTAGATCAGTCAGGTGTCAAACAAGAGAAAAGGTTCTTTTTGTAAAATAGTTTGCTGCAAATCGTAAGACAGTCCTTAATAGAAAATTGACAATTTGAGGTTGAATTAAAGAAGTAAGGCTACTCGAATATTCCTTTAAGACGATCAAGATTCAAGACGATTCCTTCAAGACGATCAAATGCGCTTTAACAAAGCCTTGTAGTACTTACCTTACCATACCCTTTAAAGCAAAATGACATTACTTTCCCCCAAGACAATAATCGTCCTGATATTGCTGCTTTTACATTACTATCCCCACCGAGAGTCCAATATAGATAGTAGATATTCTTCCTTGGCCTATACAATCGCCCGATCTACTGCTGACAGTGCAGGTTTGTGATTGTGTTTCCCTCCCATGCCTTTATAACAAAAAACTTCCTTAGGATACACTACCTCAAGAATCTATAAACCACTTTATTAGGTGCATGCCCAAGACAATGGCAAAAAGTATCCAGTTACATCGAGTAACAACCCTTTTTCGACATTATCATATTTTCCCTGCAATGTATGTGGATTTTTAAATAAAAATGTTGTTGTTATGTGTATATATGTTGTGTATATATGTTGTGTATATGTTATGTGTTATGTGTATGTATGTGTATATATGTTGTTATATGTATATTATATATATATATATATATATATATATATATATATATATATATATATATATATATACCAGGTGTCCCATTAAGGATGGATCGCGGCCGTATCTTGAAAACTATTTATCCCACAGCTTTGGGGAAAAAAATGTACTAAAAATGATCATGAGAAATTCACCAAAAATATTTTAAGCTTCTAAAAAGACCGCAAGAGGGCGTGACGAGCTAAACATTTTTAAAAATCTTTTTTTTTGTGTATTTTCAGGTGTTAACTGAGTAAGAAAAATTCTCAGTTATAATTACCAAACTGTCTCCTATAACTTTGTTTTATGACATTTTGTCGTAATTTCACGAATAGAAGGGTAGGGGGGAGTTTTACCTATTGAGATAAAAAGTCGTCTAATGTCCGTTTGCCTTAACCGATTTTCCTCAATTTGGATTCATTTAAAAGGCAATTGCTGGGACAATCAGATAATCTGGGAGATAAATTATTTAGTTTACAAATGAAACCGCGAGGTGGCCTTACATTCAACAATAGTTTTTTCAAGTTTTGTTCAGTTTTTTCAAATGGAATGGTACAGCTTTTACTACATGACAAGAAAGGTAATTTAAAGAGGAATCGTCCTGTGAAAACCCGAAATCGATATCTCTGACATGTCAAGAGATATTTCGATTTTTCTGAAAAAAATCAGTTAGTTTTAATTTTTACCGTAATATTAAGTTAAAAATTGGTCTTAATATTTAGGTCGCAATCACAACCGCGACAATTTTATTTAAAAAATAATATTATCTATTCAGTATCAATCATCATAAATGTTCTAATCCTGACCTTGATAATATTTTCTAATTTAATTACATAAGCGGAAAAAATGCCTTTCCCCAATTGTTGCATTTTCTCTTTTGTGATGCTTAAATACTACTTGACAGAATATTGAAATCAGTCATTAATAAATATACCTACTCTTTCTTTTAAACTAAATGAATGGATGAATGAAATTATGCGTTTTCGGGTTTCCAAATAAGCGCATGCAATCCTTAGGTACATTACACAAAGAGTGTAAGAAGGGAACCATGGAAACAAACAAAAACAGTCTAATTAACTTGTCAGTTTTGAAATGCATTACATTTTCAACATTGCATTTATTGATTATTAATAATTATTATAATAATATCTAACAATGCCTTTTACGAATTAAGAGGCCTATGACATGTTGGCGGTGTATTTCCAATGTTTTGAAAATGCATGTATTGCAGAGCGGCAATATGCAAGTCAATATCCCGAAAGTAGGCATTATTCGAAGAAGGTGTTTACACGTCTAGCAAGACGCTTACGAGAAACAGGAATTGTGTATCCAGATCCAGTCCGCACCAGGTTACGTTCGATTCGTAATGGAGATAATGTCGTAAATGTTCTGGCTTATGTTGAAACCAACCCCCATTTAAGTATCAGACAAATATCTGAAGAATTAGGTGTTAGTAAGACATCCGTTCATCGAATCTTAAGAGATAACAAGCTGCACCCCTATCATGTTGTCTTACACCAAACCCTTTTGGATAACGATTTCGACAGACGGTTAGACTATTGTCACTGGTTAAAAAATATGTTTAGTGGAAATAAACAATTCTTAAAACGCATACTATGGACTGATGAAGCTACTTTTAGCAGTGATGGAGGCGTTAACTTACATAATATGCACTACTGGGCAGTTGCTAATCCACACTGGATGTTAGAAATCAATCACCAAAATAGATGGAGTGTGAACGTATGGTGTGGTGTTTTGAGAGACAAAATTATTGGTCCCTTTATTTTTAATGGACATTTGAATAGTGAAACACATTTAAATTTTTTACAAAATGGACTGCCAGAACTAATGGAAGATGTTTCGTTGGAAACAAGAAGACAAATGTGGTACCAGCATGATGGATGCCCTGCCCACTTCTCGCAGGTGGTTCGAAACTTCTTGGATGCTTCGTTTCCAAATCGTTGGATAGGACGGGGTAGTTTATTTTCGTGGCCGGCGCGCTCACCGGATTTGACAGTCCTCGATTTTGGGGAAGACTAAAAGACCTTGTTTTTCAAACTCGTCCTACCACACGAGAAAACATGATTGAAATAATTCAAAATTCAATAACCAGCATTTCAAAAGCGGAAATTGAAGCTGCCGTTTTTAGTATTCGTCGAAAAATAAATCTTTGCATTTCTAAGGATGGAAGGCATTTTGAACATTTAGAAAGGCGTTAAAGTTCAGATAAATTATTAGACTGTTGCGCTGTTAATTTTATTTGACTGTTGTTATTATTATTATCTTCGTTGTTGGCCCGTTGGCCTTTAACACGCTCCAAATTAATATGGCACGAAGAATTTGGACCAGTCCTAAGCCTGGGTAAAGTGTGAAGGAAGGCAAACATTAGGTTAATATTTTTTTTTACTTAATGCAGGTAGCAGTGAAATAATAACTGATTTTTTCAGAAAAATTGAAATATCTCTTGACATGTCAGAGATATTGATTTCGGGTTTTCACAGGACGATTCCTCTTTAAATTACCTTTCTTGTCATGTAGTAAAAGCTGTACCATTCCATTTGTAAAAACTGAACAAAACTTGAAAAAACTATTGTTGAATGTAACGCCACCTCGCGGTTTCATTTATAAACTAAATAATTTATCTCCCAGATTATCTGATTGTCCCAGCAATTGCCTTTTAAATGAATCCAAATTGAGGAAAATCGGTTTAGGCAAACGGACATTAGACAACTTTTTATCTAAATAGGTAAAACTCTCCCCCCCCCCCCACTTCTTTATTCGCGATGTTACGACAAAATGTCATAAAACAAAGTTGTAGGAGACAGTTTGCTAACTGTAACTGAGAATTTTTCTTACTCGGTTAACACTTGAAAATACACAAAAAAATGATTTTTAAAAATGTTTAGCTCGTCACGCCCTCTTGCGGTCGTTTTAGAAGCTTAAAAATATATTTGGTGAATTTCTCATGATCATTTTTAGTACAATTTTTTTTCCCCAAAGCTGTGGGATAAATAGTTTTCATGATACGGCCGCGATCCATCCTTAATGGGACACCTGGTATATATATATATATATATATATATATATATATATATATATATATATATATATATATACACATAACAAGCACTCAAAGAACACAAAACCTCATCATCATCATCATCACCATTGTCACCCTCTCAGATAATCCTCAAGATTAATCAAGTCACGATATGGACGTCCGGACCGGACCTAACCAACGACACCCTCGACCTCCTACCCCACCTCGTAGTCGCAACCCTTTTTGTCATCCCAACCGAAACGGAAACTAGAAACCGCGTTAATATTCCTCCGAAACCGACTAACAAGCAATGGCCGATCCACTTTAATTTCAGTCCGATAATCTAATAAAACGGTCCAAGATTGTGTTGATTTGGAGACCATCTTCGGCGGGGCGCGGAACCAATCTGGGATCCTCGAGTGCATCATCCAGCGTTAATCTAATCGCGTACGCCGCAAGTTCAGTGGCGGCGATTATTTCACTGTTATTTTAACCAAAATTTCATCTGGAGGAATTAATATCAAAACAAAACCACTTAGAATATAATTCTATTTACTTTTAAACTTACTTAAAAATAAAACTACTGTTTTATTCGATTTTCGCTGAATTATACCAGATGTCCAGAAATGTCCTAGGTGTCGCAGAAGGCGCTGCTCGTGTTAACTTTACATCGAAGCTTGGTTCAGGGAAAATTAGTTGCCATAGAGCGTTTCACCGGACAATAACGTGCTTTATCAAAACACCAATTCGTTTATTACGGCTCGCCGTCTTTATAACGCCGAGTATAATTTACACGATATAAACGAGACACCAAGTGTTATTTTAATATAGAAATGGATAAACAAATTTGAAACTACAGGATCAACTCTAAAATTCCTTCTACGTCCAAGGTCAAGCAGAGGTGTAAACTGCATTGAACGTGTGGGTGAGTCGGTTAGAGACGGGAGTTAAATCCATCCCAATCCATACGGAAGAGAAATAGGCAGTATTATTTTTCAATTCTTCTATTGGAACCTTTGGTGTGAAACACTAAACTTGAAGAGATTCACCACTAAACACCAAAACACTTTTTTGAACTGCTCCACGCAGGTTTCGCTAACCATGTTAGCATCATCAGGAGATGGTTTAATCTAAGAGATTGAGCATTTGAGATTAAATTATCTCCTGATGATGCTAACATAGTTAGAGAAACGTGCGTCGAGTAGTTCAAAAAAGTGTTTTGGTGTTTAGTGGTGAATCTCTTCAAGTTTAGTATTATTTTTGCTAAATAAATTTCCAAACAGTGTACTATAATGTTATAATAATAAAATTATTATACTTTAAATCGACTTTTATTAATTATACCTACAAAAATGAACAATAATATTGAAATTAATATGACAGGTTTCTCCAACAGAGTGGCTTTCCTTTTTATTCCTGGATCGAGACGAACGCCGACGCCATTGGTCTGGCTCTATCCAGAATTCGGGCATCTCCTGGACGCATACATTATCCCTACAAAACTCGACAAACAATACCTGCAATTTATTCCATTTAGGCGGTCGTGGTGCATCTGTAAATCGAATTCGGGCCACTCGCAATCGAGGGCTTTTTGATTGCACGGCGTCAGACATGTTTTTCGCCCACAAATTTCCACTATTGTTGGAATTCTGGTTTGATTCATTTTTTTATTGGAAAATAAAACCCGTGAAAAAGAAACGGATATTTGATAAAGGAATCTGCATATACATAGAGTGTAATCAGATCATCAATCATTTTAGCATCAACACTGAACCGAAAAATATTGCAAAACCACATACATTGGTGGCCAATAAAACATGAGTGGTGGAGTCTTAAAAATATATTTAAATTAAACTAATTTTTACGTTGTTTCTAAAGCAATAATAATTTTCCAGAATAAATTTACCGAGCATTTAGAAGCCATATATGATATTAGTCTAAATATAAACAATTACTTTATTCATAATTATATGTTAGGATATTTTAGGAAAATTTATTACGAAGTCAAACAAATAAAAGTAATTTTTAATACAAATTATAAAAAAAACTAAAACGTGTAAATCTCTAAAACTGTTTAGTATATAATATACTAGGCTAATTCAAAAATTCGCAGAGCGACACCTATAGAGCGGTAACATAACTATATAATCTATTACATTTTGAAGTTTCATCCCTCATATGAACATATGTTAAGTTTCAAGTCGATCTGTCAATTCATTCGTACAAAAACAGCAGTTTAAATAAACACATCAATATTGGGATTTTTTTTTAGAGAATAAAATAGATTTCAATGGCGTTTTATAACTATGGATGAGACTTGGGATTACCATCATGATCCTGAACTGCAACAACACACCGCAGAGTGGACTGAGCCCGGTTGTTCCGATCCGAAGCAGCCAAAGTAGTCAAAATGAACCAAAACAGTTATGGCATCAATTTTCTGCAATGCAATGGTAAAACTATAACAGGGCAGTATTACTCAAACCTTTTGAATCAATTGAATGTAGCGAAGAAAAAATAATTTTTCATCAAGATAATGCACCGGTTCAGAGAGGTGTTCTTGCAATGGCCAATTGAAGGAGTTATACTACGAATTGTTGGAGCATCCACCATATTCACAAGATCTGGCTCCCTCTGACTTTCATCTGCTCCCAAATCTCAAAAAATTCCTACGTGGCAAGCATTTTTCATCAAATAAAGAAGTTTTAGCTTTAGATGGGTATTTCCAGACTTCCAGAAATCACTGTTCCAGAGAATATGCGGGAGAATAAACTCATTCTTTCAACTGTAACCTTGTTTTATCATTTCTGCTCCGCGACCTGTTCAATAAGCCTAGTAATTACTGAATGTTAGTACTTTGTAGCATGGACCTTTATTCTTAATTACTGATTGACATCTTGTTGAAGAATGGCATTTAATTTTGCAAAAGCCTAACGAAATCTTATACATTCATTACGAATCAAACGATGTTGGTGTATATTTCGTTTTTATATGTCAGTCAAATGTGAGGCATTAATAGCTATGCAAGTTTGTGCTCTTTTTAACAACATATCTGATGTTAATACAACGATTTCACCACGGATGTTGCCCTGTATTATCTTGTACGCAGTTAAGCATCATACGATTTAGGGTTTATCCAGGACGAAATGATAACGTACAACTTCTCAGCATATATATGCAGCACCCATATATCCCACATATATATATATATATATATATATATATATATATATATATATATATATATATATATATATATATATATATATATATATATATATATATATATATGTTATATAAAAAAAATATTCATTTAGACGGAGACGCAAGTGTTGTATGTTCCACATGAGATTGTGGAACTCAACGGTTGGATGTATGATGACACTGAGCTACTGTTATCTCTACTAGAAACTCTAACGTCACATATATACGCCATCCGACGGGAGATCGGCAAAAACATGGGTTGTTGGCTACGCATGGAGTCCCCCTATTCATGATGGTGTGGTACATATGTCATCCAGCAATTAATTTTTAATCCAACAATTTAAATGCAGATATCTAGAAAATGGTAACTCGTAGCGACATTTGCAAGGTATACCTTTTTTGCGTTAAAAAGGTGGACAAAATAATATTTTGATTAAAAATGCAAATACACTAAGGCGCAAAAAAGTTGTGACCTTTCAAACGTAGATATGAGACACTTTTCTCTCTACATAAAAAATTTCGAGATATTTCAATTTCTTATCTTAAAAAACCCTCACTACCGAATTTCATTCAAGAAAGATACTTTTTAAGAAATTTTTTAACGAAAATTGAAAATAAAATTATAACTTTAACACCCTGTATCTTGGTTACTATTAATTTTTCGACTAAGGTAAATTGGGTTAAATCGCATTATTTTTACTAAAAAAATCTACAGTTTTGCTGTGTATTAGCGAACACCCTGTATATATTATTATTATTCACATATAGGCCCTGGTGGACTACGCGAAGTACAATTAGAGGCGTTTGTTGTTGTTAGCCCTCCTTTGTGCCCATAGTAATTTCATTCTTTCGCTATGAGCTTTTTTCCTTTCGTCAGACCAAGTTGTTCCAGTCTTCCTACATTTTTCTCTCTGGCCAACCTTCCAAACGCCAACCTTGTGTCTGAAACAGCCTCTATGCTGAATTTCACTTTGTGTAATATTTGCTGATCTTAGGTCCTCTTTAATTGCAGCAATCCATTTAATTATTTCTACTTCAGCTCTACTCCTATTTTCATAAAATTCGACTATTTGTCTAGTTAGCCTACTCGGATGCATGGGATGCGGTAAACTCCTTGATTTCCCAGTCTAATCTTGCCTTTCGGGTTTCTCAAGGATGCGCCTATTGTTCGGTGAGGTTTGTATGCTGTCCTTATTTTGTGTTTTCTTAAAAAACTTCCGATACGGTCCATTTTTCCTTTAATGTATGGCAGTATTTCGTTATATATATATATATATATATATATATATATATATATATATATATATATATATATATATATATATATATATATATACTTAATATATGGTATCTTAATACTTACTCTTATTAGACTTAAATATATGGTATCAAATATTTTCTATTTTCTTAGTAACATTGAGAATTTCCCATTTTTCCACCGTACACTTATTCGACCTAACCTTAAAACTTCAGATTAATTCAGTGTGTTTAATCAAAGTCCTCCGAAAATATATCAAGCGGGATTTAGCCGCCGGCGAAGGGTGAAGAGCGGCGAAAAAAGAAGGGAGGGGTGGAGCGCAAAAGCGATTTTCCGGAATAGGAAATTTTAAGTCAGTTTCCGTCTTTAGCGTTACACGGGCGAAAATCAAAGCGCGATAGAGGAAAAATGCATATTTTATGCAAAAGGCATTCGGAATTCTCATATATATCGGCCGCCTTATCGGAAAATTATTATGACTTTTCGGTTATGAGCAATGCAAATAATCTAATATTTGACGTTCTTATTAGTCGGCTTAGTATAGAGAGGTCGATAGTAAATGGAACTCTTAGATCGTTAAAAATTAAATTTTATTTATTTTACATAAAAAAGAGAAATTAATTTTAAATAGATTTGCATAAACGCTTATGTAGATACACAATATGGATATCGAAGACATCTATCATTCATCTTCTCACCCTCTATATTCCCCTGATGTTTTTCCAACATTATTATTAAATTTGCTTTTGACACTAGATACATTACATAAAAGAAACTGTAAAAAAGACTGAGAAGTTTTTCATCTTTAAAAACGAATCATTTTATAACAGATATTTTCAAACTTACACTTCATTATAAAAGAGTTGTTCAATTGTTATAATCTTGAATTAACTTATTTTTGATTATATATTTTTAACGTGACTATTTTCTGTTATTAAAGAAATCAAAAATCATCTTATGAAGATACCATATACAGATACCATAACTACATCTGCTTTCCACCTACAGTTTATCTTCAAACAAAATTGCACGAAATTCAAGATCTATAAAACACTCATTCGCCTAATAGTCACTTAGGGCTGCGAGACGTGGACCCTCACAATGAAAAAATAAGAAATGCTTACAGTATTTGAAAGAAGAGTAAGCAGAAAAAAGTTTAATACTTTGAATGATAATGGAAATTGAAGGATCAGAAATACCTTCAAACTCAAGCAATTTTCCAAGATCTGGATATTGTAGGCTATATCAGCAACTTAGATGGGTGGAACACTTGTCGAGACTGCTTGAAAGTCAAGAACTGAATGACAATGGGTAGCAAAAAGAAAGAAATTAGAAAAACGAATGCACATCAAGAACTGGCAAGAGGCTACTGGATATCGATCCAGATGGAGGCGAAAATTGCAGGAGGAAATTATTCAGTTTTCTTTAGTTAGCTTTAAACTAAAGAAAACTGAATAATTTCCTTTAGTTCTCTATCTGTTTTAACCAATGGAGACGGAATAGCTGCAGTATCATTCGAGGCATTGGTGCCGGTGCTAAGTTACGATATGTAACATAAAAATGGCATCGATACGAAAAAACCTTATTCGACAATATACAGCTTTGGCCTTCCGTGCTCCGTAAACCATCGGTTCGCAACTACTCTTGTTTTGGTACATCCGAATCACAAAGGAAGGCGCAACGTAGACACGTCATTCTTGGACTAATTTCAAAAACCGACACCACCTTAATACCTCAGTGGGTTCCTGCCAAAACCTAATGGTAATTTCATGTTCCTATTGGCTCACTATGACGAGTTTAAATGGTTGCCTATACACTTAGATTAGTTTAAGACCCAAACTCAAAACATCTGGAAAAGTATTTTTCTCTAAATAGCCTATGAAATATGAGCCATTAAATTTTATAAAGTTGTTTGCTTTAGAAATAAATAAATGGAAACGGATATAACTTTTTTTCAAGCAATTGCTAAATAACACAAGAATAATTGGAAATGTTAATTTAAAACGGCGTTAGAATCTCTGCTCTACGAAATCTACATGAAAATGTCCGGTAAGTATGTCATCCTTTTGTTTCAACTACAAGTAGGACTGATTACAGGATTGCTATTTACTGAAAATCTGATTGCAGGGCAACCACATTGGAATGGCATCTAATATTTTGATTTGTGTCAAATATAAGAGGAATTTCTTCATTTTTATCATGCATGCATCAAAAATGACCAAATTAATACAACCATTTATTTTTATAATGTTATATGTATATTTTTTGTTCTCCAGTATAATGTATCCGAAAAAATACCTTTAATATTCTGAATTTGAACTAAAACTGAATGGTGTGTTTAAAGAGTTGCCTATATAAATGAGACAAAACTATCCACTTTAATATTTAATAGAAATTAAATTAAAATTAATATTTATAGATTCGTCGTATTAAAAAAAACATTAAGATTGTTCAAGTAACATAAAGCCTCACCATATCATCACTGTACTTCATCCGCAAAAGCTAAATGTACAACGTATAAAATAATGTGGACGCGAAAAATATATCTTTCCATAAGTGTGTCTAAAAAGAACTAACATACGTGATATGTAAATAAAATAATGAGACTGCTGGTGTAACGCTCGATCTGGCAACACTGTTGCAACATCCTGTGGAAAAGAGGGGCGCCAACATCTGATGCGTTTCCAGCACGAGTCTAAACTCAATT
The DNA here is from genome assembly GCA_031761425.1 of Cosmopolites sordidus. Taxonomy (NCBI): domain Eukaryota; kingdom Metazoa; phylum Arthropoda; class Insecta; order Coleoptera; family Curculionidae; genus Cosmopolites; species Cosmopolites sordidus. Next base: position 243,069 of record JARFXV010001282.1, read on the forward strand.
AAGCCAGTTGATGGTCCCTAACAATTATTTCTTAACCACCAAGATTTTAGGGAGTTCAAATTCGTATCGAAGACGCATCAAATGCTGGCCAGCCTCCCTTCCAAAGGGGACGCCAACAGTGCTGTCTGATTGAACGCTACGCCACCAGTCTCATTACTTTATTTACCCACCTCGTAAACTTTTTTTTTAAAATAAGTATAAGTATTTTTAGAAACAAACGCAAATATTAAACATAAACAGATTAAAAAAATGACGCTAAAAATAACATCTCTAGCAAAATCAATGATGGACATTAAAATGGGAAAATCTGAGAACGTTTTTAACAAATTCTCTGTGCATCGGATCGATTTAAAATACTTATCGGAAATCGAAATGTGTACTGCAACTTTACTCTAACAAAAGACAGAGAGGACTAGCTAGCGTCATCATATAAAATTGGCACTAATAATGATATATCAAAGAAAACCACTCTGACAATCTTGAAAACTACCTTTAATTCTGTTCTAGTTGTCTTTCTATCTTGTTTATTCAAAATAAAACTAGTTTTCCAGATTGTAAGTGATCTTATTCGATATACAATTGTAAATGGCAGAATATATGTCTTAAACCTAAATTAGATAAAAAAAATAATATCTTTCACATAAACATTTAATACATTTCAAAACATAACTTGCCAACTTTAACGAGGATAATCCGATAAGATTTGATATTTCAATCGAATAAAAAAACTGTTTAAATATATCTAAATATAGTTCTCAGATAGATTAAAAAAAAACGTAAATTTAAGAATACAGGAGACAGACGATGTGTTTAAAGAGTTGCCTATGTTTCCAGGTAATTCAAAATGTGTGAAGAAAATAAATTTTTAAAAATCATTATATTGATAAACAAATAAGGTTCTTTATATGATATATAAAAATTAATTAGAAATTTCATTTAAAAACGGGTTTATTAATATTTTATTCCGTATAATCCATTATTTGCAACTTTTCGAAACCTTTTAATAAATACCTGTATATATATTGTAAGTATCTCGAAAATTTTATACCCTTTCAAATCTTATCCCCGGTAATCTGTTTAAATAAGCCAATGTACATACAGGATTACGTATTGTATTAAATATAGGACAAACTTACCTTTGTTATAAAAAACTTCACTTTAACGTAAAATAAAACATAAAACTAATATTTTACATTGTTGAAAAATGACTTTTCATCACTTTGTTTACAGCCAACATGATGGAAAATACGTCAAATGCGTACATGTCATTTGAATGATTAATATCCTATTTAATACAAATAAGGCCAGAGTTGGCGAATATTTATTTATATACACGTTTTTTTTTAATTTTTTACTAAAAAATAAAATCCACTGCTGACCAAAATAGAAAGCAAAAATCTGAGTAAAACATTCAAATCCGACAAAATAGAAATAGTATAATACACATACATGCAACACATTAGAAGAAACACCACCTGTTAAAAAATAAGAAACGCTTACCTTATTTTTATCAAAAAGTTTTAAATATCACTTAAAAACACAAAATCACTGATAACACTTTGGGAAAGATATGCTTACTCTTGTCATAGATGGATCGTATAGACCGACAGACCTGCACAGCCAACTTGACCAATATACATGAAATTTATTTTATTTGTCGCTATTTAAGGTAAGATTTATTATAATGCATATAGGAGCAAATCGATCAAATATATTTATTTTTAAATTTAGTCGCGTCGTTTAGACGAATTTATCGAACTTTCGACTTATTATCGACTTATTAACACAGTATGTTAGGGTCGATCCATAAAACCAAAAATTTTTTTAAAACTCTTGAACATAATTTTATAGCAACTAATGAAACTACTTTATTAACACCAGCAGTCTCATTATATATATTTATATTTATATAATTTATATATTTATATATATATTTATATATATATATATATATATATATATATATATATATATATATATATATATATATATATATATATATATATAAACAGATCGAAGTCCTCAAGGAATGTGCAGAGAAAGTTGGCCTACAAATATCCTTTCAAAAACCGAATTCTTCTGCTCAAAATTAAATGTCCAAAATTTGAACACCTAATACGGCAAAATAAATAGGGTCACTCACTTCAAATACCTGGATGAGATCCTCGAACCCACAGGAGGAGAGAAGATAGCATAGAAGACTCAATTGCAGAAGATGAAGAGGGCATACGGCAAGACACACAATATCTACAATAAGAAATGCCTATCCACACACGCAAAAATAAGACACTACAACACAGTAATCAAACCAGAGGTACTATATGCAAGCGAGACACTTACACTCCATACAAAAAGCGAACATAGAAAACATACTAAAAAAAGAACGCAAAATTATGAGGAAAATTCTCGGTCCAAAACTGACAGAGGAAGGATACAGACTGCATTCTAGAAAGACCATATAGAGAATGTCCAACGTAGCGGCGGACATAAGAAAAAGAAGGTTGAAATTTTATGGACATATCAGTAGACTCCCACCGACAAGACTCACCAACAGAATTCTTATGCACATACAAGGAGTCAAGTCAACAGTACCATGGATGGATCGCACAAGTCAGAGCTGATCTGGGAAAGGCACAAATGGGTTCGACAGAGATTGAGGATAGAAGAAACTACAGGCACAAAATACATATGTGGAACGTTGCATCAGAGAGCGAAGTTTCGAGGAAATCAGGAACAAAGTGGACGGAGGAGAGAAAGAGAATCCACGGAGAAAGGATGAGAAAGGTGTGGAGGATTAGAAAGAATACTCGAAAATGAGTCAGGATGCTTTGCGTGATCCAACCGGGTCTATACGCACCTAATAATAATATATATATATATATATATATATATATATATATATATATATATATATATATATATATATATATATATATATATATATATATATATTATTATACAATACAATATTATACAATGGGAAAAACAATCAATTACAAAAAAGGAAAAATGCTTGAAGAAATTGAAGAGACCATCATGTTGGGTATTTTGAAAAAGCACTCGTGACTTCATGTCTAAGACGAAGACCGGAGAGGGGAAGATATTAATAGGTAGGGAACTGACAATGAAACACCACAATAAGAGGAACATACATTCATAAAATATGAATGAGTGAAGAGCCAATGACCAATCATCATTCTATTTAGCTGACCTGCTTTGATTTAGAGAAAGAACTTCCATTCAGCACAGGCCCTCTGGTGACACACCCAGTAGCTTCATTTTAACTAAAGGTACATATTAAACTTTTTAGAAGAGAATTAGAAATAAAAACCAAGTCGCTTGATTTGACCCCTCGAAGCGTATTTCGTTCACCATATTAGCATAATCTGCAGATGATTCAGTCTGAATAAAGGCAAGCAGGTTCTGTTTGTCACCGATACGACTCTTATTTTCTTTCCGGTGAGATGAAGCAAGCTTTGAATGGTATGCTGTATCTGGTAGAATCACAATTGCGTCCAATTTTTGGTTTTTTCTATTTATTTATCACTAGCTGTACCTGGCAACGCAGCTAGTTTGGTTAAATAATTAAATCAAAATGAAAATAAATCGAATTCTATGAAAATTAAATTTAATAATGTAATCGGAAACATTGAAAATGCCAAGTGACAGTAGATGTCAAGAAGCACGCTGTGCGGCACGAGCAACGTTTAATGTAACACAGCGTGTGTTGCTTTTACGTCAAGCAGATGGCGCTGTTTTTCAAAAAAAAACATGTTTTTACCTGTCATGTGTGACATCTATATAATAGCTATATAAAAACACACGTGTATTCGAATGCAACGTTGTGTTAAAATTTCAAAGCAATCGGTGTAGAACTTTTGGAGATTTAAGATTTTAAACAAACGAATATTTATAATTTTTATTTATATAGATAGATTATGGGGTTTGTTGTCTTGTAAAAGACAAGCATTCCTTTGACCAAAGCGGGATATTATCGGTGCAGCTGATAGCTTCGATCAAACTGTATGAAGTAAAGATTTGCACCAACAGCTGTATTATTTGGAACAATCTAAAAGTAGATTATGTTTTCTAAGCCTACCTTGTTTCGCAACTATTTTATCCCACTTATTAAGATGATTGAGGTGATTTACCTGATTCAAATAAAACCATAGTAAATTTGTTCCAAATTATTATATTTCCGAGAAAAAAGAAAAAGATTTATTAAAAATATAAACATTTTCAAAAATAATATTTTCTTTTGATTTTTAGGACAGATGATAATTATATATCTTAAAACTGACCATATTTTAAATTACGCAGAATAAATACGTTATGAGGAACAGAACATTTAGTTTTTTTTAGAAAATTTAAAAACAGTAATATATTTTTATTTTATTTATTTATAAGAGTACAATAGTCCAGGATGGTGGTATATATTCCTGGATCGATATTACAGCCACCTTTACGAATGAAATTAAAAAAATATTTTCCAGTCCAAATATAAAAAAATATTCAATAAAATTTGGACGATTTTCTTTCTCATTGACGTAGCGGTGGCTTGTAGTAGTTATTAAAGTTACAAAAAAAAGAAAATATTTGAGGAATGGACTACAGTGAAAGTCTCCCCTAATATTTCCTTCCGTTCAGTTAAATACCATTCTTTAACGTCGATAGACGAACAAAAGTAACCGCAAATAACAGGTACAAACACTATCACATGATTCAGAATGTCTCATCTATTCGCGTACCAAAAAAAAGTCTTCGTATCAAAACGACAAATCAACTTGCAATCAACTTGAGTATTTTCACTGCTGCAAATTTTTTCTGTTCAAAATGTTAATTCATTATTGACAATGCTCCTAGTTATTTGAAATTAGTAGCTTCTTTCATTTCAAATTTATTGCTGAAGCTATACTTTGTATCACTTAAAACAAGTAAAAAATAAAATTAGAGATTTCGAAATTACGACTGTTACGTGAGATAACGATTAAAACAACAACAAAGGTAAAAAAAATGCTCTTGTTACTGTTAACCTATTAAGATTCGTCAACTCTAAACACTGTAATGAGTATAAAAACAAATAATTGCGAAACACACAAGTGTCTTTAACATCAAAAATGTTCTTTGAATAATAATTTACTTGTCAAATTTTACTTGTCAAAAAAAAAATAAAGGTCTCGAACAGGGAAAGCCTATGTGAACAGTACTGTTCCACCTGACGATAATAAGAAAAATCAAAATGAAAAAGGACTAAACTATTTTTAACAATTATCTACAATGTTCGGCTTTTGTAGAGAATTTAACACTATTGGCGAAGCCAAAAATGAACGGCAAAAAAGTTATACAAAACTTGAACCAGAAAATGTGATTAAATATAAATGAAAAGAAAACAAAGTACATAATAATGGGAAACACTCAACAAAAAATCGAAAATCATATGGATTTGTCAACTTGCAAAGGGAAAATAAATATGACAAGGTTGAGAAATTTGTATATCTGGAAGTAGATGATAAATGGGATAGATGAAACAGAATTAGTAGTTTAGTCCAGAATAGCAAAAGGGAACCAAAACTTTGGCAATGCGAAGATCTTAGTGAAATCAAATATATCAAGAAGGACAAAGGAGAGAATTTATGAGATGCTGATTTACGAGGTTAGTGAAAAGTTTTCAGCCTCAACATGAAGATGGCGTTACTCGTCAGTACTAACTTTGAAAAATTTGAGCCATATTAGATGCTCTGTTGTTGCTTAACGGTCATTTATGTCAGTCGATGTTAGTACTTCTGTAAAGATGGAAAAATCGAATATCGAACCGTCATTAAATTCTTGCATTTGAAAGGCAATATACCTACGCAATATGCCTACGGAAATATGCCTACGCAAATTTTTTGCAGCTGAATTTAAACCTGGTTGTACCAGCTTGGTTGACGGTGAACTTTCAGGACGGCCCAAAACACCAAATGGTGCTAGACGATGCTAAAATTAAGGTTAGAAAGATGGCAGAGGCTGGGGGCATCTCGAAAGAACGTGTTTGTCATATAATGACTGAAGATTAGGACATGAAAAAGCTAACCGCGCGTTGCGTGCCGCGATAACTATTAGTTTCGCAGAGACTAATGGAGAAGGAATATATTGGGATTAAAACAAATAGAATGATGAACTAGCCCTAGGCCTACATGACCGGTAGAGCTTTTAACATATAAAACTTATCGTATTATTTTTGTTGAAATTCAATCAAGTTACTGAAAATCACATCATTGGTGATGGTAAGAATGGGAAATAGATAGAATTAAATCATCAACATTCTCAACAATAAATGCCAGAATATTATCCATCACTTTCAGCAACAGAAAAATTGCTTATAACACCTGATATGTCTCATATCATACAGCTTATATATCAAATAAAGGTACTAGGAGCATCGTAAACCGGATTTTTGTTCCAAAAACAGGTTACTTACTTCTTTATAGTTCAACTCCAAAGTCATGAATGAGGTTAAGTACCTAGACAACCTCCATTAATTTAAAAATATGTTTTTTTTGTCGTAAGTACAATTACCATAGTGTCAAAGTTAACAAAAAATAAGTATAGTTCCAAAAATAGTATTACTATATATTAGTTTGCTTTTTCTCTTTTTTTTTTAATATTGACTGATTTCTGCACAGTTTTTTCAAGCTTGTACGACTAGCAACTGTTTTTCTTTTCCACCAGTGGTTTTTTCATCATTGTCTTTATTGAGCAATTAGAATAAAAAGTTATGAGGCAAATAAAAATGAGATATTAAGATTCATTCAACAGCTGGTGGAAAAGAAACTCAGGAGGTTAAATATATATAGAATGTTGCCTAGTAATCTGAATATCTCAAAATTAAACCATTTTATTCTTTTTAATGAACAAATGTTAGCGACAATCAGATCAAATTTCACCAGGCAAGTCTTTTTGTATTCGAATGACTTCGACATGTTAAAATATGCAAAAATCATTTCTTATTATAGTACAAGATAAAATGTTTTGTTACTTTTTTAAAAAATAAATTTCCTCGAGGAAAAGTCAGCAACAAAATAGACGGAGGGCGGGGTTAAATATATAGATCCAACAACAATTCGCTATGTACATAAAATTGTCCCGCCCCCCTCTTCTGTAGGAGGAGGATCCCTCCCCTGGCGACAGGCGAACCCTGCATCGTTAATAAAATTTAAAAAATACCAATTTGTAACTCGTACCCTACGCACTTAACCTAAAACTTATTTCCTGAGCAGGTATTAAACATCTTCCCAATAACCATAGATATTTTTCAGATCACACTCGTTACTGTACGTTATACGGGGCGTTGCAAAAAACGACATCGCCTACTTTGAGATTCTGATAAATTAAGTAAAACTGAACGATTGTCGGATCAAGACACAACCCGTATAACCAAAACCCTAATACTTTCACTTTTATATCACAATCAATTCTATTCTATCTTAGGCCAATAGTTAACACCTCACTCGCCCCTTCTCTCTTCGATGCACTTGCTTTGTAAAACAATTAGTCTGTCTGTATTCTATGTTACATGGTATTCGTTTTAGGAAACATCTTCATAACAGAACTAGTTAGAGCAATTGGATCTGTGGGGGTTGTACCTGTAAACGGTTTTTCTTTAGTACCTTTGTCAGTATACCACTTAAATCAAAAATATCGAGACTGGTTTGATCAAACAATTCGCTTTATTAAACTCAAAGAGATTTGCCACTAAACTCCAAATCACTTTTTTTAAACTTTTCGACGAGCATTTCAGCAACCATGTTAACTTCATCAGGAGGACTTAAACTGAGGTTAATTGGATTAAGCTGAATTAAATCATCTCCTGATGATTCTAACATGGTTAGAAAAACGCGCGTCAATAAAGTTAAAAAAGTAACATGGTATTTAGTGGTAAATCTGTTCAAATGTTTTGTTTTAGTGGTAAATCGTTTGTTTTTAATTCAAAACCATGTTTGGTAACCATCTTAGCATCATTGGATTTTACTATTAGAGAGCTTCAGATTAAGTCACCTCTTGATTGATACTAACATGCTGCATGTGTAATTAAAGACAAGTGATTTGGTATTCGGTTAAATCTCTTTGAGTTTAGAGCTTCACACTAAAGGTTCCAATAAAAGGATTGAATTAGCTTTATTGTATTTTCTCATTATTGGTCTTTAGGCTAGCTCATTCAAATACCATCAAATGCTAAACTTTTGGAGGTTTTAAAGCCTCGATATTTTGGGTTGCGTTGATGCACATAATCTCAAAAACCAGTGGGCTTCATCGTGGCAATAATAAAAGAATATAATCGATTTTCTATTTCGCGTTTCATCTGAAGAAAAATGCTACTGAAACTAGAGGAAATATTTTGCTCTGGCGTATGACGTAAGTAGTAAAACGTGTAAATGGAAACGTGGAAATGGATAACAAGGAAACGTTAGTTTTGAAGATACACCGCGTGCAGGATGCCCTCCAAAAAAAAATAATAAGCGGACGAAATGCAACCACTGGCAAGAACTCGGCGCAGACTGAAACGGAACTTGCAGAAAATATTGACTCTACGCAATGCAACCAAAATCAAGACTAATGAGTTCCATATGAATTGAGCGAATACGCCAAAAATAAATAGCATACCCCACTAATATCACTTGTTAAGTTAGAAAATGATATGGTTTTTTATAACTGTTATAACTTTTTTATAATTATTCGAGTAAAGGGTTTGCATCAAATTTACTCTAAAAAAACAAACTTTCTAGTATTTCGGCGATCCACAAGCACCTTATTACCAGAAAGATCACCATGTGACTTTGTCTTGTTTCCTCGAATAAAGGAACTACATCATGGACTCCAGTTTTGTGTCCATAAAAGTTATTCAAGAGTCTGCTGGTCGCTTTAAAGGAAATACCAGAAGCCAAGTATAAAAACTGTTTCGATGACTGAAGAAAACGTTGGAATAAGTATACTGCAGTGAGAGGGGAATTTCTTCGACGGAAACAAAATAAATTTGGATGAATATATACATACTTTGTACTTTATTTTAACAAGTCACCTTACTTTTTGATAAGAGTAATATATACAAAAAATTGAGAGTGCTTTAAATAGATCAGCGTACACAGTATGTCGAAAAAATACCGGTACTTTTTAATTTTTTAAGAATACTACTAGCGCCAACTGCGTAGACAATATATAATCTGAAAGCTGTTTATCTCCTCTATAAAACGAGACCGCCATACTGAAAGTTACAGTACTTTTTTTCACCTCGTCACAAAATCACGAATGGAACAAAGGGTTGATATTAAAGTTTATCTCAAGATCGGTAAAACTTCTACAGAAACATTTGAATTGATGAAAAATGTGTATGGTGATGATTGCTTATCCAGTACAGGTGTGGTCGAGCGGTATAAGCGATTCTAGGACGTTCGTGAAGTTTTGGAAGATGACCCAAAGCCAGGCCGGCCGAAAAACAAAAATCGCGATGATTTGGTGCAAAAAGTGCGGGAAATGATCGCCTACAATACGAATTCGATAGATAGCGGAGGAATTAAATACGACCAAAGACGTGATTCGCGAAATTTTAACCAAGGATTTAAACACACGGAAAGTCTGTGCTCGATTTGTTCCTCACGCCTTGTCGCTGTTCATGAATTTTTGGCGAAAAAACAAGTGTGCTTTAAGTTTCTTCGTATTCGCCTGATTTATCTCCGCGTGACTACTTCCTATTCCCAAAACTCAAACTAGCTAATGAAATAAACTCCAAGAAGCTGTAACGAGGGCCATTGAGGAGATTCCGAAAAACGACATCAAAAAGATCTATGCCAACATTGGTTGAAGTGTATTGATGCGGAAGGGATGTATTTTGAATAAATAGAAATAATGTTGGCAAAATAACTATTTTTTTTTTAATTAAACAATTCTGTTATTTTTTCGACATACTGTGTAGATACAATAAAACTTGGTTGAGAGTTAAATGTCCACTAAAAAGCTGTTAACAGTGTCCATATATCTAATTAAAACAAATTATTTTAATTGAACCCAATTGTACTTATATTTTGCGTATCATTGAACCAGTTCCGATTTTTTCTGATATAAGTATTGTACGTTACCATTATGGTACTTACTATGTCTTTCATGGTACTCCTGGAAACATGGCACTATACAGAGATTAGTTTGGCATTCAGGACAGTGGTATTTCGTTTTCCTGCGTAAAATTCTACCATGGGTATCCACAGTGTTCCAGCAGTAATTGCAGCCAAGCGCGGGACCAGGTCTAATTACTGGACAATGACTAGACCGTGTGCCACTCTAAAATTGAATAAGTCGGCTTGACTGCCTTTTTATGCATATAATTTGGTAAAATAATCTCGTAATTGAATGACCCACACTGAAATCAATACTCTTAACAAAACAACAGTTAAGTTTGATCAATAAATCAAGCAAAAATGTCGAATGTCTGCGAAAACGCTACAGAAAAAAGTACAAATGAAAAACGTTTGCATCTCCTACTACAACCGATAAAAAAACTCATTCTTATATCAGATAGTGAAAGTGATTGTAGCAGCGGTACTTTAAATAATAAAATACCTCACACATATAATAATAAAGTTGTTTTAAAGGTATCAGCGATGTGTTTGCAGAGTTTCACAAAGAAAGCTTCTTGAGACCTTTACAAGGCACAAAAAACAAATATCTAACCAAAATGGAAGCCGATAAGAAAACAGTTGACAGATTCACGGATGATTTTAAGAAAATAATCAAAGAGATGAGGGAAGAATTAAAAGTTGGGAATATTATGATTGGTGAAACTGAAAAAAGCATTGAAACCATTCTTAACTCTTCTGAAAGAGAAGTTTTCTTTAAAGCACCTGAGAAAGTACCAGTTGAAGATCCTATAAATGTTGAATCGGAGGTTTCGGAGAGTGGTACCACTTCTAGTAAGTAAAATAGATGGTTATAAAATATATTTATTCCAGTTCTGTGGTGTTTTTTTATTGAATTTATCGCTCGAATATTTTATTCAAATAACTGTATTTAGAAATTTCTGTAACGTCAAAACGCAACACATTTTTTTTTTAAAAGAATATTAAGTCTTCAATTTAATTATTGGTCCCTACATTTCAACGACTGCGGAAACTATTCAAATCAGAATTTTTCCCCTTGTACAGTTATTTGAAAGCGCCATCTTTCAGCTTTCAAACGAGCTGAACTCACAGCCTAAATTAAGAGTAGACGCCTTGATATTGTTGTGTCACTGCTATCCAGATTCAAGAAAACACTTTCTGCACAAGATTGTGACCTGTGACAAAAAGTGAATCCTTTAAAGGCACGAGAATACTGGGTTAATATTGGTGAGCCATCAGCCAGTACCTCATAAGGGCCGTATGCTAGCAAGGGAAAAAGAGCAGTCATTTTACTTCGGGATAATGCATGGCCACATACAGCAAAAAAGTCTCTGGACACGATTGCGATCAACGATCGAGTTGGGGTGGGAGGTTTCATCATACCCGCTGTATTCTTCAGATTTGGCCCCTTTGGCCTATCATCACTTTCGATCACCTGGTTGATAGCCAATTAAATATTACTTTTTTCATAAACAAATATCAAAAGTAGTCAAAAAATAAAACAATTAAGTTGAGGACTTAATACATGAATAATATAAAGATTAAACTCGAAGAGATTTAAGAGACCACTAAACACCAAATAACTTTTACTTATACTTCAGAAGAGCATGAGCTTTCAGCATCATGAGGAGATTGAATTAGCTCCTAATGATAACATGGTTAGCGAAACGCACGTCGAAAAGTTTAAAAAAGTGATTTAGTGATAAGCGATAAATTTCTTCGAGGTTAGTGTTTCACACTGAAGGTTCCAATAGAGTTGAATATATTATTTATTTTCGAAATTTATTATATTTTGCCTGATATCAAATCCAAATTGAGATATATATTGTAAATGATATTAAAAGAAAAAAATTCAACGGTTGAAATATGAATCTTTCACTATCAAGTATGAAAACGGAATAAATATATGTGACAATCTGATACATGCAGATTCAATTTATAACTAAAAATTTGGAGGATTTCAGACTCTGCAGTGTGGAATATGATTAAAGCTCACAGAGGTTTATATTTTTACGCAAGTCCGCCACATTACGACATCTACAGCATCCAACCTAACCACTACTTAAAACGTCCCCATATGCCTTGGATTAAGCTAAACGAATCCAAGAAAAAATGCGAATACTGGCTTGAACAACAATGCTAAACAACACTAACCTGTGGCGAGGACGAACTCCGCTTCAATTCATCCGTTCGTACCCTAAGAATCTGCGTGGGAGCAACCTCGACGGCGTCAGCTCTCGATATGTCCGTATATGAAGTCAAAGCACTTGTAACCACCACCACCGGGCTAACAGCTCTTTCTGCCGTCGTATCTATGTTACTGTGTGGCACCAGGTGCACATTTAACGGAGGTGATAGAGGCTTAAAATGATTTACCCCCATCATCAACTGGAAACTAAAGATATCTCAATACCGTACCTGCTGTATTTGACTCGGCAGAAGAGGATGCGAGTGCTGCTTCACCAGAACCGCACCGGGAACCGCCAGGAGGTTCCCTGGAGGTGGTGAGAGAGTCGGGAGAGGATCCGAGTGTTGTCGTTCGACGCGAGCTGAGGACGGTACACTGAGATAATGCAAGGAAGGAGTATCTGAATCGGAGGGCTGACTGGAGTCACTTTCTCGTTTAATACGCGGCTGGCGCATGAGAAAACGACCTCGTTTGGTTCCCATGGGCGGTTGGTTTTGTTGCATTATCTGATCCACTGTTGTTTTATCTGATAAAACGAAAAATGTAGATACAACTGATGTGTATGAAGAACTGAAGGTGTAGAGAAAAAAATATATAAAATACAAAATTAATTAAGTGTCTTTTTATTATAAATTTTCAATGACTTCAACGGAATTATGAAAGAAAGAAACGTAATACTCTTTAGCAACTAAAAACAACCTCTCCCTCCTAGCAAATAATTTTAAGACTGGACGTTCACATTATTTCGTATGCTCTTTGCCCTTTTCTCTAGGTCAACCTGTGGTCAGCTTTTCTATTTCACTTATAAACATGTTTTTTCTTAAATGTTTTCGGATCGTCCAATCTTGTACTGTCTTAAACTTCGACTTCTTTATTCAATATACTCTAGTCATATACTCTGCCATATCAATTTATCTGCTAACTATCTGTATCAATTCTATAATTTTCTTGTTGTTAAGATAATGTATGTATGTGTTAATTGCAGGATCATTTCAGGATGGTAGCTAACCATATTTTTCTCCCTAATGACTTTATTAATAATTCCGTTCTACTTCGGTCCATACATAACGAATATTACTGTTCTCAAAATAATGTGATAACAGTGTCTTGGAAATGTGTATTTTTTCAAGAAATCTGCATTGGTCATCTTTGTTGACTTTTTATATTTATTATGAAAACGGTTTCCGCTAGAGCGGGTTCTTGTTTGTTAATAGTCTACCAAAGATGCATTGGAATGAACACTTATATATTGGCGAATATTGTGGTGTGGTGACTATAAACTATCTGGCAAAGCATATAATGCTCGGTTTGTTGCTGACGAAGCTCTCATGACCTACTCTTCAGAGTGCTTCCCCATGTAGCGTATTCTCCGAATTTGGCGCCTAGCGATACTTTCTCTTTTCACACTTGAAAGGATGACTCGCTGGATGAAGCATTATACTGGAGGTATTAAAAAATTGCAATATCATTGGTCTGGTTTATAAAACTAAATGGAGCAGACACTCGTACATAACCAAAAATACTATGCGTCGAATCATTAATTCGGAATTAGTGACAAACTTCAAGTTTGGTAGTCCTCATATATTTTAACGCGTAACTACAGGGCCTTCGTTTAATACCGAGACTCACGTGACCTATAAAATCACTAATTTTCTTAAACTACGACATACGTTTTTTGGTTTTTTTCGGTTTTTATAAATAATCTTTTTCTTTAAATTAGATGTATGCTTACATAGTTTAGCACTAATAACAAAAATTAACATAACATTTAACCAGTCCAACATTATTTAACCTAAAGCAAAAAAAAAATTATAATACGCCATCAGAGTAGAGGCCATGGAAGGAAAAAAAGAAGAGGAGCGAATATAGTAGATTTGCGATGGAATATATTGTTCAAGAAATGCAAACAAACTTTTAAATAATCAAATGTATGTGATATTTTAAAAATATTTTTTATTGCACAGAAAGCATAGAAACTAATAAAAATCTTACTCGTTGTTTTACTATAACTGTCGATAGATTTTTGGGAAATTATATTAATATTTTTGGTAATAAATGCTTAAATAATTCAACATAAAAAAGTCAAGTTCCTAAAGTTTCAGAATTAAAAGAAGGCTCTGTATAAAACATGTAATATAAAGACACCGAATTATTATTGTACAACTACTACAAAAAATTGCTAAAATTCAACAGCAAAATAAACGTACTTACTATTATTCATCATATCTGAAAAATAAATATGGATCATGTTACAAATATACAGCATTTCTTTTAAATAATTTATTACAAAATGGCGAATGGTACATAAATAAGTAAAAAACACAAGTAGCTAATAAAAAAAACACAAGAAACGTCTTTTAACATATAAAATCAAAATAGTAGACATATTTTGTGTTCATGCACAACAGTTTGGAGCACTTACTGAATAACCTAGTGGGAATGGCAAAAATTTCGGTAGAGTACAATTAAAATTTATCTTGGTAATGTTTCACTACATTTATTTTAAAATGTTTATAATTATACACACATTAAAAAATGGTATAATCTGAAAATACAGGACTATACACTACCGTTAAAAAACTTGGAAACACTCAATTTTTTTCCCGATAATAAATTCCAAAAAAGGTAAAGGATATATGAAAGGCGCATCAGCATTTGAAACTATTTAGCAACTGTCTACAACTTGACGTGGACGCCAAACCACGACTATCAGTTTACCGGCAATGCCAACATCCGTGCCAAAAATTACAAAAAAAACTTAATAAAGCAAAATAAGCCTGAATAAATTGCTTAAGGTCGAGTAGTGTAAATGTAAAAAATAAAACAAATGCAGTAGTCTAGAACATTTAGCTGCTAATAAACTAGTGATGCCATCTGAATCCAGAAAGGAGAAACCAATTAATGCCGGTGTTTCACCAACGAAAAGCAGAGTGGCATATCATTTATCAAATGGGCCATGTAATTGGTAAGCAAATTTCAATTCGTGATCATCCAATAATACAGGGTAAATTTTTATATTTAATTTTATTTTCAGTTACTTGTTGATTGAGATTAAATCATCTCCTGATGATGCTAACATGGTTAGCGAAACGTGCATCGAACAATTTAAAAAAAGTGATTTGGTGTTTAGCGGTAAATCTCTTCAAGTTTAGTGTTTCACACCAAAGGTTCCACTAGAAGAATTGATATTTTACTTGAATAGCGAAATATAATTATGCCATGGGGATCATTAAATTTCACCCTGGAATTAACATATAGGGGGTAATTGTGGCCAAAAGAATGTCAACAAAAAATCTGAAGACAAATATTTGGTTGAAAGGCAGGATTGATTTCTCGATTTTAAACGATGCCAACATTTATCCATCCGCAACATAAGGCTTTGGAATATTTGATGAGAGATACAGTTTCCGATTATTATATCATATATGGAAACTTTGATCTCTGAAAAAAGACATTATCTGCTAGAGAAGCATAAAAATATATGAAAATTGGACGATTTTTAATTATATCTCGATGATGCGCTTATGTTAATTATATACACTAAAAAAATGTGCAGAAATATTTCATACAATATTGTAAATTCAGAATCTGTTATCAAGTACCGATGGCGAAGAATGATTTTTACTAAAAGTAGGTATTTTTGTATTACAGTCTGTGTCAACAACTGGGAGTATTTAGTAACCTACAATTTAACTTGGGTTCCAAACCACGATCAGCAGCTACAGATTAAACCTGTTCAATTCCTCACAATAACTTATCTTGATTTGCGATTAACATTTACTTTTTACAAAAAATCCACCGACGGATGAATGACCAAAGCAGAAGAACTCCCAAAAGGTATCCGACCTCACCCAGCCTGATTAGTGGCGTGAGTGAACAACCATCCCTTGCTAAATTTTGCACTTTTGTCTTAGGAACAAATCCATATGGTGAGAGAGACTTAAACTCGACCTTTCACCATATATTGTTTATGTCTCAAAACAAATGAAATGTATTTCCTATTATTATCATTTATAGCATTAATTATTCACTGAATGTCAAATAATACATAAGTATGTACCAGTAGGAGACACACGTGGGATAATTAAAATTTTCGTTATGAAATGTCACAATTTTTAAATTTATCCTAAAGTAAACAAAATGTACCAATAAAACGTTAAATAATAAAAAGTGCAACGTTATTAAGTCATAAGCTTTAATTCAATTTAAATTAATTTTCGAGAATCGAGAAGGCCAAGTCATTTTGCTGCACGACCTCAATCACAACAGCAAAAATCGTCAAGGAGGCCCTGAATGATCTCAAATGAGAGATTTTTCCACATCTGCTATGCTCTTCAGATTTTGCGCCAACCGATTATCATCTCTTCCGCTTGTTGTCCAACCAAATGAGTGGCGTAACCTTCACCAGCAATGAGGACCCTAAAAACTGGCTTAACAATTTCTTCGAGTCTAGGCCTGCCGATTTCTGACGAAACGGCATCGAGGTCATTATCATCAGGTCAAGAGGTGAAAGCAGGTCATAAAAAATTACGGAGAATACATCACTGATGAATTTATTGTTATAATTGTTGAATTTTTCAATAGCTTTTTAATAAAAAAAAAGGGTGGGAACTTATGGAAGAACCCAATATATTGAGATCCCAAGAAAAAAGAAATATATTATAAACATACTCAAATGTTTGAGCACTACATCTGTTCACACAGTTTTTTTGGGGAAGTGAATATACAAACATTACTTGAAATAATAATAGAACTATCAAGGTGGTTCCAAATTTTTAAACAGTACCAAAATACTAAAATAGAAAAAAAAACTTTAACGAATTCTAAACAATCTAAAAAATTCATTGTTAAAAATACATATTTTTTAATTTTAGACGCCTGAAGTATAAAAACCTTAAATTTAGTCGGTCTTTAGAATTTTGAAAGAGCCTCATTTTATTTTATCATATTTTGCAAGATTTAATTTAAACCAAGTCAAATAATAAGTTATTGTCAGATCAATACTCATACAGCGAAAAATCGACCTTAACATTTTCTGATAGTTTCTAAATTAAAAATGCAGCAAAAACTTCACATTTGTTCAAAATTAATACTTTGGAAACTCAAGGCTTGAGACACGTTGATGGAAGAAGGATCGAGATATTTTGTTCGATGAAGTACAGGACCCAAATCGACGTGTTTGCCATCGAAGAAAGTACCACTGATAAGTGCCACAGGATGACTTGCAGTGGTACAAATGATATGATCAGGCGGTGCAACACTAGGAGATTTAGCTGCATATAAATGTTCCTGCTTAGGAAAAACAGGTTCATTCTCCATGCTTTGACTAGCAGGAGGAGCCTGTTCAGGGTTTGGAGCCTGATTCTGATTCTCCTGCTTCCTATTTTTAATGCTCAGTCGAAAATTCGGATATCCCCTCTTCTTGTACTCCAACCACAATGTACGATTATTCACACCGTACATCCGAGCTGCCTTACAAAATCCTATCCCTCCAAAACGCACTGCCTCCAAGGCTCTAATGAAATTCTCATCAGCCTGCGGATTGACGCTTCGCTTCCTCTTCTGTATGATTTGCTGAGGGGAATTTCCAATCTGCCCCTGAAAACAAACAGCTTCGCCGGGGCTTTGAGGCGTGGTACCCTGTCCAACAGAATTTGGACAGTGTTGATTCTGAGAATGACCGCCATTATGTAATGGAGGTTCTGCAGAACAAGGGTAGTAGTTATGATCCATCACATTCCATTGTAACCCTGCAAGGGGTAACAGAGGGCTGAGAGGAATTTTAGACACAGACCTTGCAGGCTAAGCTCAACCGCAGGCGTTCAATGGATGGAAATGGGATTTGTGGTGATCTGGACATGATGAATGGATGAATGATGGTTCAAAACATGAAACATTGACATTGACACATTCAAAACATACTTATCCTAAGACACAATAAAATGAGAACTGACTGATAAAATGAAATATGAAATGTGATGAAAAAGGATAGAAAGAGTCATTGAGCTTAGCCTTACTTGTCAATGTCAAAAAATAGGATTGGATAAACAAAGAGTGAGGTCTAAATAGGTACACACTGCTGTTGAATCTTAGCCCTTTTCATCAAATTTTTTAAATAAATGCTTGGTGGTTCATTTTCAAAACCTATTTTCACTATTTCAGCTAAACCCACATCCTCATCCCAAGATTTAGAGGTTTCAGTATTAGAACCAACCACCAAATCTTTATAAACCAAAGAATTTCTAAACTATGTAAAATATATGTTTTTTATCAAAACAAATCTGCTCTAATATATAAAAATGACTCCTTCTCTTACTGTATTTGATCCTGATACAATAAATGTAATCAATAATGTAAAAATATTATGGCCTACCTGATATTGACTGAGGCTGAGTAGAAACTGATGATCCAGGAATATCAGAGGCTGACTGAGATTCTAAATTGTGCTGTAAAGCCACTTCTTGCTGTTGATGTTGAGGTACTTGCTATAAAAACACCATATAATTACACAAAATGAAGCCTCTTTCCAATCCTTAACACTTACCAAAGTTATCTGATGCAAAGTATCATTTTCAACACTTTCATGTGAACTACCTCTTTGTAAATCTGTAGATTCTCGACTTTTCTGAGCAAGTGTACTAAAACACACTTTACATTACTCCAAATCATAAAAAATGGCCTCCCTTATTTACCTTGTATCAGATAAGTATCCCCCTGGATCTGACTTTATAACAGTTCCAAGGATATTCATATTTGGACCTAAAATTAACTCATTTTGCTGTTGTGGATCAATGATATCTTGTCTTTCTCCTGATCCCGATCCAGATGAAGTTTTCCTCAATCGTTTTCTAGGAAGTAAATAAAGATTTCAGATCAAAAAAATATATCCAAAGCTGGATAATCCATACCTTCTTGCACCGGGGCTACAAGGGGATGGTGTTGAAGACTGAATTGGAATACCATCAGAACTCCAATTAGAATCCTGAGCTGTTAGAAGTTCCGTTTTATCCAAGCTGGTATTTTGTGTTTTGTTTAAGGTTTGTTCTACAGGAATTTCTGCCAAACCTTTTCATCAAATGAAAATAGTTTAGTATATAATGTATAAAAAGATGTGACAACTATAACCTTTAATTTTTAGCATTTCTGCAGTTTTAAGAATGCATGGAAGCTGTTCTTGAGACACATTTACTTCTCCATAATACATAAAATCTACCATTATCTTAAGATCAATAAATTTAACATCCTTCAAGATAACAATTGGATGTTGACATGGATTAATTGTAAACAATGACTGAAACAATATTAATGTAAATAAATGGATACCACTGCTTGAAATATTGAAAATTCTACCTGAAAATATGAACTGCAGGCAGATAATACAACTTTGTGGGCTTGAAGGTGTTTTCCTTCAGCAGCTAAAGTGACATCAACCAGAGATTCACTACTTAAAAGACTAGAAAACACTGAAATGAAATTAGGCTGGTGGTTGTTCCATCGAAGACAATACTGTTGCATACTCATTTTAATGATCTGAAAGGATATTTACAGGTACAACTCCTTACAATGCTATATCTTAATTGTTTCTATTGATATCGCATTCACTTTAATTAAAGAGATCATGGTTACAAATAGTCCACAATTAATTTAAATAAATACATTGTTGTCTCATAGTTTAATGTTCATCAGACCTGTTTACAGAATGTTACACCTAAACTATACATTTAAATAAAAGAAGCCTACATAAGCAAATTTTAAGTATTAAAAGTTCAGTGGCCATTTCAATAGTAATCATCTCAATGTGTGGAAAATATAAACCGCTCCAAATTCTGTTTATATAAGTGCGTTTATAAAAATGTTTTACGTAGTAAATCAATAAATACCTTAGAATGACCCCTGAAAAGTAACCTTGAATTTTTCAACCACCTTAATGCTCGATTTGAAACTTCTGTTGGTGAACTTACTGGGCACAAATTAAACCTTACACTTTACTAATTGAAACTACACTGTAACGGCATAAAAATATCGCGAACTAACTACGGAAAAACGCATAATTGGCTAGACTGAACACTGCAAAAAACAAAACCGACCATTTTTATTTTTGTGAGTGACGTAATTGTTTACGTCATTTGTTTTTTTGAAGGGGTCGCTGTCATGCGTAGGTTGCTGATTTGTTGGTGGCCTAATATCAAATAAACTGTAAATGTCGTCTTAAAATTTATAGGATATATATTTATTTTTTTATCAACTAGGAATATTTTACACATATTTTTTTGCTTTCCGGATGTCACACCTAGTTGGAAATGTTTTTAAGTTTCAAGCAGTAGTCAGCGTACTGTATGTCTTGTTTTTTATGTTCGTGTTAATTGTTGGTAAGGAATAAGGAAAATTGTGATATTGTTTTCCTGGAAACAAACTAAACATTTTTCGTAAGTGCTAAAGAAATTGCAGTACATATTTCACATTATGTATAAAATAAGCATTTACTAGATGTGCAGATGGTTATTAATTATTGAAAATTGTATTTAAAGTTTGAAAGAGAACACAATGAATTGTGCCAATGTTGAAGACATTTTAATAGGATATAGACTTTCAACAGATGAACCATTTGCTTACAATATTCTAATTCATGTATTCAGATATTTAGATATAAAAGATCTATTAAATTGTTCAAATGTTTGTAAATTATGGTCTTGGGTAGTACTTGAAGCTGAACCATGGAAAACTCATCCGATCAACTGCTGTAGCAAACACATATCAAGTGCTGCTTCTAAATATGGCAACTACATACGAGACTTGGCCCTTTTAAACCCCAAATTATTACCTAATGAGACCGTTTCCACAGTACTTTCAAATATGAAATACCTTCGCAAAATAAAGTTGCATGGCTGTCACAAGGATCAGCTTGATCTTCTAAGAAATCATAGTCCAAATTTAGAAAAAGTTTTTGCAGAAATTAACTGGGGCAGCCCACCAATCGATATTAGTTTTATTACAAGCCTGACAAGTCTCACACATTTGGAAATTATAACCTATATTAAAGTTTCAGGATTTGAGGGTTTTAGAAATTTAAGGAATTTAAAGCATTTGACTTTCACTGCACCATGTGAGGAAACCTGTTGGCAGCATATTGTAGAACTGGAGAATTTAGAATCTTTGAAGTTATGTGCAAATATAGGTATAACTTGGGACACTGGGTTGTTTGACTCCAACTTTTACTTGAAGGAGTTGAAGAATCTGAGAAAACTTGAAATTTGTGACTTGCCTTATCTTCACGAGTACAATATCATAGAAAAGATTAAAGACTTGCCTAATATAAAAGAATTAATACTGCAAAATGTATCAATATCTAGAGCTGGAACTAGTAATTTTAATAGAGTATTAGCAAGTTGCTCTTATATTGAGAAGTTGACAATTTCCATCTTTAGGGTGGTTTTTTATAATAATATATTAGATGTTGCTTTAGAAAATAGCCAAATATTAAAAGGTACATCAGCACTGAAGAATAGTTTGAAAGAATTCACTTGGATTATGGATCCATCAGGTAAGACAACTCTATAGATTTTTTTTTTTACAATTGATATTTTGTAGGTATATCAAAAGTGCAAGATTTCTATGCTGTAGAGAATGCGACAGTTTTAAAAGTTAAGTGGTCCCATTTGGAAAACAGTGAGAATAACATTAGATATCCCTGGGCAATAGAAGATGATGTGGCACCAGTCAGCATGACTAAATTATTGACTATATTAAAGAAGAGATTACCAAACACAAAAGTTACTCTTTTGAAACAGTTTGAAACGACAAATGTACCAAAAATACAATGCTTTTTCTGTTCTGAAAAAATTCAAACTATTGAAGACAGAATGGACAGTTACAATTAACAAATATGTGCTAATATCTGTGATCTTAACAATTATAATAAACAAAATGTCAGAATTTTAATATAGTTTATTTTATGTTATAAATATACAAGGTCTATAAACAATTATTGTTTCTTGTCTGTTTTAACTTCTTCAATTGCAGGTGGTGCATTTCTAAATTTAGGGAATTGTTCCCAAGGTGCAGACAATTCAAACTTTCTGAATTCTTGAGCCAACTCCAAAGGTTCAATAACGACCCTCTTCTTTTCATCATCATACCTCACCTAATTAACAACAAATATTCCCTACTTATGTCAATCATAGTAAAAACAAATTAATTAATACCTCTACGTAACCACTGAGAGGGAAATCTTTCCTGAAAGGATGCCCTTCAAAGCCATAATCTGTCAAAATTCTCCTCAAATCAGGATGATTAGCAAAGAACACACCATACATATCCCAGATTTCTCTTTCATACCAATTGGCAGCCTTAAATACATCATTGCATGAGTCTAAAGGGGTGAGTTCATCTGTGTATGTTTTAACACGGATTCTTGAATTGAAACGCAAAGAAAGCATATTGTAGATGACCTATTAAGTCATATGATGCATAAGTCTTTCAAAGCTTCATATAAATATAAAATATACCTCAAATCTGTATGGTCTGCAGGGTATATCCATTCCAGCTATATCAGTTAAATTGGTAAATTGACTGTTATGGTGATCTTTTAGAAACTGAAGCACAGGAACTACTCCTTCTGGTGCAATTAATAGTTCTAGTTCATCGCCTGCTGTGATTTGAACTTTCTGAATAAATTTAGGCAAACAATCAGCAACATATTTGCCAAAATTTACCAGCTGGGCCCGATCAACTTGAGTAGGTTTTCTCACAGTTGCTAACACAAAATCGGCAATGTAACTTTAAGAATTAACAATATTCACTCAATACTCACGTCTCGTTTCTTTCACAGGAGTACTGGCAGCTTCGGTGCTTTGTAACCGTGCTAAATTGGGAATAACTAAAAAGAAAATTGTCAGAGATGTGGCGTAAGGGAAGATTAACTAATTTACCTCCGTTTCTCACGGTTGGACTTCTCACAGTTTTAACTAGTTGTCTCAAAATCGAAGACATATCCCTAAAAAGAAATTGTTACCTAATCAAAATATTATACAGAAAAATCCGAGAAAAATATGAATATAAGGTTAGGTTGACTTTGTAAATTGTCAAAATAACACGATACAGTTGAACTATTAACTTCTCAGGAGTAGATTAGAACACTACACAATATACAAAAAAAATCTGTTCTTAATATATGCAATAAAACAAATAAATAAAAAAAAACTATATAGTTGTATTCACATTTTTTTTAACTGATATACTTTTTGGTGTGAAAATAAGTAGCTCTATTGAATTGTTCCACTGAAATCACCCTTGACCTTTCCTGAATTCAACCCTTGATATTCCAAGAATTATTAGGATTCAGTGGTAGCCCGAATGGGAAAATATACGAATCGCCTTATCTTAATACTCCATCACGCAAAGATATAATCATTTTAATTTTATATATTAATTAAAACAATGTTAAGACGCCCTGGTATTAAATAATTCATTGCTGCCTATTTGGTTTATTATAGAAATTAGGAAAAGCATTTTTAGAGACGCGAATGAAGTCCCTTGCCATTTCCTGGACCGGTTTGCAACTTTCGGGGCGCTTTTCCAAAATCGATGCTGCTAGGATGAAATTGCGAATTACATAACTTGCGTCACGATTCCCGGAAGGCCTTTGGCGCTGTAGTTTCTTGGAAATTTGCGTCATTCAGGATTCGATTCATACGTAGACAACCTCTAGAAATATTATTCCACCTTAAAATCAGAAAGTGGCTAATTTTGGAGTTTAATATTTGCCTTGATCAATTAACATATTTTATCATCATTACGGCATTAAACCAATAACAATAGGCAAAAAAAGTATTTGCAACCTTGATTCTTAAGGATTTGTGACAAATCGTGGAGAAATTAATATTTTTTTTATTTGTGAATTTAACAGGAAGGTACATGACATGAAAACAAAGTTGTTTCAATCAATATCAGTGACACAAATAATATACCAATGTTATTTTGGACTGCAAAGACAGCACACTTGGCACAGAGTCTGCTTCAATGTAAACACAGGCACTGCGAGGTTTAGTGTGGCTTATTATACCTACTAATCATGTCAATTATTTCAGTTTACAGCCAGGTTTCAGTTTAGCAAGTAATTTTAATTCGTGTGTTGGAAATGGCTCCGAAGCGAAAAGAGATTCCTGTGGGAGTGAGGGGGAAATACCGTGTACCGTGCCAGAAAGATTTATAGAGGAAATGGGATTGGATAAGACAACTTAATTTAATATTTTCTACACTGCGGTATTGTAAAAAAATGAATGACGGATACAATTGAAAACAAACCCCAATCAGCTCATCCTCAGTCCTCACTGTAGGGGAGCGACGGAAAATTGTTTTAAAAAAACTACACCGTACGCCCAACAGCTTGCTAACAAATGTGAAGCCTGTTCGGGGAAGAAGGTCACATCTTAGACAATAAGGAATGTCATCTAGGGCAAAGCTGTTCGAGGTAGGCAACCTGTAAAGGAGCCCTTCCACAGTGAAAGTAATAGACGGAAAAAGTCTAAGAGTTAGTACAAAAATATAAAGACAAACCTGTTGATTTTAGGTTGCAAGTTATTTTTTCCGACGAGAGCAAATTTAAAGTTTTTAAGCTCACCAACATTTTAATGTTATGACGGAGAAAGAATACTAGACGCAATAGAGAGACAGTAGCACCACCCTGCTAAACAGAGTTAAGCAGGGTGGTGCGCCCTTTATAACGTCCAGTATAGCCTAACCAAGGAGTGGCTCCTCTATAATGCACCTAGATGGTTGCTCACACCACCCCAGCTGTCGGAGCTTAATTACATAGAAAATTTATGGTAGATTGTTGATAGAAAAATCCGTGAAGTCTCAATTAAAAGCAAGCAACGAACAGTTTATCCACAAATATTAAAAAAAAACTAGTAGAATCAATGCCTAGGCGTTTTGAAGCAGTCATTTATGGTGACCATTTCTTTTTATGTAATGAGTTGTTCTGTAAGTTTCGCTGTTTTTATAATTCGTTTATTTTGTTTTTCCACCATTTTTTTGTTTTGTTTGGCGAAGTATATATATATATATATATATATATATATATATATATATATATATATATATATATATATATATATATATATATCCACTGCAGGATGAAGGCCTCTTCAGCATGCTTCCAACTTTCACGGTCCTGGACTTTCCTCTGCCACTCGGGTCCAATATACTTAACGATGTCATCAATCCATTGTGCTTTCGGTCTTCTTCGCGGACTTTTGCGATCAAGCAGTATCCACTCCAGGATTGCCTTGATCCATCTGTCGTCCCATTGCCTCGCTATATGGCCTGCCCATCTCAATTTCAATTGCTTTACTATTCCAACGATGTCACAGACTTTTGTTTGTTCCCTGATCCATGCGCAGGACTTTCTGTCTCGTCTTGTAATGCCAAGTATACATCTTTCCATTCCCCTCTGTGCCACCCGAAGTTTTTGAATTGATTGCGATGTGAGTGTTCAGGTTTCACTTCCGTATGTCATAACGGGTAGAATGCACTGATCGAAGACTTTTCTTTTCAGGCAAAGTGGGAGTCTGCTTTTAAACACTATGTTGAGCCTACCAAATGCCTGCCATCCACATTTAACACGCCGTTCCACCTCCCGGGCGGTATTCCCCTCCATTGAAATCCTCTGCCCAAGATATATAAAGCTGTCTACAATCTCTAAATCCCTTCGTAAATCTGAAATTCTTCTGTCCTGAGCGAAGTTATTGAACATAACCTGACTCTTTTTCATGTTTATTTTCAAGCCAAATAGTTGGCCAGCCCTTTGCAGTTCTTGTATGCGTCTTTGCAGCTCCTCTAGGTCTTGTGAAATGAGAATAATATCATCTGCAAATCTAAGATGGTTTAAGTTTGCACCATTGATCTTTACACCATCCTGTTCCCAATCCAGTTTACGGAATACTTCTTCAAGGCCAGACGAGAAAAGAATAGGCGATATTGCGTCACCCTGCCGTACACCTCGTTCTACATTAATTCCCACTTCAAGATCATCAAGGTGAATTGTGGCTGTAGCTCTATCATATATCGATTCTAATAGGTTTACATAGGCTCTCTCTACACCTTGGCTAAGCAGCGCATCAATTATCGCATGCTTTGAGATGGAATGCTTTGCTTTTTCGTAGTCGATAAAAGCCAAGCACAGTGGCATGGTGTATTCGTTGTGCCTTTCTATGACCTGCTGTACAACCTGGATGTGATCCATTGTTCTGAATCCACTTCTGAATCCTGCTTGTTCTCTTGATTGTGCGTCATTCAGTTTTTTTAATATTCTTTTAGAAATTATCTTAGTGAAAACTTTGTACATTACTGATAGGAGACTTATTGGAGGATAGTTCTTTAAATCTTCCTGTGCTCCTTTTTTTGTGTAAAAGGATCACTTCTGCATTTTTCCATAAATCAGGTGCATTTTGTTCTTTGAGGCATTTTGAGTATAATTTTGCCAGTGTTTTCTGTAACGTCCGACCACCAGCTTTTAGCATTTCGACTGGTACACTGTCCTTTCCTGGAGCCTTGCCGTTTTTCATCGATTCTATAGCATTTGTTACCTCCTCCACTAGGATATCTGGTATCTGTTCATTTGATCTTCATATAACTGGGAATAAAATTTTCTGACAATCTCTAACATTTGGGTGCCATCCTCACGCTTTAAAGCATATATTTGCGTTCTGTTGTTTCTCAGCTTCTGTTTAGCTTTGTTAATTCCTTTGTTTTCTTCCAGGGTTTTTTGCACTATATATTTCATATTTCATTATTTTATATTCAAAATTGATTATTTGTGAATACATACAACGCTGAAAATATTTGAAGCACTTGCCAGTTTGAGTTTTGACAACTGGCAGAACTCTCACAGAACCAAATCAGGTGAATATAAAGTATCGTTGAACACAATACTTTATTTAGTTGAGTAATCGCTAAAGCTGTTCAAAAATTTCTAATCAGTTCCATTAATCAGTAATCCATTTTAAATGATTAAGTGCCTAAAATAATGCCAATCAAATGATGACCATTTTTATGAAGGCAGTGGGACTTCACAGAATCGCCCCCTTTATCCAATCCACATTCCGCGATCGTGAAGAACCAGGTGGCTTTGTTTTCATTTCATCGAGTCATCATCGGCATGATGATTGCTTAACAGCATCGTAAGGAAAGTCGATGGACACCTACTGCAGACTATCTCTCCCTCTACTATCCGTGTACTGTCCATTGCAAAAACGTTCATTTATGCACACTGAGAATCGCAATAAACTTTAGGCAAAGATAATTATCAAGAAAAAAATTAATTAAGGGGATGTCCGAAGTGAATGGTTATAATAAGAACATTGTAGATAGATTAATTTGAAAACATAAGTTTAGACAGTGATCAAAAGAAACAGAACAAAAATAAATTCGTGAAATCGTTTGATGTTCAATTCTCATTCAACTCTCAATTCTTTGATGTTCAATCTCAAACGAGATCTAGATAAGATTTTGAAAAAAGTGGAGACGAAGGTGGTATACAAACCATATAATAGATTAAGAGAAATCCTGAAGTCCTACTCATCCTTGAAGAGAAGGATAAAGTACATTAGCATGATAAATAGGGGATTTATGACAAAGTGATCATTTTACATAAAAAAGGCGCAAAGGAAGCTTTAAAGAACTACCGTCCAATAAGCCTCCGATCAGTAAAATACAACACTAAGATAATATCTAAAAGAATATTAAGAAAACTGAATGACGCACAACCAAGATAACAAGCAGGATTCAGAAGTGGATTCAGTACAATGGATCACATCCAGGTTGTACAGTAGGCAATATAAAAGCACAACGAATACACCGTGTCATTGTGCTTGGCTTTTATCGACTACGAAAAAGCATTTAACTCAATCTCAAAGCAGGCTATAATGGATGCATTGCTTAGCTAGTGGTAAACTTGAAGAGATTTACCACTAAACACCAAAACACTTTTTTAAACTGCACGACGCACGTTTCGCTAACCATGTTAGCATCATCAGGAGATGATTTAATCTCAGCTAGTGGTAGACTAAATATATATAAACCTATTAGGATCAATATATGATGGAGCTATAGCGACAATTCACCTTGATGATCTTAAAGTTGAAATTAATGTAGAGTGAGGTGTACGACAGGGTGACGCAATATCGCCTATTCTTTTCTCGGCCTGTCTTGAAGAAGTATTCCGCAATCTGGATTGGAAACAGAATGGTGTAAACATCAATGATGCAAACTTAAACCATTTTTGATTTGCAGATAATATAATTCTCCTTTCACATGACCCAGAGGAGAGAAGAACTTGAAAGGGCTGGCGAACCATTTGGCTTAAAAATAAACCTGAAAAAGAGTCAGGCTATGTTCAATAGATTTGCTGTCTTCGTATGTAAGGCTTTTCATATAAACAAATTTTCCCGCCATAAAATTCTTTCTCTATACCTTCAAATCCTGTGACATCTGTTTAATACCTTCCCGCTCTGTTCTCCTCTACTTGTCGTTCCTCTATCAATTTTTAATTTATTGAGTTTATTTGTAAGTATTTAATTTCTTATTCTGTCTATTTTTGTTTTATTTTCAATTTTACGTAAGAATCGAATTTCTATTGCATTAATTCTTGTCTTATGTTTTCGGCCAATGTCCATGCCTCACTACTATGTAATATCGTTGGTCTTTGGGCAAACTAAAAGATCCATATTAATCAGAAATAAAAACTGCCCACATTAGATATAGGAGAAATTGAAACTCTTGTGTTATCCAACATCCACTCGAAGAAGACCATAATACAGATAAGTAATTTAAGACTTGTTAGAACTATCGATAATAATAGGGCTTTAGATGCGTGTGATAACATTCAAATAGAAAATTGTTAGAAAACCGTGAACCAGGATGAGGGACCTATTCGATTCAGTCAACTTTTTCAATCATTAATGGAACGCTTCGTTAACTTCACGGTTCGTGATTTTCCAAGCTTCATTAGGTACAGTTACATATATATATATATATATATATATATATATATATATATATATATATATATATATATATATATATAAATAAAACATATTTTAATTTTAGAATTAGATGGAATCATCTCCTGATGATGCTAACATCGTAAACGAAACGTGCTTCGAGAAGTTAAAAAAGTGATTTGGTGTTTCGTGGTAAATCTCTTCGAGTTTAGCGTTTCGCCTTGAAGGTTTCATCAGAATAATTTATGATTCGTTTTTTAATAAACCAGACCGAATACTATCTGATTTAATCGGTAGATTTAAGGACCGAAAAATCACGTTATCGGTTATCTGAATAAACGTGGCAACACCGTTTTAGAGTACCTGTTAACTATGAAGTCGTAAAGAAGTACCCGATGCCGAGATTCACATTGAGTGAGTCACTGTTTAGCATTCCTATCATACAAACGTGTAAATATTTAAATGAATTCGTTGGACGAGAGGAGGAGACACACTCGGTGGGATGAAGATCAGAAACGTCGATGCTCGAAACCAGAAAAAATTAAAAACGTATTTCCGGTCGACTGGTAAGAGAAGACGACGGTCGAAAACGTGAAGGAATAAAAAAAGGCCTTATCGTAGCCGGTTTTTTTTTCTCTTGCACCTGCTTTCTGAGGATGACTCATCGGACCCTTATTATTATATATAACTAACCTAACGCCCTTCCGCGCTTCACCTTACATGACTTTCGAGTTTGTCGGCAGGTTCTTTTAACTTGGAAGGCGGTATATACCGAGTGGAATATTTTTTTTTACTTGAACAAATTTAATTTATAATTTTAAAATTCGTAAATAGATTTTTAACTAATTATTAATCTATTTTGGTTTTAACTAATTATTAATCTATTTTGGTATATTGAGTACTATTTATAAAAGTAATTGTTTTATTTTGTAATATGTTGTCTGGAAAGTTCATAGGGATTTTTATATAAACAATTTTGGAGGGAACGGAATAGATGGAGTCCGAGGGTGCGACGTCCGATGAGTAAGGTGGATTAGACAAAACATCCCAGTTGAAGTTGAACAATTTTGCCGGGTCTTGATTGAAACGTCTGCTCGTTCGTTGTCATAATGAAATATGACGGTTTTAGATAAATCTTGGGTCCCACATTTCTGCTGCAGTAGCGGCTCGTGAGCGAGGGCATTGGGGCGCGGCCTCTCTAGTATTTATCACAGTAAACAATTTTTCCTCCTGTATAGGGTTTCACTAGCACGAAAAGTAAAAAGGAGGAAGGGGAAAGCAAAAAAAATCAGCAGTACTATTTTTTTTACGCCCTTCCACTTTAAACCCTCTTGCAGCCACTGATCTGCTGTATAACATGTGTGAGACTTCTGCTGGGTTGGGCTAAGGGATCTAGACATATACTCTTTGCAGTGACAATGATTTAGGCGGAACCAGCAGATCACGTGGGTGATTGATATTTTTGTCTGAGTGCTATAAAGGGTATCACAACTAAGTCGAAACACACCATAAATGAAGATGTACTTTTACCACCCTTGCATATACAACTCGGCCTGTTAATATCCTTTGTAAACGTGATGGATAAAAATGGTAGTGGATTTTTATATCTGAAAGAGAAATTCTCCAAAATTAGCGACGCAAAAATTAAAGAGGGGATATTTGTAGGTCCTCAAATAAGGGGACTAATATACAAGGGTAAGAGCTTTCATAAAAAACTAAACGATCTGAAAAAAACCCACACCGAAATGTTTTGTCAATGTAAAAACGTTTTGGGTAACCACAGGGCAGCAAATTACAAATATTTAATTAATGAACTTTGATCTTATACAAAGCTTTGTAGTGCAACATGTTCTTGAAGATACATATTCTGAACTCACATTTGGATTTTTTCCCTGACTAGCTGGGTATTATGAGTGACGAATACGGCGAGGGGTTCCACCAGGATATTTCCCTTATAGAGATGCGATCTCAAGGGAAACTGAGTCCTGGGATGTTAACCGATTACTGCTGGGGATTGAAAAGGGGTGTATAAGTATAAGTGTATTTTCGAAAGAAATATTATTACAATATTTTTTTTTATTAATATGTTCTTGTTGGCTGGCTATAGTACTATCTAAATTAGTCATACGTTTTCGTGTGATAAAAAAAGTTTGAGTTTTGTAGACCACTGTTATTTTTTCCGGGGTTATGTTAAATCGCTGGTCTACAGAAATAAACAGCGAACAATTTTTGACCTTAAATGAAATATTCCTTGCACCATTGAAAATATACTACGCGATATGTATGAAAAAATAATCGAAAATTGAATCTCCACAATACAATACACCAGAAGAAGCCGAGGGAAAAAATTACCAGGTCTGTAAATACGAAACCGGAATTTGCCCATAGATGGCCTTAGCTGTCAATGTAGTTAGCGTCAAACCGGGTCATTGGCGCCATTTCCTTGTTGACATCTGACAAACATTTTCAACTCACAACAATAAAACTTTCATACAACAGCATAGTTTGTAATAGCATTGAACATGTCGAATTTTGTGCCTAGAAACTACCATTTGCGGACAGTATTGACTTTCTGTTACCATTTGAAGAATACTGCTGTAGAATCACATTGAATGCTTGCCGAAGCCTACGGTGAACATACTCTTGGTAAATCACAGTGCTTTAAGTGGTTTAAAAATTGAGAAGTGGCCATTTTGAAACGGGGACCGCCGAAACAGTTTGAAGACAACGAATGGCAAGCGTTGTTGGATGAGGATGACGCCCTAACGCTACAACTCGTGGATCAATTAAATATGACACGAAAAGCCGTCGCTATACGTTTGAAAGAATATCAAAAAAGCTAACACAAAGTGATTTTGCTTCATGATAATGCACCATCACACAGAGCAAAACTGGGCAAGGAAACGATTGGGGCGTTTAGTTGGGAAATACTTTCACATGCGGCTTACTCACCAGACTTGGCTCCGTCCGATTACTACTTATTTGCATCGATGGAGTATGCACTTGCCGAGCAGCGCTACACTTCTTACGAAAATGGTTCGATGACTGGTTTGTCTAAAGAGAGCAACAGTTTTTTTGGCGAGGCATCCACATATTGTCAGACCGGTGGGAAAAATGTAACACTTCGAATAAAACATTTTTTATCATTTTCATACAATAAAAAAAAATTTCTATGTAAAATAAACATTACCGCATTATCACATGTAGCCTCATTTCACTTTTATCAGACAATCTTTTGTGAATTCGAATTACAGGTAATAAAAATTAAACAAATAACTATTGTAACTTGGTTAACCCTCCACAAAAAAAAATATTTTAATCTGAAATAAACCAAGAGTAAACATTTCTATGTCAGTTAGTATAATTTTAGCACTTTTACTCTTGTCAGTTTACAAATAATCAATATTGTTCCACAAAATATACCGTAAATCAACAAAAAATGCACCATTCTCAGGTAGAAAAAGCCTCAATCGTAACAAGTTCAGTTCTTCTACCTGCACTAAAATGACCTGTCATTACTTTATCCGAAATTCCTTTTTCAATCTCAAGTTTAAACATTAAAATCCCATAAAATAAAACTTCTGTTAGGTCAATTAGATTTGAAAATTAATTATTGCAATTCTAACGAAACTTATAAAGCGATGAAAAAATCATTACCGAAATATAATTTTTGGTTTCTAAATGAAACCATCACGTGTTTGTTTGTTCTCGAGATCTTTTACCAGGTATAAGTTGATACCTGTTTCGGAGGATGTGAGGTGAACCCAAACAACATACCGTGTCTAATTATCATGGAATATCATTCGGATTTGGATGGTCCACACCAAAATCATTACAAATTTTATCAACGTGATTTGTAAAGTTTTTTGGTGGCTTATAATAATAATAAAAGAAAAAATCGGGGATTTATGAAATTAGTTGTCAAGATTTTAATTGAATGATTTTAATGAATCTTTTTATCTCTTTTATATTTCAGTTACAGTTTGGTTTATATTTCAGAAAAAAATAGGTTTGTAGGTCTTAAAATGTTGGCTGTATGAAGTTAATGAATTTATTATCACGAATATCTCCATAAATATGAATTTTATGAAGAAAATGGAAAGGACCTTTTTTGCAGAGAATTTAATTTCCTACAAAACTGCTTCTATATCTTTTTCTCAAATCCGTATACTTTAAGAGATACTGACAAAAAGCTACGATTTTATAAAAAAATTGACTTAGATCGTCTTGAGGCACGTGTTATTTTTGTAAAAAAAAAATCCCCCATATTTTTTCATGAAAAAGAAGGTTTTTTTTTGGGGCGTCTGAAAAAATTTAATTTTTAAAGATCATCCTATATATATATATAATATATATATATATATATATATATATATATATATATATATATATATATAGGCTCTTTCAGCCGAACTGCTTTCCTTGCGTTCGTCTAGAGCTCGGCTGATGACGGCTGAAAGGCTAGAAACCGGCCCCGAGAGACACGTGACGTCGCATGGTTGACAGTTCGGCGAAGGCGATCGGTGGCACCACGTGGAGAAAGGGTGAAAGATTTCTGTAATATTTATATATATATATATATATATATATATATATATATATATATATATATATATATATATATATATATATATATATATAGGGATATTTACAATTAGGATATATAAGCCTATGATACTCTAAAAATTGTGATGGATATATATTTTGATATTGGTATTTACACATTATTTCAGTTGTTTTTCAATTTTCTATCAATCCGTTTAAAAATCTAGAGAATCTTTTAGAGTCTAGAAACATAATATTTCATTTTAACACCTCTACTGGTCCTGGAGAAAAGAGTCAGTGGTGCTGTGCACACGGAGGAAGTTTTAAATATTGTTGTGCGTTTACTGAGAAGCGCAATAGGCAACTTATCGAACAGTAGCGATAGAAAATTTTCTTGACGGGGAGAGAATAACCAAGTTAGGGTGAACAGGGCTTAAATCAAAGTGATATCGCGGAAATTATTGATGTTTCCCAAAGTACTGTACCGAAAATCCATAAAAAAATCCAAGAGACAAAACAGAAGTGGTAAAAAATGATATACAATGCAGCCCAAGACTGGCAGATATCAATGATAGCTCGAAGAAATCATTTGGAATCTACAAGTGGTATATCAAGGGAGCTTGTTAGGCCTGAAGGGCTAAATGTTTCACGATAAACGATAACACGCAGAGTGAAAGCGGCAAATTTCCATCGCAGAAGACCTTTACGTGTTCCCAAACTCACCCTTTAACAAAAAAATGTAAGATTGTAATGGACTAGAGAAATGGTGGATCATAGTTCTAACTGGAATAACGCGATGTTCTCCGATGAGAACGAGAATTGGCTTGGTTTCTGTTTCACGAAGAACATTAGTTTGGAAAGCTCCAGGTCGACAAGCCCTACTAGAAACACCTCAATCGCGTATCCCATTTGAGAGTGGGAGCGTGATGTTTTGGGGTGGTATTTTAGGGGTACCCGGACACCTTTACTGATCCTGGAGAAAAGGGTCACTGGTGCTATGTACGTGGAAGAAATTTTAAATACTGTGTGTCTGTTTCGATGCGCAATAGGCGATGGATTTGTTTTTATGGGTTCGACTCATCGAACAGCAGCGGTACAAAATTTTCTTGAAAAGGAGGGAATAACCAAGTTAGGCTGGTCACCAAACTCTCCTGGTATGAATGTCATCGAACATGAATGGGACATTGTGAAAACACGCATCAAGAAACGAAACAATCCTCCTCTTACACTGCGAGAACTAAAAGATGCTGCTCGTGAAGAATGGGAGAGAATTCCATAAGCCCAAATGGATGATTTGATCGACATCATGCCAAATCGCCCTCAGGCATGTATACAGAGCCATGGAGAAAGTACTGTTTAATAGTTTTATTGAAAGTTGTTTTTTTTTAAATTTTTAAATTACTTTTGAAGGCAATTGGTACATTGTAATTTTTTAACTCCAAAGTAATAAATCAATTTTATGCACATTGATTATTTAGTGTCGAGTTTTATTTGGTACCAGAGATGATGATTACATAAACGAGTAAAAGAGAAACTTACTATCAATAAAAAGGTGAAATATTTGTATATTCCAAACTTTTCATCATACTCTTAAAATAGTAATACTGTTGTTGCATTTTTTGGACTTTGATATTATTTTATTTTGGCAATTGATTTTTGTTTATAACGATTATTATAACTACACGATATATTTTTTTCAAATTTAAGGTACATATGGAAAAAAATGCCATATTAAAGTACTTGTTTTAAAAGCAACTGTTCATGAAAATTTATTCAAGTAAGAGACCAGTACCATGAATGGGATTACCTGCCCATTTATTATAATATATATGATATATACTATTACTATAGTATATATATATATATATAGTATTATATATACTATTATATATATACTATATATATATAATATATATATACTATAATAGTATATTATATATCTATATATACTATATATACTATATATTATATATATTATATATATACTATAGTATTATATATATATATATATATATATAATCTATATATATATATATATAATATATATATATATATATATATATATATTATATATATATATATAGTATTCTAGTATATTATATATAATATATATTATATAATATTATATATATATTATATACTAATATATATATATATATATAACTATATATATATATATATACTATATATATATATACTATATATATACTATATATAATATATATATATTATATATATATATATATATATATATATATATATATATATATATATATATACTATATATATATATAATATATAATATATATATATATATATAGTATATAATATATATATATATAATATATATAATATATTATAAATATATATATATAATATATATATATATATATATAGTATATATAATTAATATATATATATATTATATATATACCCTTCAACTGGAGGCATATGTTTCGATTCTCGATGTTCAGACTCTTCAGGGCACCGACATATACCATACCATCAAGAATAGGAAAACCCCATCCATAGCCAACAACTCATATTTTTGTCGACTTCTCATCGGATGGCGTATATATGTAGTGTTAGATTTTCTTGGACTGTGTCTAATGAGACAACAGTAGCTGAGTGTCATCATACACAAGCATAAATACATAAATATCAATCCGTAATTCGTATTCTGCTCGTAGCAAATGGCATTCTTGATATTCAAAAATTCATTCTAAGGATTGTTTCAGTAAGTATCCAAATAAAATAATCTACAAAAACCAGCAGTTTTGTTATGTTTTTATCATAAGTTATAACAGAATGACTTAACACATCTTCTGAAACTGATTTCTGCGCTTATAATCTTAATCATGCAAACTCGTATCCATATTCAAACGCAAATAATGGGTTCGTTCATAGATCAAGAACGTTAGATCGATCATATTCGAGCTGCGCGGAAATACGAGGTGAATATTGTCACCTAACACCATCTACCGACGAAACTACCAACCGTACCGACGACACGACCCTGATTTGGTTTTGGCGCCATTTTTTCGTCATATTAGTGACAGTTTGGGGTTCGCTGGTGTGTAGTGCATCAGTTTTATTATGTATAATAATAACACGATATAAAATGTAGTGAAATTGTTGTAATAACTTAATGTAAATTTATAAGAAAATTTCCTAAT
This sequence comes from Cosmopolites sordidus, assembly GCA_031761425.1. Lineage (NCBI taxonomy): Eukaryota > Metazoa > Arthropoda > Insecta > Coleoptera > Curculionidae > Cosmopolites > Cosmopolites sordidus. The sequence continues at coordinate 280,105 of JARFXV010001282.1, forward strand.
CGTCTGGTGCTTAATAAAACGACAATTTATCGTTAATTAAAGCAATTTCAAGAATTCGAAGCAGTTGGGGATAGATCTCGCATTAGAGGTGTAAAAACAGTGCAATGCACTGAAAATATTGCACGTATGGAGCAAAGTGTGGAGGATTTGACGACGTGTTGCTTAATTGCGAATCTCTTCAATCTTCAGATAGTTTACCAGGTATAGCGGTTAATGATCCTTTTTCGGGGGTCACAGTTTAAACTCTTTCATCATTTTGTTGATAGAATAGTACCTTTCAAGACACCATTGATATTTAATCGATATCGAGTTAGTGTCATATTTTTTTCTTGTAGTAAACATATCGAATTTCGAGCCAAATAAAAGAAAAACGCTAGTGAATGCCGTCGTATACTCGTGGAAACTTACGGTAACAATATCAAAAGAGGTCATTTCGACCTGAAAGACAAAGAACGGCAAAATTAACGGAAACAATTTGAAGATGCCGTTTGGCAAGCATTGTTGGAAGAAGACGTTATGCAAACTCAACAACAAATGGTAGGGAGGTTAAATGTTGGCCGCCGAACCATTTGTGATCATCTGCATGCCATGGAAATGATCCCAAAGGCAGAAAAATGGGTATCACATGATCTCAACGACAGACAGATTTTTGCTTTCTCAGCATGAAAGAAACACTTTTTTGCATCGGATCGTGACTATAGACGAAAAATGAATATATTTCGAGAACCTAAAATGCAGAAAATCATGGGTTGACTAAGGAAAACCACCAACATCAACTGCAAGACCGAATGGCTTTGGAAAGACGGCAATACTGTGAATTTGGTGGGATCAGAAGGGTGTCGTGTATCATGAGCGTATGAAACCAGGTGAAACATTTAATATCGCTCGCTACCTTCAAGGAATAATCAATTTGAACTATACAGTGATCGAAAAGTGACCAGAATGGACTACAAGATACGGAAAAGTGATTTTGCAGCACAACAACGCCCCATCACACAAAGCGAAAGCGGTCAGAGACACCATTGGTTGACTTGGCTGAGAACTCTTGACCCACTCGCCGTACTCACAAAACTTGGTCCTTTCCGACTACCACTTTTTATCGATGTCTCACGCACTTTCCATGAAACACTTTAACAATTACAGAGATGTCGAAAAATCGTTTGATGTCTGGACCACCTCAAAAGATGTTCAGTTTTTCTGGGTGGGGATTCACAAATTGCCCAAGATGTCGGAAAAATGTGCAGGCAGCTGGCACATCTTTTCCTATAAGATCCAAATTGTTCAAGACCTGCAAACAATAATATGAGAATATTGTAATGCCATTATACACCACTTTTATGAAATTAATAATTTTAATGCAAAATTAATAATCAGAGATTATTAAAGTTTATGGGAATTTCAGTAGAAAAAGGTTTACATAAATAAGCTTCCAACCCTACAGCTCAAAGACAAGAGCCTTGCTGAAATCGAAGCATTAATACCAGATATGTTGACAAAAGTTAAGGAAAATGCGTTTAAAAGGGCTCAAAGCTGCAGTGCTGCAAATGGCTTACATTATCAGAAATTACAGAAACAAACACAAATTTAAAAACGAAATAAACATATAAAGCAAAAAATATTTTGTCTTGTTTCTTTTAAAAGTTATAAATAATTAATATGGTAGCATGACACTTGCCCCACCCGTTACTAAATATTAAATAGAATAATTATTCATTTAAAATTATAAAACCGTTATATAGGGGTAAGTTAATGAGTTCTAGATTTTCTTTTTTTTTTAATTTTGTAATATGAAAGTACCTATATCATTTTTCAATTGAAACGTTGCTAATTGTATAACACAGCACTATTGGGTAACGATACTTACCCAACAGCGATATTAAGCTTAAAGAAAAAAAGCCTGATACCAAACCCACATTTTTTTAAAATTTTGGTGCGGATAAACAACGCCGTTCACATAAAATCCATCCATCTTCAACGTTGCCCGTCTATTATCCTTTTTTCTTTTGTTTTCCGTTCTTTTTCAGCCCCACACTGGAGCCAGAGCCGTCGAGTTTACAATAAACCAACTCCGGGACTGTTTAGAGAGAGATAAATATATTCTTTGTTCCACTGTATTAATTTTTGCTGAATGTATTTTTCTTTGTAATATAAAGAAAAGTTTATAGGATGGTATATGGTCATTTTATTGGTATTTCTATGAAAAAATTATGTTAATAACAATCGTAATTTGGTTGTTATTGACTTTTGTACCATGCGTGTAAGGAGAAGTGGAGTGGTTCGTGATCAGTTTATGTTCCGAATCGAATGAACCTCTTTTAGATGTTGATGGCCAGCGACGGTAGAAAGAGAAAGAAACGTGCCCAGTATCGAACGGTTGCTTTGGTGGAGCACAGTGCGCCATATTGTATGCGCTTCGGAGTCCTTAATTTGGCGTTATCCTCGAATTTTTGGTCCTTCGGTGTTGGTCGAGCGATACATTGAAACGTACAGCGCAAAATTATCCTGGTTCCGGTACCCGGATTTTCGCGAAATCCCTTTTCCGCTGCTATGATTGGTGTGAAAGTGCTGTTAGTGCCTAAAGTGGATTGTTACCTGTACCGTTGTAGGTCTGTGCACGAGTTCGTTTAGTGGGAGTCACAGTATTTTTTCTCAAAACATTTTCCGACCTTTTCAAATTTAATAAGATAAAAGGTAAAGAAACTATAAGATATTTTTAAGGCACAAAGTATGTAAGACTGTACAGATTTGAGACTCTTTAATTATTTCCACTTTAAATTTTTTTTCCTAGTAGGTCATGAAACAAATACGCAACGTGCATATGATAATACAGCGGTGGGACAATTTCTCTATGAATAAATTTCAAAATGAACCAACTTTGATTTCTCTTAATTGGATTATTGACGTGTTTTATCCGTAAGGTAATTATTTGGTACGCACTTTGCGAAATCGGCTGCTTGTACTCGGGTGCCGAAGTGAACGGTCTGCGAGTTATTTCAACAATCACATCTGCAAGCTGCCGATCGGGTAAATTAGAACTGGTTGCATAATATTTTTTTGCGCAACTGGACCGGATCTAATCAACGGCCGGGTTAGATCGTACTAGGCTGAAAAACTGAAGAAATTCCCATTTACCAAATACATTTATAACATATATAATAAAAATACTTCATACAATTAACTCAAATCATCCATAGAAATATATTTGATTGTATTTTAAATTGTTAACACAAAGATTGTTGTCAGTTATAATGAAATTATTATCACAAATGTTTGATATCATTCTTTTTTGTCAGAATTTTCAACTAATTGTACATTCTGTCAAAAAATAAAACACAAAATGTTTAATATTTATCGAAGTTTATTGGAGCGCCTTGAAAGTAGGTCCCTTCCAAAATAATACACTTATGCCAACGAATAATCCAATTATCAAAACAATTTTGAAACGCATTTTTAGGAATCGACTTCAGTTCTCGCCGCGAATTCTCTTTTATATCTTCTATATATTGAAAACCGGTGCCTCGAAGTGGTGATTTGAGTGTTAGAAAGAGAAAGAAGCCGGCTGGAGCCATATCAAGTAAATACAGTGGTTGTTCGATGGTGTTTGTTATGTTTTTGACCAGAAAATCCAAGAGTTTTCTTTCCACAAATCTGGCTTTTTTCGACGAATTTGCTCGCTCAAACGCCACATAACTCTCAGATAATATTCTTTATTTATCGTCTTACGTTTCGGCTCAGTTGAAAGCGTCATTCCGAAGCTTGTTGACTGGTTTATATATCAAACTCGTATACCCATGTTTCATTACTAGTCACAATGCGTTTTATGAATGTGGGGTCGAAATTGACTCGTTCTAATCAAATCAATGTCTTCAGCGACCTTTACGCGATTGAGTTTCTGAAGAAAATTCAGGTCTTGCGGCACTAGTCGAGCGGCAACGCGTTTCATGCTCATACAATCGCTTAATATGGTACGAATTGATTCGTGAGACACAGAAAGATCAACGGCTATCTCTCTTAAACTTAAATGACGATGTTCAGTCAACATTTTTTTCAATTTAGTGCTTCAATTGAAGACGTTGATGGACGACCAGAGCGAGGCAAATCTTGCATCACATCTCGACCGCTTTTGAATGCACTGTACCACTCATATGCACGTGTTTTTGATAAAGTCGATTCACCGTAAGCCTTCTGCGATATTTTCAGCGACTCGGTACACGAAATTCCAATTGCAATGCAAAATTTAAGACCAATTCTGTGTTCGATGTTTTTATCCATCGCAAAAATTCCAAAACACTTGAAATGAACTGACAAAATCGAGCACTGTAAACAAAGTGACAGATGACGTTCAAACTTGGCGTCAATACAGAGTGCCAACTTAACGATACAAATAATTTTGACAATTCCTTTAAGCGGGCTTTTCAAATGATCAATTCCCGGTTCTTTTTTGACAGAATGTATTAATGTAGCTTCGTCAGAAATAAGTATATAACAACCTTTCTAATGAAGTTACAATGTTAGCCAAACGCGTCAAAAGTTTATAAAACAAAGCGGAAATTTCGTCAAAAAACTTTTCATTAAACATTTATCATTAATTTCCATCATGCCAATGCAATCCAACATACATAAATTTCTTTGCAACTTCAATATTGTCATCGGCGATTATCCAGATCTGTTCTCTTCATCGGTTCGTTCTCTTTCCCATAACCTTTGTTTCGATTATTACTTCCTCTGTTTCTGAAGGCTTTTTGCCGTATTTCGTTGCGTATTTCTGTATTTGGTATTCAATTTCTGAAAGAAACTCCTAGCATTGTTCGTTTCATTGTTAGTTGTGGTACCTGTATCTTTCTAATTGTCTGTTGTGTCATTGTTGAAGTTTCTGCACCATATGTGTGAACTGAGAGGATACTGGTCGAAAATTTGTCTCTTCAAGCAAACTGGCCACTCTGACTTTAGTATATATCACAGATTTCCGAAAGCAACCTACGCAAGTCCGATTCTTCTAGAGATCTCACGAGTCTGGTTGTCTCTGCTGATACTAATCTCGTGTCCCAAGTACTAAAAGATGTAGTTTCCTCTACTCTGATGTTATCGAGGTTTTTTTGAAGTTGATTTTCAGTTCCACTTTCTTGGAGATTTCGTTGAGATCTTTTAACATCACAATGATCTAAATAACATCATTGTCAGACAGTCGGCTATTAGGACTAGACCATCAGCGAATCTCATGTGATTGAGGTTTTCACCGTTTATATTCACTCCTAAGTCGTCACATCGTGTGTGTTCGCATATGTATTGAAGTAATTTATTGAAAAAATTTGGTTAAATGGGGTTGCCTTGGCGAAGATCTCTTCCTATATCAAATTTGTCTGTGTTGTATTGGAGTCGGACATTTGCAGTGGCGTTTTCATAAATATGTTTGATGAGTGCAGTGTATCCATAGTCAATTCTGTAATCTGATAGAGCTGTTAACATCATATACTCACCCACTATTTCGAATGTTTTCTTGTAACCTATAGAGATCAGTACTAGAAGTTTATTGTACTCCATTGACTTTTCTATGATGCTTTTCAATATTTGGAGATGGTCGCTAAAGAACTACTGCACCTTAAAAACCGACAAGGGAGTGCTAGAGGTCGATCCGGATCCGAATAGAGACGAAGCGTAAGGGAAGTCGAAGTTCACCGCCGGGCTGTAGCACTACAGGAAGAAGGAGAAGAAAAAGAAGATAAATTATTATTAGTTCTCTGACCTTGTTACTTTTTCTAAGCTACAGTACGATTTGCCGTGAATCTAAAGAGTTAGACAAGCATTCTCAATCAATTCTTCTGTTGGAACCTTTGGTGTGAAATATTAAACTTGAAGAGATTTGCCACTAAACACCAACACGCTTTTTTGAATTGCCCGACGCACGTTTCGCTAACCATGTTAGCATAATCAGGAGATGATTTAATCTAATTCTAAAACTAAACTATGTTCTATTTATATGAAAATCATACCTAACGAAGCGTGTAAAAATCATGAACCGTGAAGTGTACTAAGCCTTACATTACTAATTGAAAAAGTTGACTGGAAGGAATCGGTCCTTTATCTCTGTTCATGGTTTTAATAACAAGAGTGTTTCTGAATACATCTCCTTAACAAGATTATGTATGAAGCAAGATTGTTTTCAGCTTAATAACAGGTTTTATGAACAACAAGAAGGAATGGTAATGGGCAATCCTCTGTCACCGTCCTTAACCAACTTATTTATGAGTAAATTTGAAACCGAGGCAAAAGATGAATTCAGTTACTTTCCGAAGGTATGGTTAAGATATGTGGATGACATTTTTGCCATTTTCGATTCGAAAAATGAATATTTAGACGATTTTATTAAGAACCTAAATAGCAAATCCCAAAATATAATATTCAGGCATGAACTCGAAAACAACGATAGTTTACCATTTCTGGATCTGTTAGTTAGTAGAAATAATAAAAATATGTTACATTTTGATATTTTCAGAAAAACCACCACCACTTCGAAATACATTCCTAATGATTCAAATCATAGCTTCCAAAATAAGATGGCTAGTTTAAATTTCATGGTAAATAGATTAATTAATTTTCCTTTAAATAAAGATAATTATAACAAAGAATTAAAATTAATTAGGGAGGTATCTGAAGTGTATGGTTATAATAAGAACATTGTAGATAAACTAATTAGAAAACATAAGTTCAGAAAATTATTGAAAGAATCTTCGACTTTTCAAACGGATCAGAACACAAAGAAATTCATGGTCATACCATTTGATGCCCAACAAGAGGACTATACAAAATTTTGAAAAAAGTGGACATTAAGGTTGTGTATAAACCATATAATAAATTAAGAGAAGTTCTGGGTAATCCAAAGGATAAAGTGGAGCAACATGAAAAGTCGGGGATTTACGAAATTAGCTGTCAAGACTGTGATCGAAACTATATTGGGCAAACAAAAAGATCCATATTGACAAGATATAAAGAACATATTGCCCATATTAGATATGGGAGAAATAAAAAATCTTGTGTTGCCCAACATGCAATCGAAGATGAACACAGTATAGATATTAGTAATTTAAGACTAATTAAAAGTGTTAATAATAATAGGGCTTTGGATGCATATGAACGCATTCAAATAGAAACATGTAAGAAAATCATGAACCGAGATAAAGGACCGATTCCTTTCAGTCAACTTTTTCAATTATTAATGTAAGGCTTAGTACACTTCACGGTTCATGATTTTTACACGCTTCGTTAGGTATGGTGTTCATATAAATAGAACATAGTTTAGTTTTAGAATTAGATTAAAACATCTCCTGATGATGCTAACATGGTTAGCGAAACGTGCGTCGAGCAGTTCAAAAAAGCGTTTTGGTGTTTAGTGGCAAATCTCTTCAAGTTTAAGTATTCTCAAGTCAATTTCTACCCGTTCTCCCCTTGTACACTCATAGATATATCCATCATCCCAATCCCATCATCTAACGGGTTCGCATTTACTCTATGGCCTCATATATTACTGCTTTTTTACCTCATATACTACTACGCCTGTCTGAAATCTGGACATCTGGAATAAAGGAGTTCTCCAGATGAAGTATGACGTTTTAATACTAAAGTTAAATATCACTTTTAATCCCGAATACGTAATGTTCATCATGACCACCTAAGCATATTACAGACTCATAACTAAATCACTTAGAGATTCATTATATGTTCCATTCGATTTAATTTTAATTCCAACAGCATTTTAAGCGATGCGTATCATGTCTTGTGGTATACAGTAAGAAAAAGTACTTGGTAAGGACGATAAGCACGCATCCCCATTGCAAGTTAATGGCGATTTAAAACATGATCATCAAAACACCCCTACTTGTAGCTATAATAAGAGCATTAATAAATAGCTATAAAAAATATGCTCTTTTTATAGCATAGCTCATAGCATGTTAGCAATTTTAATAGGAATTCATTGAATATGATACGTAAAAAAGCAAAATTGGCTTATATGTGGTAGTAAAGAAAATCCTAAGAGAGATTTTCAAACTACCAAAACATTCTCAAGTAATTGGTCTGTATTTTTTCAAAAATGACGTTGGTAACGCGTTGATCGACCGTCAATGACACACGATATCGCGAAATGATAATGATTTTTTTTTAGCAGCAATTAGAGCAAGCCTGTAGATCAAGGATGGCATGTGGTTTCGACAGAATAAGAGTACTTGGCAAATAGTAAAACATTTTTTGCATCACAGTAAATTTTCCGAACGTATTTACTGATTCAATGGCGATGAAGATATATATCTCCACCCTGTATATACAGTTTTTTAGAAACCGTGATTCTGTAATTATCGCGCAACGTCTTTTCCGTCGACAGTTCAACGTTGAACGCCGAACACCAATTCCAGACCGATACATGATTCTGCGTTGGACTGAAGCACTTCGAACTACCGGATCTGTCTCCGTGCCGTTCGGACACCAGACAATGTTGAAACAGTGAGAAGAGCGGTCCTTGTAGTCCCCAGTATTCCACTAGGCGTTCCACAAACCATGCACGATACAAAATTTGCTATTCGTCAAGAAATTCGTCAGAAACAATGATTTTGAGACTAATGTACAACTTTTAAGAGAGATGGAAGATGTGTGACCGCGAAGAAGGGCGACATTTGACTGACATTATTTGCCACCATTAATTTAAGTCAGCTATTATTACTTCATTTAGATGTAATTTGAAAACAAATGATCTTAAACCAAACAATGTTAAGCTTAATTTCTTTAAGCCAATATTAAAGGAAGACTAAAAAGAAGAGCCGATAAAACATGTATGGAATAGCATTGGTCGAACTCTTGAACGATTGCCCCGGTCTACCGGCAGTATGTCAGGTATACTTTATACAAGAGATAGAAGGTGTGACCATTAAATAACGAGACTGACGCTGTAAAACATTTTATTTTCATTTCACACATACTTATTTATTATCACCTTCAATATACACCCCTCCTGTATCCCTACAATGGTCCATACGAATCTTCCATTGTTCGAAACAGTGTTGGTAGTCCTTCTGTCAGCTCCTTCAGAAAGCGTGCCGCTTTTTCTTTCCCAGCTTCAAGGGACTCAAATCTTATTCCGTTTAATGCAAATTTCACCTTAGCAAACAGATAGAAGTAGCACGTCGCAAGGTCCTGTGAATAAGGCGGATGGTCTAACACTGGGATGCTGTACTTGGCTAGAAACCTCTTGACAGACAAGGGGGAATTTTGGCATACACTTTTTGCATGTTAAAATTGTTATGTACAATTTGCCATACGCATTGTTTGTCAATTCCTACAGTTTCAGCAATTGCACGAGTACTTAACCGACAGGCAGATTAAACCAGATTACCGATTTTTTCGATATTGTCATCTGTTTTTGACGTGGAAAGGCGACCAGGGCGGGGATCATCTTCAACGTCTTTTCGGCTATCTTAAAAACGCTTAAACCACTCAAAAACACGTGCAAATAGGGTTGCCACCTCTCCGGGTTTTGGCATGTCGTCTCCGGGCTCCGGGTCACGAGGTATCTTCTCCGGGTAAAATCGCTTTTAATTAAAGCATAAAACTAAAAATAATATAAATTATATAATTATATTAAATAATAATATAATTATATTAAGAATTATATTATATTAAAATAGTATATTTCTTATACCACAAAAAAAAGTTAAGATTTGGCAACCACGCACCCGTTAAGCGCCGGTCTGTTTCGAGTTTCGACGAAGACGCAGATTGCAGTTATTGCGAGTTTATGCGTATTGTCGATTATTCAATATTGCTGCTGTCCGTTGTTTTTGCGTCGATTTTACTTATTATTAAAGTTACTGCAAGTTAGTTTAAGCTAGTTGAAGTGCTTTTTTAGACAGTTTTCAGTTTGACAAGTTACAAGTTGCCATGAGCGAGAGTAATAAGAGAAGAGACAGTGATAATAATCCAAGTACTTCGTCATCTGAAGGCATTTTAAAAAATAAAAAAGCCAGGTACGCAACACATTTTCAAGATTCTTGGACACAAATCCGCAGTATAAAAATTGGCTAGTTAAAATAGACCAGTTTACAGCTAAATGTAGCATATGTAATATAAGGTTTACTGTTAAACATGACGGAGAAAAATCTTTAAAGACTCATTTGAATAGTAAAGGACATTCCAGTGCCGTCAGTACATTATCCAAAAATAAATTGCTAACAGCATTTTTACCAAAAAAAGAATCAGCCGAAGAAAATTACGTTACTATAATTGAAGTAGCTCAAATTTATCACGCCGTAAACTACCATCATAGTTATTTGAGTACCGATTGTGGCATTAAACTTAATTCTCGCGTTTATCGCGACTCTCATTTGGCAAAAGAAGTTAATTGCGGTAGAACAAAAGCCGAAGCAATCATCGAACATTGTTTGGGACCTAAATGTGTCGAGAAAGTGTTGGAAGAAATGAAGAAAATTTTCAATTTTGTGTGATGCCTCAAATAAAGGAAACCGAAAACTTTTTCCAGTAGCTGTTAGATATTTTAGTATTAAGAGTGGTGTTCAAAATAAACTTTTAGATTTTGTTGAAAATAGTGATGAATATTCTTTATCAATTATCAATACCATACTTAAAACTTAAGATATAAGTGAATATAGCGGGGATAATGCGTCAGTAAACTTTGGCATTCATAATTCTGTCTTTCAAAAATTGAATTACGAAAATCAGGGAATTGTAAAAGCTAATTGTAACTGCCATGTAATTCATAATGCAGGCAGAAATGCCTGTAAGGTTCTATCTTTTGATGTCGAAAACTTAATATTAAAAATTTATGCCGAGTTTTCAAATAGCGCAAAAAAAGCAGAAGCCTTGAAAGAGTGTTTTGACTTTTTAGATATTAAATATCAAAAAATGCTAAGGCACGTGACCACAAGATGGCTTTCGCTATATGCCGCTCTTGAACGTTTGATACGATCTTGGCCAGCTGTAAAAAAATATTTTTTAGAGCTGGGCGAGGAGAACTGCCATAAAGATATATGGAGTTTTTTCAAAAGTCAAGAGAACGAATTTGAAAATGATTTAAAATCTGACATTTTATATTCTGAATGTTATGTTTATTTTCTGCATCATTATATGCATATTTTAAACACGCATATACTTATATTGGAGAGTAATTATGTAACAAGTTTAGAGTTACATAAAATAATGTTAGATTTGAAAGAGCAAATAGAAGAACGACAAAAAGATCAATTTTTTGGAAGCAAAATTTCATCGGCTTTGAAATATCTTACACTTACACTTACACTTAATCGGTATTATAATTTTTAAAACTCTCCTTTTAAATATTGTCAATGTTTTAATATAAAAAAAAATCCAAATATAGTATACGCGAAAGTTTTAGAGGCCAAAGATGCTAACAAAATAAATGTAGATGAAGACGAGTTATACAGTGAGCTACTTATTCTTAAAAAAACCCTTAAAAAAATTGAAGAAAGTTCATTTAATTCTGAAGTAAACATAGACTAAATATGGTGCAAGGTATTTCAAAATGGAGATATGCCACAATTGTTTAAAATTGAGCCGGTCGCGTTGGTGCGGCGGTAAGAGCGTCTGCTTTGCCGAATCCGCGCTGGAGCGGTAGCTGGTTCGATTCCAGTGCGCGGATGGTTATTTTTCCTTCTTCTGTCCGTTTATCTTTCCTAAATGTTTGTGATTGTTTATAGGCAAGAGTGTAAAATCCGACTACGAATTACCCCTCAGTCACGCCAGTTAAAGGCTGGGTAAGGCCGGATGCCTTCTGAGAAGTGTTCTACGTTGGTCACTCGCCAGTCGGTAGATTTCCTGATAGACTTTATGGGTAGGCACATAACCAAGGGTTTATAGCCCGAGGGGGGTGCTGGCCTGGGTTTGTCGGAAGCTGATGACCGTGGTTCGGAACTCACGTTAAGCTGTAGGTCCAGTCGCTAAATAGCCTAGTTGCTGATGCGCCTCTAACCCAAACACTTTACTTTACTTTTTTAAAATTGAAATATTCAATGTACTCTCGGTTTAGCTCGATATATTTCATCTAATGCTTTTCCAACTTTTTATGCTTTCCAAAAATTCCGACTTGTTGAACTCTGCAAAATAATGGTGTTATATTTAATCGGAGCGAAGGATCGCTTTATTTGATGTGAATTTATTTTCAGTCAGTTATTTCTACGTATTTGGAAAGAGAAAGAAGTGGGAGAGGGCTAAGTCCGGAGAATAGGGTGGATACGGCTTCAATTCATAGCGCAAATTGACCAATTTTGCTACTGCAACTGCGCACGAAAAGACGGGAGAATGTCATAGTGAATCTACACTTTTTCTTCATGAAAAGAGGGTGTTTTTTTATCATCTCTTCGTGCAATTTTATCAATAATGCAGCATAGTCTTTCCCCGTTCTTAATTGTCAGTGAAGATAACTGGTTACGAATCCCAAAAAGAGTGGTTATTACCTGTCCGGCTGATGGAAGCGTCTTCGCCTTTTTTTGGGGTACGTACATCGGGTAAAATCTACCATTTAGACTGTTCCTTCGTTTCTGGTTTGAAATGAAGTATGTAAGTTTCTTCAACTGTCACGAAACCCAAAGGCAATACGCCTACGCAAATTAAAGCCGAGATGGACGCTATTGCTTTTCAAATGCAATAATTTAATGACGGCTCTGTTTCAAGATATTCCTTTTCCCTTTGGCAAAATGATAATTGGCCCTCTACATCCCAATAAAAATATTCCTAGTTTCTTAAGAGGCTCCTGAGCCGGAGTGGTTTATCTTCTGAATAATTTTGGGGAAAATAAATATTATGTATGACTAAAACACTGTTTATTGGTTTGTGTATTTTGAATTTATTAGTAAACTAAAAATAAATAAAGAAATAAATTTATCTATTAGTACAATAAAAATTATATCTTAAATTTAATTCGGTTTCGCTCTCACTATCACTTTGATCTACATTAATAAGTGGTTCTATGTTATTAGTAAATGATACACAGGAATCTCCTATTTTAATAACATGGTTAACCGAATTTATCCAACTTTTTTTGAGAATACTACCTACAACCGTCCTAATTAATGTTGCAGCACTTGTACTTAGACTCGGAGAAATGATTTCTGCTCTAACATTGGATTTTACCTGACGCCACATATGCTCAATTGAATTAAAAATACAGTAATGCGGGGGATGGTGTCAAACCGTATATCCCATATCGACAGCAATGGTATCACACACATATTAATTTTAGCTAAATTAATTTTATCTTTTACCTTTAATTTTATTAGACCCGGTCCTGTTTAAGTTTCTTGCAACTTTACCGGGTTTTGTTACGGCAGGGGTTGTTAAGAGTTTATTGCAGCCAATCTGTCAACGATATATCTTGAAACGCACTATAATGTTAAAAGAAAATTGAATATTATATCGGGCGGAAATTTATAAGGCGTTACGACAAATTAATCTACTTTTTATAAATATACCATTGTGATTGCATCGCCAGCTATCGGAAAATTATCTGACTTCACTTTATCCCCGTAGATAGCTAAAATCAGTGTTATATGTAATTACCGATATTTTTTTATATTAAATGTGCATTTCTTGATTTTTTCATCATTACGTAATACCATTATTCGAAAGTGAGAGGCACAAATTCCGAGGGAGGCCTTAATAATTTGGAAATGGGAATGGAAAAGTATTGAATGAAGATATTGGCTGTACAAGAAACAGAGCAGCAATATAATTCAATCACAGAATTGATGAGGGGAAGACCAAAGAGAAAGTGGTCACAGGAGGTGGAGGAGGATTTGACCTGAAGGGGTGTGACACGGTGGGAAAGAAGGACAAAGAATAGAGTGGTTTGGCGGCAGATTGTAAACCAAGCCAAAGGCCTTAAAGGCCTGTAGAGCTGTATATATATATATATATATATATATATATATATATATATATATATATATATATATATATATATATCGAAAACTAACTCAATTAAATATATTTTTTATAATGTTGATTTTTTTGTATTGATATTCAATCATTTTGTTTAGCTCTTAACAATCAAACTAAACAGGAATTTTTATTGTACGTTATGGAGTTAAATATATAATTTTATAACCTTATAACAAATTTTAGACATTTTTTGAATTAATTTACTGAGATATTCGACATTTAAGCGTTTCCATTTACTTTTTAGGTAATCTCACAATTATGTAAAACTTGAAAGCGAGCAATTTTTTTTATGCGACTAATTAGTTCGTAACAAACTACACCGATAGAGATAAGCTAATTATGCCGGTAATTTCAGAGTATCTAATATATATTTTTTTCTTTAATACTTGAGAATTTAGATGAATGCTTTGGATCAACATTCTGTTGGCAAATAAAATTGTGCCCAATAAAATTAAGGCCAGAAAGTACAATATCTTCCTGAGGAGCTTTTATAAACCGTTCTTTTTTTAATTCTGACACACAAAAATCTTCACTATATCCTTTTCAATGCACATTCAATAATTATTGTTGAATTGAAATGTGTTAATTTTTTTTCATCTATCTACTTCCACTGATTTTCTTAACTCTTAACAAAAATAATCGACGAAATTCGAAAAAATTTACCACTAAACACCAAATAATTTTTTTAACTGCTAAACGCACGTTTCGCTAACCATCATCAGAATACGATTCGAATTGTCAATTAAATCTATGATTCAAGAATAATCGACACTGAATTTTAAATCTTGTTTGCGACTTATCGTATACTATAACCTTCATCACGTTAACTGAAGATGGAACTGTATAAATGATAAACAAAATTTATAGATCTGATGACTGTCTCAGAACTTTGAAGCACTTCTTTTTCATGTGGTGTTACAGCTCATCTGTGAGCCTTGATCTCCTTCAACTTTCATCTCCGACCGGAATGATCTCCAGTTTTGCCTTACCTAATAGTTTAGAACTAAAAACAACACAATTATTATCAATTTTGTTTATTGCTATGAATATTTATAAATATCAGACAATAAATTGTAATTACAATAACAGTTTTTGATGGCTTTTCGAGGCAAAACTTGCAAATAGTGTTTTACTTTTACGATAATCATTTTAATTGCAGTTAACCCCCACCGGAGCAATGCACACCCCGGAGGGAACGTTGGAAAGGGGAGTTTTACCACCCAGTTCAATGCCTGCGGTTCTCCAACCAACCCTTTCTGTGGACGTAGAAGATGGCGGCGTGATGTCCTTGCCCAATCAGAATTTAGTTGTCGAAAGGTGAGCTTGTAGTACTACATACTACATATTTCTTCATAAACATAATATCTGTTATTTACTCGGTAATATAGACGGTCGAAGAAAATAAAATTATCCAATACTGAGTGTTATTCCGTGTAGAGCTATAAAAAAACTTGGCCTGGGCTTGAATTTAGTGGCCTTGCCAAATACGGAATGGCCTCTAAACGAGTGGGAGAAGTCGAATTTCACAAATACGTTTTGTGAATATATACGTCGTAATAATTTCGCAATCATTTTGCAATTTTCATTATATTTATAGGCCACTTTTAAGTTTTAAAGTTATATCATTATTGAACTTTCAAATCCAATAAATGTTGTTAAAGGTTATAAACATGTTCGTTTCTACAATGTAAATATCGATATATTATATACATTACAATTATTGATATCGCTTAGATAGATAACAATTGGAAATTATTTAAGAACTAATTAATTTGCTGGTAAAACTGGATTAAAAAAACTATTAGATGTAACAGTTCGTCCTTTTTTTTCAGAAAAATTAAAAAAAAAATACTAATTACATTTAATCAATACAGTATGAGCCACTAAACTCGAAGATATTTACTCTCTTAATCTCACCCTAATCCCCAGATTAAATCACGTCCTGATAATGCTAACATGGTTAGCGAAACGTGCGTCGAGAAGTTTAAAAAAGTGATTTGGTGTTCAGTGGTAAATTTATTCGTGTTTGTGTGAGTGTGTTTTGTCTGAGTGTGTGAGTGTTTCTCACCGAAGGTCCCAATAGAAGAATTGAACAGTTTGTGCCATTCTGTTCCATGACGGGGTAATGCATAATCCTGTACTCATAGAAGTTCTGAAGTTTCTGACTAAAAAACTGATTCAGGTGGTTATTTGGGTCTTCCAAGGAAGTAAAATGTTTGCCATCTAAGCTGCTTTGAAACTATCTAATTAAATGGTAGTTGAAGGGTACAAGCGCGGGGGATGGACCAAAATGTTCCAGTTAAGCTGTAAAAGTTTATGTCGGATGGCCAAAGAGATGTGTGGTTTAGCATCATCTCGATAAAACACAATGCTTTTTCTGTTGGGTAATTCGGGCCACTTTTGGTCGATTACTCGCTTTAATCCACTTGGTTCTGAAAAGTATTTCTCTGAATTAATAGTGTGGTTTTCAGGTAATAACTCAAAATAAATGACTCCATTTTAAACGAACAAATGCATAGCAGAATCTTCTTCCAATATAATCTGGTTTTTTGAGTCGGTTGAAGGGGTATCTCCGCGAGTACATCAAGAGATAATGACAATGTTAAGAAGAAGAGAAGAAGAAAAAGCAAAGGGGTCCCACCATAACCCTCTCCACCGTCTGACCCTGAAGGGGACAGACGGTGCCACTCTTGGTCTATGCTTATTAATTATGACAATGTTAAGAAGAAGAAGAAGAAGCAAAGGGGTCCCACCATAATCCTCTCCACCGTCTGGCCCTGAAGGGGACAGACGGTGCCCCTCTTGGTCTATGCTTATTAATTAATGAATGATTAATTGACAGTATTACGGCTAAAAGTTTAACAAAGAGATCGGACCTTGAACGAGGTAATCTTAAAAGAAAATTTGCTTCTTGTTCTGCTAGTTACTTTATTTATTAAAGACAAATAATAGTGCTATCCGATTCTTCGATTGGTACTGCTAAACAAAAAGGTTGAGGGCGGATCCCACAAGATGGACCGTGATCCGGGAAGTACCAATAACCTTCCCTGATTGCCCCCTGAAAACTAAAGCTGTGTTCAAGTTTAATGTGCTCTAAAAAAATTTTGAACTCTACGCAATGCCAATCCAATATCGTCCAGCGAAAATACAAATCTTAAGAGAGAACTAAGTTAACATATAATGAATTAAGTAAATTTCCTAACTAAAACAAAGAATATAAAATTAACTGGTATCTTTCTAGCTTAAAGACATAAAGTATACAAACTAACTGACCTGAACTGAAAAATTTTCTAGAATGAAAAACAAAAATCCCTCTAACAGCCGGATTACTCCAGTCTTTCCGCCACGAAGCCTCCCAGCAGACTGATCTCGTCCAGTTGTGCAAGCTTCGCCAATAATTGGTCCTTCCGGAGTGGCCATCCTGGTCCCAAACGGTTCCTGAGTTCTTCCCGTTGCTGGATGAAAGTTGAACATCTGAATATTCTGTGTTCCGGGTCGTCTGTTTCGTTACATGCCAAACATCTTGCATCGTCCAATCTACCGATTCTGACGTAATGCGACCTGACCGTGTCCGGTCAACAGTTGAACGCTCTTCCTGTTGAAGTTCATGTGCACTCCTTGAAACGCAATGATGCCCGGAACGAAGCCGAAGGTCGTTCTTCCAGTCGAGCCAGAAACCCAATTTTCTTGCCACCTATTTAAAGTTCTGTTACGAAGTTCTTCCTTGATTCTTTTCTTGGGCAAACTCGGTATTCCAGGGATGACCCTTTCATACCTGTTGACCTGTGTACCTCTTCTATGGGTTCTCAGATCAGAGATCTCGAACAGTAAATCTTCGATCGGAGGAATCTTTGCCAGAACGTAGTAGTATAAGCCGTAGCGTTTGACGTAGTAGTATAAGCCCCCAGTATGGTACGAGAAATGGTCCCTCCCAGGGATTCAAACTGGTGTAAGTTCCTGGCGTGGGAAATTCTATCCTCGAATAGTTGTAGCCCATATGATAGTATCGGAATCACCGCCCCATAGAAAATAGTCCGCAACGAATCTGCGGGAACCGCATAAACTCGGCTCAGCGATCTTTTCAGGGTTTGAAATAAGGTTTTGCCCTTGACGCAGATGCATCACTAAGTATTTGGCTTGATTTGATCTTTTAATATTTTTGAGGCCAATCTTCACCGTGGATTACAATGTTAAGTCTAACTTAACACGCACGTCATGATGTAACGTCACATAACGATGCACGTCATGATGTAACGTCACATTACGTCATGCACTTAACATTGTCATGCTGCTTAACATTGTTATGCACAATACATTTTTCATCATCTCTAGCCAGCCGCTTTAAAAATAAATCAATTTCGTTGAGTTACAAAAGAAAATCTCAATTAAAAATTTGGTCCTAATTTTTATCCGTTAGTGCATGCGGCACCCATTCATTGGCTTTGTTAACCATTCGACGTAATTACCTTGACACTGTTGACTGTTTAATTCCAAGAATTTGTCCGATCTCTCGAGTTGTTCTATGCCGATCGATTTCAATTAGCGCCAATATTTCGTTGATATGAACCTGGTCGTTCGTTCAGAACGTGGTGCATCGATAATATTAAAATTGTTTTAACGAAAGTCTCTGTATCACTTACGTGAACTTAGGGAAATTCACGTGCACTTACTGCAAGTACCACTTACGGCAACTGCTTATACGATAAACGCACTTACGGCAATGGCGCTTACCTCGCATGCACTTACAGCTCGGCTCGTACACTTAAGGCACATACCGTAAGTGCACACATTACATATCTCCTTTTGCGCCTGCGAAGCATTCTTGTGTTTTCTAGCCAGTCTAGTTAAACTAGCCATCTTATTTTGGAAGCTATGATTTGAATCGTTAGAAATGTATCTCGAAGTGGTGGTATTTTTTCTAAAAATATCAAAATTTAACCTATTTTTATTGTTTCTACTGACTAAAACATCCAGAAATGGTAAAATATCGTTGTTTTCGAGTTCATGCGTGAATATTATACTTTGGGATTTACTATTTAAGTTCTTAATAAAATCATCAAGTCATGAGACGTCATATCTTAACTATACCGTAGGAAAGTAACTGAATTCATCTTTTGCCTCGGTTTCAACTTTAATCATGAATAAGTTGGCTAAGAACGGTGACAGAGGATTGCCCACTGCCGTTCCTTCTTGTTGTTCGTAAAACCTGTTATTAAGCTGAAAACAATTTTGTTTCATACATAATCTTGTGAAGGAGATATACTCAGAAACAATCTTGTTATTAAAACGGTTTAACTCGAGTAACTCCCTCAGGTATTTCAAGGTATGTGGAATCGGGACACTCGGAGTTCTGGGTAACCAAAGAATAAAGTAGATCAACATGAAAATTTGGGGATTTACGAAATTAGTTGACTGTGATCGAAGGTATATTGGGCAAACAAAAAGATCCATACTGACAAGATAAAAAGAACATATGGCCCACAATTAGATATAGGAGAAATGAAAAATCGTGTGTTGCCCAATATGCAATCGAACATGACCACAATATAGATATTAGTAATTTAAGATTAATTAAAAGTGTTAATAATAATTGAGCTTTGGATGCATATGAAAGCATTCAAATAGAAAAACGTAAGAAAATCGTGAACCGAAATAAAGGACCTATTCCGTTCAGTCAACTTTTTCAATTATTAATGTACAGCTCATTAAACTTCACGGTTCATGATTTTTACACGCTTCGTTAGGTAGGGTTTTCATATAAATAGAACATAATTTAGTCTTAGAATTGGACTAAATCATCTCCTGATGATGCTAACATGATTAGCGAAACGTTCGTCGAGAAGTTCAAAAAAAGTGATTTGGTGTTTAGTTGTAAATCTCTTCAAGTTTAGTTTTTCATACCAAAGGTTCCAGTAGAAGAATCGATATATAAGTTTACTTAAATAAAGAATATAAAGTACCTATAAAAATAAAGTTAAGTAAAGTTATATATCCCATATATTATTCCTACGTAATTGATTGTGGTAATTAGCATCACTTGGTTTATAAAGGTCTTTATATCTTTGCACCAAACGTATTAATTTGTCGTCTGCCATCATTAATAAAAACTAACCAAACAAAACTAATCTTAAAGGATTTGTAAAATATTTAACCGAGTTACAATAAACGACAATATCCGAAGACAGCCGAAACGGCCTGAAATACGCGAACCAATTCTGCACGGAATCTTCCGAACGAATTCTCAGAAGATTCCGAAGCGACTTTCCTATTGCCGTCCAATTCCGCGCGTATTCATAAATTTAAATGCATCTATTTTTTTCACTTCGTCATTTTCCTTTTCCGTCCGAACCGATTCCGGCCGGACAAACGTGGCCCAAGCTTAAGATGTAAGGATGTTTATATCTCATACAAATTCTTTATAAACGTGCCTTTCTGTCTTGCGTTAGTCTTTTCACTTTTGCCCACGTTTTTTCCTTCTTTAAAATCTTTCCCATCACTTTGCCCCAGGCTTATTTTGGTCTTCCTCCTTTCCTGCTCACTATATTACCAGTATTATTACCAGACTAATAAAAAAAAATTAGCTAAATTTACATTATCTCTTTAAAACTATTTTTATATACCACAGTAAAGATATCTCACGTGAACTACCATGTGATTGCGATTGTAGCTTGCGGTTTGCCTAAATCAAGGATGCATCCGACGATTTAATTCTCGCGTCCTTGGTGTCGATAAATTTACTCGCCCGGTACTAAATCGTGCGTTTCGACAGGAAAAATCGCCCAGCTCACTCCATCAACAATAATACCTGAAAAGAGCGAAACAAATGGCTCGTTCTAGTCGAAATCCTGCAAGGCGGAACGAAAAGCGTTCGCGTTGCAGAAGAACATCGTATTTCCTGTTGATAATCAGCCAGTCTGTGGGAAAATCGCTTTGGGTCGTCTTTGTTTACATTCAAATCTACGCAAATGGGTTTTTTTTTCAAAGATTTTCCTGGTTTTATAACTTTTTCTTTATTGTTGTTTGAAACAGATTTCTACGACTTGTTTATAATAGTGCGAGGTTGTTTTTCACAATAAAGATGTTCAGTTTTTTCTTGTAAAGGACAAAACTGACAGTTTATGTTCTATGGCGTAACTCACGACGTAAAACGTAAAATAGCTATTGACTGCATCTTTTCTGTCAAGCAATAAGTAAACGCTAATGTGTGAACGATTCACTAGGTTTACACCGCATTACTTTAATTTTAAGTATAGGATTTAACTTTTCTTTAAAGTATAAAATATAAAATTTACATCATTTCTTCATAGAGAATGTCCCAATAGGTATTTCGGGATTTCCGTTATAAATAAAACTAACAATTTTAGGAAAATACCATTCTTGTTTATCTTATCAAAAAGTAAAGAGGTGGATGGCAGTTATGTTTTAAAAATAATATATACTGTCCCCCTCGATTGTTTATACCGATGGTCCATTCTTTGCGTAAATTTGTCAATAACAATTGCGGTTGAATTTCACCAATAATTTGACGCATGGTTTGCTTCAGGTCATTAGTCGTCTGCAGATTGTTAGAGCAGATTTTGTCCTTGAGAAAGCATCACAGGAATATCCACAGCCCACAACGCACACTACAGTATTACTCGTTGTGGATGTTAAGATTCTTCTGCAATCACTGGATGATTTTCACTTACCCAAACAAAAAACATTTATATAACTTATTTGTCAATGATTCTAAAATTAATCTATTAGGTTTTGTGAATTTTTCTTTTTACATAATTTAGGAAATCCCTGATGGTTCTTACATACACTGCGCGTTTGGAATCTTTGGCGTTACACTAATAAACTTTTATTACAAAAATTTTTTCACAATACACCAAAACACTTTTTTTATATTCTGGACGCACGTTTCGCTAACCATGTTAGCATCATCAGCAGATGATTAAAACTATATTCTTATTCTAAAACCTCCTTACTTTATATAATGCTCGCTTAGCATTTTGGGCGGGGCGACAATGCTAATCAAGCGACCAATAGCAAGTGAGGACCTAGAGCAGTAGGAACAGAGAACTCGAAGAAATAGGACCGTTGTATCTGTTCATACTACTGGTACATTTACTGATTTTTATACTCTCATAAGCGTCTAATTGTCTATTGTTTGTTACATGTTTTATTAATCTTAAATTATTGATATCTATGCTATGATCTATGATATCTATGCTATGATCAATGATCATTCTCAAAAATATGTTGAGCAACACAAGATTTATCGGACCTATTGTATCTTAATTGAGCTATGTGTTCTTTGAACCTTGTTCCGATTGATCTTCTCGTTTGCCCAACATACCTTTGATCGCAATCCTTACAAGAAATTTCATAAATACCCGACCTTTCCATTGGAGGAGTTTTATCTTTAGAATTACCTAATAAATGTCGTAAGTTTAAACCAACACTGTATACCAGTTTTAGATTGACATTCTTAAAAACATTTTTGAAGCCACGCGTTAGATTATGATAACAAACAGGAGATGAATTTATTAAACAAAGGTTTAAAGTTTGCGCTGCCTCACACTGGGGATGTGTTGGAGGACATCGTTGCGGGTGTTGAAACTGCCATTCAACATAAAACCCGAGGCGTCCAATGCATTTACCAGGGAGGCATGTAGAAACCACATTTCAAAAAATATGGTTTGTAAAAAACCGGTAAAGTCAAGAAACAATATGAAGGTTGTTCAACGTTTGCGGAAGAAGGATTGTTTTTATTTAAAAGCAGACAAAGGAAATAAGGTTGTTATATTAGACAAGAAGGACTATTGCGAAAAAGTGAACAACTTGATCGACAATGGTCCTTACACAAAATTAAATAAGAACCCTTTGTCAAAAATGGCATTAGATGTTAAAAACACACTGAAAAAATGTAACAATCTTGTCAACCTTGCTTTGAAAAGGAAATTGCAGGTAACGAATCCTTCCGTTCCTAAACTGTATGCACTGCCAAAAATTCATAAGCCTGAGAAATCTATGTGTCCAATTGTTTCGGCAATAGGTTCTCCCACTTATGATTTGGCAAAATGGTTATCAAAGGAATTTGAAAATTTACCTTATCGTGAACTTTCTTTCTCTATCAAACATAGTTTGGAATTTATCGATAAAATCAAAAATATTAAATTACATGATGGTGAAGTTTTAGTTTCCTTTGATGTATCGTCATTGTTCCCGAGCGTACCTATTCCACATACCTTGGGTTACTTGAGGGAGTTACTTGTGGAAAATAGCCTCGACAACGATCTTGTATCTGAGTATATGGAGCTTACTACACTTTGCATGAAACAAAACTGTTTTCAGTTTAATAATACGTGTTTTGAACAGCGAGAGGGGACCGCAATGGGGAATCCATTATCCCCCTTTTTAGCCAATCTATTCATGAGCAGGTTTGAAGTCGAGGCAAAAAGTTGTTACAATTATTTCCCGAGAGTGTGGCTAAGGTATGTGGATGATATTTTTGCTGTTTTTGATACAAACGTTGACTCTATAGATAATTTTATCTCTTCTTTTTTTTCCTATACTTTTATTTCCTTCCATCAAATTTACATTTGAAATTGAAAACAATGACAGATTACCATTTCTAGATGTATTGATTATTAAAAATAAGGATACTTGTCTAGAGTTTGACATATATAGAAAAAATACCCCTACACTTAGATGTATTCCTAACGATTCTTATCATTGTATTGGTCATAAATTTCGAGTTTCAATTTCTTAATACGTAGACTACTCAATTTTCCGCTTAATAACGAAAGATATGAAATAGAGAGGAATTATGTTAGGAATGTAGCTGAGTGTAATGGATTTGCTCCCTTGTTAGTTGATAAGATAATTAGAAAACATAGTTATAAGGTTTTAGTTCGTGAAAACTCGACTTTTCAATTGGAAAGAGACACCTCAAGATTTGTTTCATTACCTTTTCATTATAATTTAACGTTAACGCGTGGCTTAAAAAATGTTTTTAAGAATGTCAATCTAAAACTGGTGTACAGTGCTGGTTTCAACTTACGACATTTATTAGGTAATTCTAAAGATAAAACTCCTCCAATGGAAAGGTCGGGTATTTATGAAATTTCTTGTAAGGATTGCGATCAAAGGTATGTTGGGCAAACGAGAAGATCAATCGGAACAAGGTTCAAAGACCACATAGCTCAATTAAGATACAATAGGCCCGATAAATCTTGTGTTGCTCAACATATTTTTGAGAATGATCATTGCATAGATATCAATAATTTAAGATTAATAAAACATGTAACAAACAATAGACTTAACTTATTGAAGTTCTAAAAAACATAGTACCATACATCGAAGAAGGAATGGGCAAATAACAGGCAGGGTTTAGAAAGTGATTGTAGCGTTTACAAATTATCGGCCGCTACAGGAAAAATTATTTTGGGCGACTGTATTATACAGGACAAGGCAGCCGTAATCCAAAAATGCCAGTTCAAAATATTACGAATGATTGCCGACGCACCTTGGTACATATCAAACTACACTCTTCACGAAGATCTGTAGATATCTTACTTAAGGGCGTAATCCGGAGCAGCAGCATAAAACATCACCACAAATTGGAAAGCCATCCTAATATCCTACTACAGCCTGTTTTGAATCCCATAAATAAAATAAGACTAACAAGAAATTGACCAGCAGACCTGATAAAAGGATAACGGGGATTCGTCGTTGGGAGAGTCTATTTATAAACCAATCTTCAAAAAGTTGGGGTCATTATGGCAGTCCAAAGATGAACGTTTAATATTTTTGTAGGACAACCGTAAAGAATTTGGAACCCATCCATCCTCGGAACCAGCATGTAAACTTGTAATTCTTTTTCCCTTGTTCGCTGGGGCTTTGGTTTGGCATTTTCTTGATGTATCTACCTATCCTTTTGCTGTCGTTTCATGTGTACCGAATCATGTTTCATCAAGGTAGAGAATGGGACCATTTTCTAATCTGTATTTTTTATAGAGTTTAAGTAGTCAAACCGTCATCGTCGCAATCGTTGTAATTCCATTAATATTTGTCTTTTATGAACAGTCCGATATTTAAAACCCATCTGAGATAATATTCTCCGGAGGCTAGTTCTGCTGCAAAGAATGTTGGTTTCATCTTTCCTTAGTCGCTGTTGCAATGAATGCAATGTAGGCACAGTTTGCCCTTCATACATAGCATAATTTTTTTTTCGAATTTCTTTGTCGCCTTTATCAACACATTTGCTTTTCCAGAATCACTACGGACTTTTTTGGCTTTTGGCTTCGTCACAATCTCTTTAACTGAAGACAACGGAGTTTTCGTTAATGAAGACGTTTCTACTGCGGCTGCATTTACATTAAGCATTAATGTTTAAGAAAAGAATGCGAACTAAACTAAAATATATCGGAACTACTAAACCAGGTATAAAATTAATTTTATCTTTTTACCTGGCCCGATTCTGTTTACGTTTCTTGCAAGTTTGCCAGTTTTTGTTACGGCAGGGGTTTTAAGAGTTTATTACAGCCAATCGATTAACGATATATCTTAAAAGGCTCTATAACAAAAACTTACGCGTTTGAACAAAAACTCACCCGTCACGTGTTGTTCGCAGTACGCCATACCTTGTGTCCCAGCCAAATGGAATAAATTCGTTAATAAATAAATGGGGGCGTGTTCGAAAAAACGCTCAAACACGTCGATTGGTATTTTTAGATGCGCATTTTTTTCAACAATTTTTTTTTATATAGGGTGTGTCATGTAACAGTGACCAATACTAACTTTCTTATTTTAAATACAACACCCTGTATATTATTTAATTTTTGGATTCTTCAGGAAATTCTAGACATATTTCATGTAAAATATCCTATACTTATCTTCTTTTATGACTCTCTGATAAATACACCATGTTTAAATCAAATGAATCACACACGTCAAAGAAAACTAATTTAAAAGGCACGTTGATTTTTTTGACGTTTCATACAACAAATACCTACCTTTGAAAACCTGATTTTTTATCTTTGCCTATTTGCCTATGTTCGAAGAATGACTTAATATTTCCGAAACAGTTGAAAGATAAGTCTAGGATATTTTACATGAAATATGTCTAGAATTTCCTGAAGAATCCAAAAATTAAATAATATACAGGGTATTGTATTTAAAATAAGAAAGTCGGTATTGGCCACTGTTACATGACACACTCTGTATAAAAAATTTTTGTTGAAAAAAATGCGCATCTAAAAATACCAATCGACGTGTTCGAGCGTTTTTTCGAACACGCCCCAATTTATTTATTAACGAATTTATTCCATTTGGCTGGGACACACGGTATAATGAATCATAGTCGACAAAAATCATAATGATTTTGTCAGACTTAGGCAATCCCCGTGTCAACCCGAGAACTTTTCTAACGACTATCGTATTCAAGACCAACTATTTATCAAAGCGCCCTCGTAAATTACCAAGATTTATTTTTAAATGACGCGTATCGAATTTAAAGGCTAAGTCAACGGTGTAAACGCACTCACTCTGAATATTTATCAACAAGCGAGTACCTTGTGACCAGAGATAAAACAAATTCCACTTTCGATTAGTGGTACCATCTCAGTTCGATTTGCGACGTTGCTCGTGCTGCTCGTCGAATATTTTCACGCGCGATTTTTCCTCGATAACCGTGCGGAGCGACCGAATAAGGGGGTACCTGAAAAGAGCCTTTTTTCATGTACCCCATCCAACTCGACTAATGTGCAGCTACCTGGCGACTATCCTAGACACGATGAAAGTTTCCGGTGCGAAAACGTCACGCGTTCTCAGTGTGTTCACCGTGGAGAATTTCGGAAAGGAGCGAAATGGGTTAGTTGAAACCACCGGAACAAGTAGCGTTATTTTTTATGGTGATGATGGTTAAGTTTTAATACAGGTGTTACTGTTTTTCTGTAGACTTTTCGTGTTGGATGTGTGGCACGAACTCGGATATCTATTGTTGGCGATGTATTGATAAGCTTATCTCGCATTTTAATGATTTTTAGCGACAATAACAGTCTCCTTGTTACGTCCCGCAAGTATCAATACTCACAATATTATTGGCACATTGAATTTCATAACCGAATTTGTCTGGACAATGAGAAAAATAAACAGTTTTGAATATTTCGCCGTGTCAAGAATTCTGCAGTTTTGCTTCAACTTTGACATTTTAATCAAATTTATGCTGTTAAATTTTATTAATAAAAGATTTATATAATAGAAAAGTATACTGATGTATGATTAATAATAAGAATTTATAATGCATTAACAATACTTATTGTTAAGGCCATTATAAGGAAATGAGTATTTAAAACTGATAGAATTTTAATGATAATAACAATGCATATAATATAAATTTAATTTACTAATATAATGGTTCATTCAAAAAGTGACGCCTACAGCTTTCTTTTAAACAAAACCCAAAGTATTTTTTCATTAAAAATCTGCTCTCTTAAAGGTAGAGCGTGTTTCAGTAGGTACCAGATGTGGCACTTATAATTCTTCATTTTTTTTTAATAAAACACATTTAATTAGGGAAAAGGTAAAAAATGGTTTATTCAAAGTATGCGCTAACGCTAGGTGCACATTTTCCCCATCTCTTTGGCAATCCCAGTAGATCTTTTGAGGTGGTCCAGTCATGAAGCTATTTTTCGACATCTCCGTAATTGTTGAAGTGTTTCATGGAAAGTGCGTGAGACATAGATAAAAACAAGTGGTAGTCGGAAAGGGCCAAGTCTGTTGAGTACGGTAGGTGGAGTACGAGTATCTAGCCAAGTGCAAAAATGGTATCTCTGACCACTTTCGCTATGCGTGATGGGGCATTGTCGTGCTGTAAAATCACTTTTTCGAGTCTTGTAGCCCATTCTGGTCGCTTTTCGATCAATGCATGGTTGAAATTGATCATTTGTCGACGGTAGCGAATGGTATTAACTGTGTCACCTGATTTCAGAAGCTCGTGGTTCACGACACACTTTTGATAACACCATATGCACAGCATTGTCTTTTTTCCAAAGCCAGTCGGTTTTGCGGTCGATGTTGATGGTTGTCCTAAATCAACCCATGATTTTCTGCATTTTGAGTTCTCTCAATATATTAATTTTTCGCCCCCCAGTCACGATCCAATGCAAAACAATTATTTCTTTCATGCTGAGAAAGCAAAACTTTGCATATCGTTTTTCGCTGATGTGGTACCCATTGTCCTGCCTTCTGGATTTTTCCCATGGCATGCATGTGGTTTGGCGATCAACATTTAACCCTCTCTGGCATTTGTTGTTGAGTTTACATATCGTTTTCTACCAGCTTTATCTTTCTTGTTCTTTGTTTTTCAAGTCGATATCAGCACTTTTGAATCATCTAAACCACAAGCACAAGCTTCTTCCGTTGGATCATTGTCACCGTAAGTTTTTACAAGTATACGACGGCTTTCACTCGCATTTTTCTTTTGATTGAACCGGAAAAGTAGTCCCTGCCGCAAATGCTCTTTATTTGGTTTGAAATTCGACATGTTTACCACAGGAAAAAAAAATACGTTAACTCGAAATCATTTAAACAGCAATGGTGTTTTGAAAGGTATTGCCATAGCAATAAAATAACATAGGAGTTTAGACTGTGCACGAGTGGCGGCTGGTATTATGGACATTTAATCGTAGATATTTTATACTTGCTTACTAAATTTGGTAAGTTTATATCTCTTATTTTCAATGTTGGTTTGTTAAATGTATTTTGTGAAAAAACCAACGCAAAGAAGTGCGAGGATCACAGACTTATTAGTCTTATGAGCCACTCTATGAAACTATTTATAAGAATAATACAGCGACACACAGTTTGGATTCAGACAAGGGTTGGGCACGAGAGAAGCACTTGTGGCAACGCAGGTTCTAATACAGAACTGCTACGACCAGCGGAAGAATGTATGTCTGTGTTTTATAGACTACGAAAAGGCTTTCGACAAGGTTCAACATCATAAACTTAACTTCTCCGTTGGCTTGACTTGGATCAAAAAGACAATCGGTGCATAGAGAACCTATATTGGCATCAATCGACACAGTTTAGAGTGTACAATGCCCTGACTGGATATATTAGAGTTCTTAGGGGTGTACGGCAAGGATATATAATGTCGCCGCTCGTGCTTAATGTATACTCGGAAGCTATCTTCCAGGAGACACTTGAAAACAAAGAGATTCGGATTAAGGTCAATGGAGTCTGAATAAACAACATACGTTATACTGACGATACAGTTTTGATTGCAGAAAACATGGAAGATCTACAACAACTAATCAATATAATAGGAAAAAAACAGTTGAAACATGGGATTAACCGTAAATACAAAAAATACCAAATTCATGGTAATCACAAGGGAAACAAACATATTCAGAAATTCCAGCCTAGCCTACACCGGGGAACCGATAGAATAGGTAACAAAATTTAAATATCTGGGAACATGGCTATATCAAGAATGGCCCTCAGACAATGAAATTAAATGCCGTATAGAACAAGCCCGAAGTGGTTTCCCGTAAGCTCGAAAAACTATTCATCTGTAGCGAATTCGATCTTGATCTTCGATTATAATTGATAGGGTGCTACATTTGGTCGGAGCTTCTCTACGGCGTAGAGGGCTGGACCTTCAAGACAAATGCTATGAACAAACTGGAGGCTTTTGAGATGTGGATATACCGCAGAATTCTTAAGACCATGGACTGCTAGGGTGACAAACGAAGGGGTTCTTAAATGCATCAATAAACTCCGCAAGTTCCTCAGCATCATAAAGAAAACGAGGACTGTCTACCTCCGTCACGTCATGCGAGGCCAGAAATGCCAATTCCTACAATTAATCATTGAAGGCAAAATAGAAGATAGAGGAGGACTAGGACGTAAAAAGATATCATGGCTGCGGAACGTGAGGCAATGGACGGGCATAAACGATATACAATTCATATCGCCAGAGATAGTGAGAGATAGAAAATGTAGCCGCAAACATCCATCAATGGATTTGCAAAGGAATAAGAAGAAAAGTACATTTTCTTCTTGAAAAAGAAGAGACGTATTGGTCGGTCACAAGAACGTATTGATTTGGTACGTGAAAGTGTTGCTAAATACCCAGAAATTTCTATTAGTTGGCGTTCCCAACAATTTAGACTCTGTGAATCCACAACATGGCGTATTTTACGAAAGGACCTAGCTCTGAAGGTATCTAAGCTTCAAGTAACATAGGAGCTTCAAGTAACAATTGGATCAAAGAATAAACAGACGATTTTTCTCAAAAAAATCATCTTTTCAGATGAGGCATTTTGAAATTGGTGAGTGATGTTAATAAACAAAATTGCTGCATACTCACTTCAAGTGAGTAAAATCCACGATTAATTCGTGAAAAACCTTTACAACCTTTACGAGTCACTGTTTGATGTGCATTATGATCAGAGTATTTCCATTATGATCAGACCAGTATTTATTTCAGAACGATGCTGGTGAAGCTGTAACTGTGAATGGTGTTCGATATCGTGAGAGGATAACTGGATTTTTATGGGCTAAATTGAATAATATTGATCTGAAGGATAAGACTTCAAGAGGATGGCGCTACACCTCACTTTGCTAATGGAACAATTGATTTATTGAGAGAAAAATTTCCTCGACTAGGTATTGCAAGAAACGGTGATGTTAATTGGCCACCAAGATCACCGGATTTGACACCGTTGGACTATTTTCTTTGGGTTTACCTGAACTGGTGTTAATTCACTGGTGAAATAGAACCATGGTTATTCCAAAATGTCATCCAAAATGTTGATAAAAGAGTTGTCATCAAGACTATGGAGTTGCAAGAGGTGGTCATTTAGCAGATATATTATTTCATGTTTAAATGTCATACACTATGCTGCTTCAATTATCAATAAAATCTGTTTTTAAATTAACGCAAATTCTGTGTCATTTAAGAATAAAAAAACCGCCCAATTTGACAGGCTCTTTATATATATATATATATATATATATATATATATATATATATATATATATATATATATATATATATATATATATATATATATATATATATAATGTATATATATATATATATATATATATATATATATATATATATATATATATATATATATATATATATATAGAGCTAGAGATGTGAGCTTTGATGTGAATTTCTGTCCCGACGCTTATTTCTTCATGGTTAGAAAAAGAAAGAAGTCGGAGGAGATGGGTCTAAGAAAAATTGGTCCGTTGTTTCCCCTTTTTATTGAGCTTTGCCAAATACCACCCAATATATTGATTTCATTACCTTTAGAAGTTTTTCTTGTATATTGTTCTCTTTCATTATATCCCACACTACATTTCTGTTTACGTGTCAAACGCCCCCTTGAGGTCGATAAATAACAAACACAATTATCCTGTTTGTATTTTCTTTTCTATTAACTTTCTTAACAAATGTACGTCATCATTTGTGTTCCTCTCTGATCAAAAGGCAGCTTGCTTATCTTTATGTTTATTTTTTATTTCCGTTCATAGTTTTTTACTATTCACATGAACATTATCAATATTAAAATGTTATTTTTTGAATACCATATATTAATTAAAGATTAAATTATCTCCTAATGATGGTTTGCGAAACGTGCGTCGAGAAGTTTTCAAAAAGTGATTTGGTGTTTAGGGTCTCTTCGAGTTTAGTGTTTCACACCGATTGTTCCAATAGAAGAATTGAATCAGTTTTTAAGTTAATTTTTCAGACATACCAGATGTTATAAAATAAATTAATTCCGAAATGAATAGAATATTGTTCCATCAACTGATATTCCAAACATTTCGCAGATCAGCAACAATTGGTTCAGAAAAATTAAAAAAAATATAGCAGGTGATCAAATACGTTCGATAAACTTGGATATTCTGACATTTCTTATCTGTTATTTTGGTCATTTTAGTGATATAGATTTTCTTTGTGACGCTGGCAAACCGATGCACGTGAGTAATATAATTAACATATGTTTCACAACATGAATGTTCAGTAGCTTCGAACAAAATGTATTAGAAATTGAAACGTAAAACGCGGAGGTAACATTATATTCGAAAACGCGAGTAAAACCATCAGGCTTAATTTTTATTAACTGTTATTTAAATGTTATATTTTATTCACTTGAAGGACAATCATTGATTAAAATAATTTTAAAACTTATCAGAATTGTTCTCCATTAAAGGGATTATCTTAAATTATTACGTAACAGCGAGGGCCGATCGAAAAGTTCTTAGTTTCCCACATATATGGCGCAATTGTGACAAAATGACTCCATTTGTCAAGTATACTTCGATAGATGGCGTTCTACAAAGTTTCAGAAGCGTACATTTAATTTCATGTTTGTGGCGATTGAATAAAACAAATTAGTTTTGACATATTCTAATAAATTGAAGTTTTGATTTATCTTGATATATATATATACCAGGTGTAGCGATTAGTAATTCATGATTTTTTATGTTATTAAGTGTTAAATTTGTGAGAAAGGTAAAAAATAGTTTAATCAAAGTATGCGCTATAGCTGGCTGCACATTTTTCCCATCTCTCTGGCAAATTGTGGATGCTCTCCCAGAAAAACCGTACATCTTTTGAGGTGGTCCAGTCATCAAGCCATTTGTCAACATCTCCGTAATTGTTGAATATTGTGTGATCAGGCGTTGCGGTGCTGCCGCAAAATTACTTTTCCGTGCCTTGTAGCCCATTCTGCTCACTTTTCGATCAATATATGGTTCAAATTGATCATTTCTTGACCGTAGCGAACGGTATTAACTGTGTCACCTTGTTCCAGAAGCTTCTGGTAGCGACATCCTTATGATCCAACCAGATACACAGTCTTCCTTCCAAAGCGATTCCTTCTTCCGGTCGATGTTGATGGCTCTCCTGGGTTAATCCCATGATTTTTTGAGTTTTGGATCTTCGAAATATATCGATTACGAGACGATACAAGAAAGTATTTCTTTCATGCCATGAAAGCAAAACTACGCACACCGTTTTTCGCTTTTCCATCAATCTGTCAGTTAGCTGATGTGCTACTCAGTTTCCTGCCTTCTGGATCTTTCCCATGGCATGCAGATGATCACAACCTCTATCTCATTTGTTGTTAAGTTTGCATATCGTTTTCCTCCAACAATGCTTGCATTCGGCATCTTCATTTTTTTTCGGTTGATCTGAGCGTTCTCGGTCTTTCAAGTCGAAATCACCACTTCTGAATCTAAATCAACGCCCACAAGCGTCTTGCTTTGGGACAATGTCACCGTAAATTTCCGCAAGTATACGACGATTTCCACTCGCGTTTTTCATTTGATTCAACAAGAAAAGTAGTATGTGCCGCAAATACTATTTGGCTGAAACTCGAGATGTTTACTACACGAAAAAAATATGAGGCTAACTCGAAATCGTTTAAGCATTAATAGCGTTTTGAAAGATACTGTCATAGCAACAAAATGACATAGAGATTAGACTGTGAACCGACATTTGTTTCCAGCACCATCTATTACACAAATTAAAAATTATTAACCGACACATATGGTTATAGATAATAATATTAAAAATTATCTTTATTTCAGAAGTATGTAAAATATACATAAAACGAAATAGTGTCCAAAATCTTAGATTGATATTATTCAGTTGTACAGTTCAGATATACTATATAGTTATTGCAGGACACTGCAGGGCTCTAAATGTAGTAAAAAATTGAAGAAGCATTTTTCCTTTGGTCTTTATGCCTGATAATCTTAACATAATGTGGTGGGTGATTACACATTTTTATACATTATGATCCGAGCTGTGTGAGTGTCAACTTATGTAATGGATATATATATATATATATATATATATATATATATATATATATATATATATATATATATATATATATATATATATATATATATCATCATCATCATCATCATCATCATCATCATCATCAGCCCGTATCGATCCACTGCAGGATGAAGGCCTCTTAAGCATGGTTCCAACCTTCACGGTCCTGGGCTTTCCTCTGCCACTCGGGTCCAATATACTTAACGATGTCATCAGTCCATCGTGCTTTCGGTCTTCTTCGCGGACGTTTGCGATCAAGCGGTATCCACTCCAGGATTGCCTTGGTCCATCTGTCGTCCCATCGCCTCGCTATATGGCCTGCCCATCTCCATTTCAACTGTTTTACTCTTCCAATGATGTCACAGACTTTTGTTTGTTCCCTGATCCATGCGCAGGACTTTCTGTCTCGTCTTGTAATGCCAAGCATACATCTTTCCATTCCCCTCTGTGCCACCCGAAGTTTTTGAATTGATTGCGATGTGAGTGTCCAGGTTTCACTTCCGTATGTCATAACGGGTAGAACGCACTGATCGAATACTTTTCTTTTCAGGCAAAGTGGGAGTCTGCTCTTAAACACTATGTTGAGCCTACCAAATGCCTGCCAGCCACATTTAACACGCCGTTCCACCTCCCGGGCGGTATTCCCCTCCATGGAAATCCTCTGCCCAAGATATACAAAGCTGTCCACAATCTCTAAATCCCTTCCTAAAACTGAAATTCTTCTGTCCTGAGCGAAGTTATTGAACATAACCTGACTCTTTTTCAGGTTTATTTTCAAGCCAAATGGTTCGCCAGCCCTTTGCAGTTCTTGTATGCGTCTTTGCAGCTCCTCTGGGTCTTGTGAAATGAGAATAATATCATCTGCAAATCTAAGATGGTTTAAGTTTGCACCATTGATCTTTACCCCATCCTGTTCCCAATCCAGTTTACGGAATACTTCTTCAAGGCCAGCCGAGAAAAGAATAGGCGATATTGCGTCACCCTGCCGTACACCTCGTTCTATATTAATTCCCACTTCAAGATCATCAAGGTGAATTGTGGCTGTAGCTCCATCATATATCGATTCTAATAGGTTTACATAGGCTCTCTCTACACCTTGGCTAAGCAGTGCATCCATTATCGCATGCTTTGAGATGGAATCAAATGCTTTTTGCCAAGCAGAGTGGCATGGTGTATTCGTTGTGCCTTTCTATGACCTGCTGTACAACCTGGATGTGATCCATTGTACTGAATCCACTTCTGAATCCTGCTTGTTCTCTTGGTTGTGCGTCATTCTGTTTTTTTAATATTCTTTTAGAAATTATCTTAGTGAAAACTTTGTACATCACTGATAGGAGGCTTATTGGGCGGTAGTTCTTTAAATCTTCCTGTGCTCCTTTTTTATGTAAAAGGATCACTTCTGCATTTTTCCATAAGTCAGGTACTTTTTGTTCTTTGAGGCATTTTGAGTATAATATTGAGTATATATATTATACTCAAAATATATATATATATATATATATATATATATATATATATATATATATATATATATATATATATATCATCAGTTGAACTCGAGTTGAACGCATGAAATACTTCTGAAGAAAAGCCTGAAATGATTAAAGTCTGAAGAAATGATTAATTTAATTGACATATCAATCGGGTCATAAACTAACTGGTAAAATACAAGACCATCACCCGAGAGTATTACGTTTTACTGATGGATGAATTGAAATGTGCTATTCAGGCTACAAGTCCACATCTCGTCAAAAAGTATCCTTTCACCACGATAATGCAACTGCTTACATGTGACGCTTCGAACTTCCTCCACATGCGCCATATTCGCCTGTTTTGGCTTCCAAAAATTATTGTTAGACCTGAAGAAATAGCTCACTGGATGAAGATTCACTTTAAATGATGCGGTCGAAGGTGACACAACCGCTTGTTTTACATAGTTCGACAAATCACATTCAGTCACATATATATTCATAGCAATTCTATTTGTTGTACCTTGAAGCATATTCTGATGATTTTGTGCATTAAAATCCCTCCTATTAAGCCGATTTGACCTGCCGCGGTTATTTTCTATTATCTAAGATACATTTGGCAATTAAAGGAAATCGTGTTGTCTCAATTGAAAACATTGAACGGTTAACGACTACATGAACGTGCAAATTATTTTATTTCTACTAAAGGACAATATTTGAAACAAATAAAACGTTTTTGTCAAGATTTTTTAACTATTTTTGTTTTTCTAAGCTATTCTGGTTAGTTTTGAGACAAAGGGTGTATAAAGCATCCGGATTTATATCATTAACAAACACTGAGCCACCAATCTTTATAAAATGAAGTCAGCAACATTTTTTTTTATGAAGATCAGCTTAATTATAAAATTAAACAGAAAATAGAATTATGAAATATCTTATCAATTAAGGTGTGAACCTGTCTATCTAGCCGTTAGGTTTAAAAAATATTAGTTGATGTGTTTCACCTTTATTCAATTGCACAACAAATGTATTGATACGTGAACTTTCACTGAAGCCACTTATGTTTTCCAATTAATACTGTCCCGCATCAAGGAGCGTTAACTATACAATAGCAAGCTGACTTTTTGTAAATGATAAAGTATTTCCACAGTGGAATTACCAGCTCTGATCCTAAGTTGAATACCAGATTCAGATATATTTGAAAGATCAGTAGATTTGCCCGATTTCAATCTCAGTCTATTTCTTTCTGACAAAAATGTGTTTTTACGTTTACGGTAAACCTTTCGCTTGCCTAGTAGATACCTAGTAAAGTAATTGGATTAATTTCTCTGGAATAAATTTTCCCAGTTTTGTAATACAAAATATAATATTCTTAAAAAAAAGTAAATCAATTCTTCTATTAAAACCTTCAGTGTGAAACACTAAACTCGAAGAGATATATCACTAAACACCAAATCACTTTTATAAACTTCTTGTTGCGCGTCTCGCAAACCATGTTTGCATCGTCATCGTACTAATATGGTTAGCCAGACGCGCGTCAAGAATTAAAAAAAAGAGATTTGGTGTTCCCAGTTTTGGAATTTTCCCAGTTTTGTAATACAAAATATAATATTCTTAAAAAAAAGTAAATCAATTCTTCTATTAAAACCTTCAGTGTGAAACACTAAACTCGAAGAGATATATCACTAAACACCAAATCACTTTTATAAACTTCTTGTTGCGCGTCTCGCAAACCATGTTTGCATCGTCATCGTACTAATATGGTTAGCCAGACGCGCGTCAAGAATTAAAAAAAAGAGATTTGGTGTTAGTGGTTAATCTATTCGAGAAAAAAATGTCGTAATACACAAAATATAGTATCGTATCTCATCTCCGAGTTGCTTATTTTTTGTGAAAAGTCATCAAATTAATATTCGAAGTTTTATTGATTGCAGAACCAATTTGATTCACTTTTTTCCCTCCATATGGTTTTTTTAAAACGCCATCTGTCAGCTTCAAAACGAAGTAATAGGTGTTTTGGTTAATAATGTCGATTTTGGTAAGAGATGGCGTTACTAATACATTTGTTGGTATAGACTAATGACGTCTTCTTGGAAGGTAAATATATGCCATTTTGGAGGATAAACATACGCCATCAAAAACCAATTAGTTATTGATTGTCATTGTGTAAAAAAAGTGTGTAGTTTTTTTTGTAGCTTTAAATATGTCAAATTATGTACCAGAAAAAAACGTTCTGCGGGGAAGTTAATGTATAACCTTTTATCGCTTGGAGTAAATGGATGCTGGAAATTATCAATTGTTAGTTGAAGCTTATGATAAACATGTTCTAACAGAAAAAAACTTGATGATGATTTAAACTCTTTAAAAGTGCT
The DNA here is from genome assembly GCA_031761425.1 of Cosmopolites sordidus. Taxonomy (NCBI): domain Eukaryota; kingdom Metazoa; phylum Arthropoda; class Insecta; order Coleoptera; family Curculionidae; genus Cosmopolites; species Cosmopolites sordidus. Next base: position 317,763 of record JARFXV010001282.1, read on the forward strand.
GATTTTGATATAAAATGACTGTCCAGGACAACCGAAAAAGTGTGAAGATGCACATTTGCAAGCATTATTGGATATGACTTAAATCATACGTTGAAACAATTGCCAGAAGCATTACGTGTTGCGCAATCCACCATTGCCGAATATCTACACGTATTGGGAGAAATCTAAAGGAAGGCAAATGGGTTCCATAAGATGAGGGAAAGAGAAATTGAAAGGCGAAAAACCATGTTTATTTTTTTTCTTGCCAGACAAAAAACAGTTTTTGTATCGAGTTGTGACAGGTCATGAAAAGTGGATCTATTTTGACAGCTGTAGGCGCTAAAAATCATGAGTAGACTCAGCTCAATCTTCGACATCACAACCAGTGCGCAATATACATGGAAAGAAGGCTTTACTATGTATTTTGTGGGATAGTAGGGAAGCTGTGAATGACAAACTGCGGAAATCGCAAAGATTACTGGTGAAACGATTACTGACGATCGATACCAATAACAACTGATAAAATTGAATCGAGCATTGAAGGAAAAACGACCAGAATCCGGCGAAAAATACGATTACGCCATTATTCAACATGACAATTTTCAGCAACATGTTACAAAAAGTGTAAAAACTGTTTGGAAAACGTTAAATGAAACGTCCTACCCCACCGGCCGTATTCACCGGACTACCACTTATTTCGATACAGTACTACAGTAGAGTACTTGTAAGAGGGGGTTCCAGCAATTCCGAACTGGAAATTTTGACTTGGATGATGCAGACTGTCCGGGACAGTCACAAAAACTGGTAGTAAAGGTATTTAAAAAACATGGAAATTTCTTTTATGGTTCATGTCAAAATTTCTCGGGAGACTTTTGCTGATGTTTGATGGTGGCTGATGGACTGGGCAATTCAAATAGAAATCTCTTTTTTTAAAAATATTTTTAATATTCTCCAGGAACCCACTATGCAATTTTTCATGAAAACCGTACTAGTATGAAGAATAATAGGGAAAAAAGGTGAAATAGGTACATAACAAAGTGAATATAGAAAAATAAACTCTATAATTTTTGCGGAATGTTATGAACAGTTAAAATTGATTGGTTCTTTTTATAGATTTTAAGCCAACCCACGATAAAAATAAAATCAAAGAACTACATAATGCATGAAAAGAGCTAAAAATAAACACCACTTTATTATAAATAACATTACAAGGACTGAAAACATGATGAAAATAATAGATCATCTGAGAAACCTTAAATTATGGAGTGAATTAGACAACAAAACTCACTCTCATCGATTTTTTTTCAATACATACTGTCAAAAAAATACCGGAAATTGGTCAATAAAACACAAAATGTTTATTATTTCTCCAAATTTATTGTATCTATTGTATTGTATTTATTTTTTGTCGGTGTTCATGCTTCATTGTCTTCCTCATTTCCTTGTTACCAGAAGTTCTTGTGTGACATAATAACATGGGAAGAAAATTGAATATACATTATTTCAAAAAAGTACCGAGAATTGGTCAATAAAAGACAAAATGTTTATTATTTCTCCAAATTTATTGTATCTATTGTATTGTATTTATTTTTTGTCGGTGTTCATGCTTCATTGTCTTCCTCATTTCCTTGTTACCAGAAGTTCTTGTGTGACATAATAATATGGGAAGAAAATTGAATATACATTATGTCAAATTGTATGTCAAATTGTATTGTATCGCCTTGGAAGTACTCCCCTTCCGAAATAATACACTTATGCCAACGAATAATTCAATTGTCAAAACATTTTTTAAATGCATTTTCCGGAATCGACTTCAGTTCTCGCCGCGAATTCACTCAATTCAATCAATGCAAATCAATTAGATTAAATCATCTCCTGATGATGCTAACATCGTTACCGAAACGTGCGTCGAGCAGTTCAATAAAGCGTTTTGGTGTTTAGTGGTAAATCTCTTCAAGTTTAGTTTTCCATTTGCAATGTAAAATGTAAGATAAAGTCTTTATTCGATGTTTTTATCCATTGTAAAATATTGCAAACCACACTTGAGATAAACTGACAAAATTGAGCACTGTAAACAAACTAAATGACATATGACGTTCAAACTGCGTGTCAGTATAGAGGACAATTGTGCCAATTTCGTGATAAAAATGATTTTGACAATCCCTTTAAGCGGGCTTTTCAAATGATCAATTTCTGGTACAGGGTTTTTGACAGAATGAATAAAATTAATAACAAAAATAAGAATTTTGTCAACATAATAACAAAAAAATCAATCAGGGAAGTGTGTTACCATTCGCCTTTACTGTTACGAGGTGTATAAATAAAATAATGAGACATATGGTGGTATAGCGTAGATCTGCCAAGGATGTTGGCTTCCCCTTTGGAAGGGAGGCAGGCCAACCTCTGTTACGTCTTCACTACAAATTTGAATTCAATAGAGTCCTTCTGAAAATAAATGACAACAGTTTCAAGCAATGGTGCGCTATCAAGTTTAGTTTCAGACTTTTGCAAACCTGGTTCAACTGTTCAAAACTGTTAAAATCTAACTAAATCTTTTTTCAACTATTCAGAGCAGCAGTAAATAAACTAGAATATAATAAAAATCAGATACTTTTCCTAGAGATGGCTTGGCGAAAAGAAATGTGCTGTTTCACAACGACAAATCCACCAACACCCCCTTCCCCCATTTGTCCGGCGTTGCAAAAGCGAAATTGATCAAAAACAAGTTGGAAATTCGTTAGGCGAAGCGCATAAAAGAAGAGTACGTTGTATAAGAGAAGAGTACGCTAAAAGAAGAGTACGTTGAAAAATTAGTAAAAATACCAGGTCCGTGAATATGAAACTGGTATTTGCCCATAGATGGTCCTAGCTGTCAATGTACTTACAGTCAAATCGCGTCATTGGTGCCATTTCCTTGTTGACATCTGACAAATATTTTCAATTCACAATAATACAAGCTTCGTATAACAGCATAGTTTATAATAACGTTGAACATGTCGAATTTTGTGACTGTTACCATTTAAAAAAAACTGCGGCAGATTCGCATCGAATGGTTGTCGAAATTTACGGTGAGCATGCTCTTGGTAAATCATAGTACTATGAGTCGTGAGAAACGAAGAACGTGGAAGACCACAGAAAAAGTTTGAAGACAGCAAATTGCAAGCGTTGTTGGATGAGGCTCAAATGTAATAACAACTCACGGATCAATTAAATGTGACACGAGAAGCCGTCTCTAGACGTTTGGAAGCTATGGGAAAGATACAGAAGATGGGAAAATGGGTTCCACATGAACTGAATTAAAGACAGCAGGAAAACCGAAATACCACTTGCGAAATGCTGCTCGCCAGGTACAAAGAAAGTCATTTCTCCATCGAACTGTAACTGGCCATGAAAATTTGATATATTTGAAGAATCCTAAGCGTAAATGATGGGTAACTCCAGGTCAACCATCGACATCAAGGTCAAATCGCTATGGACGGAAGACCAGAGCATTGTTAGGTGGGATCAGAGGTGTGTGATCTATTATGAGCTGCTAAAACCTGACGAATCTGTTAATACTGAACGCTACCGACAACAAATGATCGATTTGGATCAAGCTTTGCGTGAAAAACGACCAGGATACCAAAAAGGCAACGCAAAGTGATTTTGCTTCATGATAATGCACCATGACATACAGCAAAACTGATCAAGGAAACGACCGAGGCGTTTAGTTGGCTACGACCGATTACTACTTATTTGCATCGATGGGACACGGTTTTGAGCAGCGTTTCACCTTTTACGAAAATGTACGAAAATTATTCGATGACTGGTTTGTCCCAAAAGAGCAACAGTTTTTTTGGCGTAGCATCTACAAATTGTCAGACGAGTGGGAAAAATGTATAGCTAGCGATGGGAAATACTAATAAACTATTTTTATCATTTTCATGCAATAAACATGTATTTCCTATACAAAAATTCCGATTTCATATTTACATACCCAGTAACAAGAAACAAAAACATTTTTAACTGACTTTTCACTCTAGCCTTGTATACAATTTGTAGATTATTATTGACAAAATGTTATAATAACAGTATTCTGAAAATTTGTTTTTGGTTTTAAACGGATCGTGATTTGTACTGATAATTAAATTTTTTGAACTGAGCTATTTTTGTTCTTTTTATATTACGTAATATTACCAACTGCACAAACTATTTGATTACCTGATAACAGACCCATAAACCTTATCGCACATTATACTGATATTAGCAACATGATAATAGCATCACGCTTACGTTACAGTCAGCATCAATACATAGTGGAATTTACGAACGCAAGGTATTTTCGTCTGTTGTTGTTAATCCGATTTTAACGATCGTTGCTTTAATTAGACTGCTATCAGAGTCCGAACATTTGAATTGATTTCTTTTTCTTCTTGCTCGTAAATACAATAAACAATGGTCTTATCGCAAAAGTTTCGACTTGTAATAAACGAAAACAACGCGCAGCTGTAACGGAGATTACACAACACAAAATAAACTTGTTAACAAGTTTATTTCACATACACTGGTGGACAGTAAAATAACAGTAGTAGAAATAACTTTTAAAAACCAAGTTTTCTTTTCAAATTTATTTAAAATAATAAAGTAAAGTTTTGGGGTTAGATGCGCATCAGCTACTGAGAAGGTTATTTAGCGACTGGACCTACAGCTTAACGTGGGTTCCGAACCACGGTCATCAGCTACCGAGAACCCCGGTCAGCACCCCCCTCGGGCTATCAACCCTGGGTTTTGTGCTTAACCGAAAGTATTTCGAGAAGCCTACCGACTGGCCAGTGACCAAGGTAGAAAACCTCTCAGAAGGCATCCGGCCTTAACCAGCCGCGAACTGGCGTGACTGAGGGGTGATGTGGAATTTACGAACGCAAGGTATTTTCGTCTGTTGTTGTTAATCCGATTTTAACGATCGTCGCTTTAATTAGACTGCTATCAGAGTCCGAACATTTGAAATGATTTCTTTTTCTTCTTGCTCGTAAATACAATAAACAATGGTCTTATCGCAAAAGTTTCGACTTGTAATAAACGAAAACAACGCGCAGCTGTAACGGAGATTACACAACACAAAATAAACTTGTTAACAAGTTTATTTCACATACACTGGTGGACAGTAAAATAACAGTAGTAGAAATAACTTTTAAAAACCAAGTTTTCTTTTCAAATGTATTTAAAATAATAAAGTAAAGTTTTGGGGTTAGATGCGCATCAGCTACTGAGAAGGTTATTTAGCGACTGGACCTACAGCTTAACGTGGGTTCCGAACCACGGTCATCAGCTACCGAGAACCCCGGTCAGCACCCCCCTCGGGCTATCAACCCTTGGTTTTGTGCTTAACCGAAAGTATTTCGAGAAGCCTACCGACTGGCCAGTGACCAAGGTAGAAAACCTCTCAGAAGGCATCCGGCCTTAACCAGCCGCGAACTGGCGTGACTGAGGGGTGATGTGGAATTTACGAACGCAAGGTATTTTCGTCTGTTGTTGTTAATCCGATTTTAACGATCGTCGCTTTAATTAGACTGCTATCAGAGTCCGAACATTTGAATTGATTTCTTTTTCTTCTTGCTCGTAAATACAATAAACAATGATCTTATCGCAAAAGTTTCGACTTGTAATAAACGAAAACAACGCGCAGCTGTAACGGAGATTACACAACACAAAATAAACTTGTTAACAAGTTTATTTCACATACACTGGTTGACAGTAAAATAACAGTAGTAGAAATAACTTTTAAAAACCAAGTTTTCTTTTCAAATTTATTTAAAATAATAAAGTCAAGTTTTGGGGTTAGATGCGCATCAGCTACTGAGAAGGTTATTTAGCGACTGGACCTACAGCTTAACATGGGTTCCGAACCACGGTCATCAGCTACCGAGAACCCCGGTCAGCACCCCCCTCGGGCTATCAACCCTTGGTTTTGTGCTTAACCGAAAGTATTACGAAAAGCCTACCGACTGGCCAGTGACCAAGGTAGAAAACCTCTCAGAAGGCATCCGGCCTTAACCAGCCGCGAACTGGCGTGACTGAGGGGTGATTCCTTGTCAGATTTTACACTCTTACCTAGAAACATTCACAAGAATTTTAGAAAAACTTTTTTGCCTAGTACGGGATTCGAACCCGGTCCACATTAACTGCCGTAACGTAAGGCTGACGCCTTAGACACCACAGCTAATGTGGCTCTATTTAAAATAATAAATAATATTTTATGCTAATATATTGACTGACCTATAAGTATTTTAATTTACAATATAACCAGTGTATTTTATTGCAACTTTTTCTTCTTAGAAAATTAATTTCCCTCTCTTGGTTCGAACTTAAAAAATAAAAGCATACTAATTTTATACACAGAATTGCGAAGCAATTTTGATAAAATATGCGTTTATTTTGTTGATGCAACAAAAATTAGTCCGTTTCCTACTATACTGCAGAAGAAAGGCGTTTAATTTTGCAGTTGAGAAGCCAAAACAAATATGCATTTTTTACGAATGAAATCAAACGGTCACCATCTGTAATCGCTAGGTTTGTTTTGAAAGATATTTTTTCTTTATTTGGGTTTTTCGCCACGATCTAAAACTCAAAAAATATCAAAAATATCTGTTCTTATGTAAATTCTGTAATTATTAATTATATAAATGTAATATCTGTTATGTTATTTACATAAGAACAGATATTTTTTATATTTTTTGCGTTTTAGATCGTGGCGAAAAACCCAATTAAAAAAAATATATAGAAAGGAAAATTTAAAATTCAAGGTAGCTTAAGACTTTATGTAGAAAATAAATGTAAGACAATTTTTTTCTAGTCTTTTATTAAAAAAAACACATTAATGAAATATCTGGAATTGTTTGTTTTTTACAAGTTACTCGATGTCTGGTCTTGTCTTGGACGTAGCAATACGAAGACTACGAGTGTCGTTCAATAAGTCATTAGAACATCTAAAAGATGGCGCTCATAGCACCGGAAATGGTTTGTTTTTAGTAAGCATTATTATTCAGCAAATAGCTGTCAAAGTCTCAGTTATATTCTTCACATGGTTTCCTTTTTATTGTGGATTGAAGCAAGAAGCTTTTGTTTATTTAGAAAAATGGAAGAAAGTGAGCTTCGAGCGGTGATTAAACACATATATAAAAGACTTAAAACCGAAAGAGATCAAAGCTGAGTTGGATGAAGTTCATTGCACGTCTGCTCCTGATCTACACAACATTACATAATTAAAAACATATAACAGAACTAGTCACAATGGAAATGAGAACACAACAGAACTATCATCTAGAATTAAGAGAAAAAAAGTAAAATTTTGTTAGAAAAATTGCTTCATTTCCAGTCAAGAAGTAGGCAATGATGTTACTTGTTCTAGAATAAACATCACACCTACGACTGTAGGAAATTATTTACATAAAAGAGAGATGAGTGCCTGAAAGAAACTCTTTGTTGGTCCGAAAAATAAGAAAAAAAGACAATTTACACAATTTGCTAAAAAGGGCAAACATTTCTCGCTAGGATTTTAGAAATCGGTCATTTTGCTGACAAAGGCAAATTTTGTTTATTTGACCATAAAAGTTTGCAAACTGTTTATAATTTGGTAAATGAGTTTAGATGTGGACAAAAGATAAACAGCGTTCGGGACGTCCTATGGAATTACTCCTTAAATGATTGACAAAATCCGCGACATGGTTTTAAGTTTTTTTTTTTTATTATTTATAAAACATCCCTGAGGAAGTTTTCCAAAATTACAATCTGACCAAAGTTGATCAATGAGTAATGTTGTACAAACCTAAGTTACTACAAAAGAAAAGGTGATTTTAAGAACTTACTCACTAGTATCCCTTAAATTAAATCCAATAACTTAATTACACCAATATTAACGTATACACCAGCACTATGCTCTGCTTTTTTACTAACACAACCGTTCAAACCAACTCAAAGGGTTTGGTCCTCTTAAGTCTTCTGATTTGACTTGCATTATCAAGGAGCTGGATGGCCTCGACATTGATGTGCTGAAGAAGTCGCTGCTCGTGGCTCTGGGCAAATCTGCTAATGGTCTGGATAACGGTGTCCATTTCCAAGTCCCTATGGAGGTCACTGTTTCTGAAATACCAAGGGGCATTTGCAATGTTCCTTAGTACTTTGTTTTGGAATCGCTGGATTATTTCCAAGTTGTTCTTTTTGGCACAACCCCACAGCTGGATGCCATATGTCCATACGGGCTTTAGAATTTGTTTGTACAAGAGTACTTTGTTGTAGACTGATAGAGGGAAATTTCGTCCAAGCAGCCAATACATTTTTCTAAATTTGATGTCAAGTTCTTCTTTTTTCTTTTTGACATGAGCCCTCCAGCGTAGCTTGGCATCTAATGTTATACCCAAATATTTTGCTGTATTAGCATATGGTACTTGGATATTATTTATACTAACGGGGATATGTTGATTTCTTTTGTTCGTGAAATTAATATGGGCGGATTTAGACTCATTTAATTTGATTCGCCATTGCTTAGTCCAGTTGTTAATTTTATTAACTGAGGTTTGCAGGTTTATTGCCGCTTCTTCGTGGTCTACGCCTACAGCCATAATAGCAGTATCGTCAGCAAATGTTGCTATCGTGTCTGGGTCTAATTCAGGAATATCACTGGTATATAATAGGTAAAGGACTGGTCCCAATACACTACCTTGCGGTACTCCTGCTTTAATATTTTTTAGTTCAGAGTATGCATCTTCCTGTTTAACTCTGAAATATCTATCTGAGATATAAGACTTTAATAATTGCGCAAACTGTTTAGGCAAAAGCTTGTTTAATTTGTAGTTGAGGCCCTCATGCCACACTTTATCGAAGGTTTGGGCCACATCGAGAAATACGGTAGAACAATTTTTTTTTTCTTCCAGTGACTTTTCAATTATATTTGTTATCCTATGGACCTGGTCTATAGTTGAGTGGCTTTCTCTAAATCCAAACTGATGGTCTGGAATTATGTTTTTGTCTTCAATGATTGGCTTCAATCTTTTAAGGAATGAAGCCAATCATTGAAGACAAAAACATAATTCCATGCCAATGGTTTTAAGTGATCGACAAATCAAAGTGCGCGAAATAGTTGAGACCACAGGCTTATCGTAAGGTACCGAAGAAGGAGGAGACGGTGAAATCGGCCGGTAAGGTTATGGCAACAGTTTTTTGGAATGCACGCGAAATCATCTACACTGATTACTTGGAAAAGGGAAAAACAATAACTGGAGAGTATTGTGCGTCGTTATTGCACCGATTGAGCGAATAAATCAAGAAAAAATGTCCTCATTTGAAAAAGAAAAAGATCCTCTTTCATCAAGACAACGTACGGGTGCACACCTATGGCCAAAATCATGGATTTAAAATTCGAATTATTACAAGATCCACCGTATTTACTGGATTTGGCCTCCAGTGACTTTTTTTATTACCGAATTTTAAAAAAATGGGTCGGCGGACAACGGTTCACATCGAACGAGGAGGTCATCGCCCAAACAAATGCCTATTTTGGGGACCTTCCGAAATCTTATTTTTTTAGACGGAGAAACGCTTGGAAAAGTATACTGAGCTAAAAGACGATTATGTTGAAAAATACAAAAAATCTATTTGAAATAATTTGTTTTTCTATCTTCTTTTAAGGACTTACTGAACGACCTTGGTATTTTCAAGGTTATTCTGGTCCTATTTTTTAATTTGACATGTTTCATTCAAGAAAACTACTGCTCACATACATAGGTACTTCCAAACAGTAACATCATACTTGAAAAATTAGTTTTGTCAATATATTCGGAGTAAAAATTAAAAAGGTCCATTGTAATTTTCTTTTAATTCACTATTGCGCTGCAGATCTATGAGTTTCATTTGAAATTTAACAAAATCTTCAACAGATACACTGAAAGGTATTGCGAACATGTTTATTAAATTTTCATTTTCCCCGAAGTTTTGAAATCTTGAAGTAAACTTTTCCTGTAAAACATCCTTTTTAGTTATGAAACAAAAATGAGTGTATTTGGTTCTGATGGGAAATTTTATGTGAGAATACGTATTTATGAAGAATTCAATTGACGTAACGTCAAAGTATGGGGGTGATTTTTATATAACGGAGTAGGTCTAATATTGTGGAAAAAATATGAAAAGAAGTTTACTTAGGAATCTTAGAGACAATTATGTTACGAAGAGAATAAGGAGAGTATGCCCTTACAGTGGATCTACTAACAAGGCAATGATTCTAAACATACGGCTCATATGGTGAAGCAGTGGTTCGAGAGGAAATATGTTAAAGTGTTAGAGTGGCCTTCACAGTTCCCGGATCTAAATCCGATCGAGAACCTTTGGCAAGAGTTGAAATGACGTTTGCTAGTCAAAAATAGCAAACAAGAAGACATTGTGGCAAGAAATTCAGACAGCTTGGTTTTCAATAGCTGTAGAAGCATGCCGACATTTAATCCACTACAGAATAAAGGCCATGCTGCAAAGTACTAAGCTAACTTAATAAGGCTCTGCCAGTTTTATTTTATTGATCACCACTGTATATAAATAACGAATAAAATATCTCATTGATATTCAAATCATTTCAATTTATTTTATTGTAATCAGAATCAATTTTACGATTTTATCTACGATATATACGATGTGTGAAAATCGATCACTTCTAAATCTGGACCGTATTGTGTTCCCGTTACAAGTATTTCTAGTTGTTTCTAATAAAAAAACGTATACTATCGATTGAAAAAAGAAAAATTATAGTTTTAATTCTAAAATTTTAATATTCTATATATATATATATATATATATATATATATATATATATATATATATATATATATATATATATATACGAGGTGTATAAATAAAGTAATGAGAATGGTGGCGTACGAGTTTGACTCCCTAGATTCATTTGTCGAACGTAACAATTATATTCGTGAACTGGACGTTCTGCAGCAAATCCGCACGTTTTTGATCTTTGATTTGCTCATTCTGGCTTTTTGAGGTGCCGTAATGAGATTTGCTTATTATTATAAAGGAACACAAAAGTTAGGATATATATAAAACATTAATTCGTCCAGTAGTCACTCTTATGGCTACGAGACGTGGACCCTTACATAAAAAAAAACAGAAGAAACGTATGCAGTACTTGAACAATGAAATTTGAAGAATCAGATATAACTTCAAACTCAAATAATTATACGGAGATGTGGATATTGTAGACCATGAAGGTTTAGCTACTCAAATGGGCGAGGCATGTGGTGAAAATGCCAGAAAAGCAAATAACGCATTGTTATTATTTTTAATTTTTTTGATACAGATACCTTTACACCAAAAATTAATAAAATATAATCAAAAATATATGTTATTACCAAATTTAATATATTTATGAATGTTCGGTTAATGAAGACATGGGAATTTTAAAAGAAAATATTTTCGCATGTATTCCATAGTTTTACTGGAGAAAAAATACCACAAATTTTATTCTCATTCTGATTTTAATCCTAAACGAACTCATTACAATGCCGGTCGCGTTGGTGCGGCGGTAAGAGCGCCTGCTTTGCCGAGTCAGCCGATAGCTGGTTCGATTCCAGCGCTCGGATGGTTATTTTTCTTTCTTCTGTCCGTTTATCTTTCCTAAATGTTTGTGATTGTTTCTAGGCAAGAGTGTAAAATCCGACTACGAATTACCCCTCAGTCACGCCAGTTAAAGGCTGGGTAAGGCCGGATGCCTTCTGAGAAGTGTTCTACGTTGGTAACTCGCCAGTCGGTAGGTTTCCTGATAGACTTATGGGTAGGCACATAGCCAAGGGTTTATAGCCCGAGGGGGGTGCTGGCATGGGTTTGTCGGAAGCTGATGACCGTGGTTCGGAACCCACGTTAAACTGTAGGTCCAGTCGCTAAATAGCCTAGTTGCTGATGCGCCGCCTCTAACCCAAACACTTTACTCATTACAATATTTATCTTTTCTTTTATTTTTTTTTAATCAAAGATTAGGATTTTTTATCTCTGTTGAAAAATTCCAAATATATTGTTATTGTTCTGAATGAGATAATTTAAGTTTTTTTCAAGTAAACTATCTAAATATATTTTTTTAAGTCGAAGGAAGGTTATCGTTTAATTAACGGTCGAATTAATCTTGTTTTAACCGTAGAAAATCGATCGGTTCTAAATCTGGACCGTATTGTGTTCCGTTAGAGTATTTCTATTCTCTAATAATAAAATGTATAGTACCGATTGAAAATAGAAAAATTATATTTTTATATAATTCTGTTTTTTTTTATTATTCAATTTACCTAAAATTTTAATATTCAAATTAAAGGTTTGGCAAACACTTTTAAATAAAAATGTTTAGATTCGTGATGATTCAAGAGATTTTCCAATGAATTATGTCCATATGACATGTACTGGTTGATACCTACGGTGGTGTACAAAAGTATTTGAACAAACTGGTTTTTTTCAATTCTTTTTATTTTAACACCTGTAAATGTATTACAAATTATTTTCGGTAAGTGGTAAGTGAGGAAGTACCGATTTGTCACGGGAAAAAAACATTTCAACAAATGGTTTTGCATCAATTTCTACAATAGGTTACAAGATGGATCAGAAAGTCCTGCACATGGATCAGAGAACAAACGAAGTATTTGACATTATTAGAAGAGTAAAACAGTTGAAAAGGAGGTGAGTAGGCTAGATAGATACCACTTGAACGCAAGTTCACGAAGAAGACCGAAATCAATTTTCTTAAAACTTGTTCATATTTGCTAATAGTAAGATGGTAGTTAAAAAGTAGTAGCTTGTCAACTTATTTTTTCACAGCGAAAAACCTTTGGTAGACAAATAAATTAAAGGGTACGTTCGGACCCATGAAACTTCAAGTGAGTTTGTTCTCTCCCCTTCAATTTTTTTGTTCGTAAAACTTCGAAAATTCCATTTTAATTACATTATCGTATGCACCCCAAAAACGGTTACTTTAGGGGTCGGAAGGTTCTAACCCCAAGTCTTATCTGTTGTAGACGGCGCGTGACCCAGCTCGGCACACATATATAATAAAAATAACATTTTGAAGAAGGGAAAGAAATAGATGATTATCGACATATCCCTCATTCGTGTCCCGAATATACTGGAAAAAAGTCGTTTCGCTTACCAGTTCAGCAGTTTAAATGTTTTGTTTTATCAATCCATGTAATTAGTCATATTCTTTACTTATTTATTTGATATAAAGTCATTAAAAAATGTGTATATATATATATATATATATATATATATATATATATATATATATATATATATATATATATATATATATATATATATATATATATATATATATGCTATCTCCTATCTCCTCAGCTCAGAGTTTTTTATGTAAATTATTTAATTATTTATTTAAATAATTCCAAGTCAGGAATTCGGGAATCCGTTCGGTTCGCCAAACTTCTTGTAGAACTTTGGTTATTTCCTTGATTGTACCTTGATTTGCCCGATTATTTCATCTCCATTCGGTGGTAATGAATCTGGTTTTGTTTGTTTAGGGTTTAATGTTGGTAATATAATATTAATAATGGATAAAATTAATATTTTTTTGTTATTTAAAAAAAGTATAAATATAACGTCAATATCTACGTAATGAGATCTTTTATCACTACATTATACGTCACTACCTTGAATTGAGAGACAGAATTCCCTTTCTGTTGAGAACTAATGAAAAGTTCCAATTACTATATAGATAAGAAAATATTTCGTAGAATTGTTTATTTCTATGATTGAAATTAAATTATGTCAATGATATTTTAAATAAGAATATCGAATGATGACATTGGGTAATACAAAACAAAATTAATTCTAATAAATTTTATATTGGCATTTGTTTTTTACGACTTTTTGCCATATTATTATCAAGTTTATTAGACGGTGTTTGTAAAAAGTCTTAGACTTATCGATGAAAATGTTCTCTTAAATTATTTTAACCTTATCCTTAATCTGCTATCATTGGAATAAGTAATAATTGAAGGGTGCCAAGTCTGATGCATAGGGAGGGTAAGGTTTATAAACCCAACCAAGACTTCTTAATTTAAGAGGATTTTCTTTCGACTGGGCAATTCTATACGATCAATCTAAGTTTGAATCGTCTTCTATGTCGAGAAGTCTAAAAAAGGGATTTGGTGTTTAGGGTTAAATCTCTTTGAGTTTTTTTTTTGTTATTTACTTCAACCAGCTCCATATTTGCCGACAACTTAAAATCAAAGTTAGTAAACTGTACTTGGCGTCTCGGTTAAGGAATTATCGTCATATATATGATATATCTTTTTTGAACCCCTATAGTTCGGTTATTACTGATGTTAGTCAAGCGTATATTCAGAATTGCTAATGCGCAACAATGCCGGGAATTCAAGAACGGTTCGGTGTAAACCTGCAACGAGAATAAAACCGATTAAAATCTTTGCCACTCTAGTAATAATAAATGATACTCAACACATTGATGTCCAGGTACAGGAACAAAAATTCTTGTAGATTCGTTCATTAAAACACCAACTTGCGGAACACAGTATGAGTCGTAAAAGATTTGAGCAATAAGCTGAAGGCAACAAAAGGCAACAAAATTCAGTTACTCTTAGATCATTATATTTATATCATTATGGCAGTTACTATAAATATTTTCTTATTTTTTTTAAGTATTGGACGTTTGGAAGATGAACTAGGCAACCTTCAAAAGCTCGCCGATGCCAACATAGTAAACATAGCTCCTGCCATTCAAGATTCTCCCGACACACCTCAACCAGAGGCCTACGATTTGAAACAAGGTTGGATGAACGGAATCTTCGGTTGTTTACGGCCGGTTCTAAACATTATAGGCAAGGGTGTGGTGGAAAACAAAAATGGACAGGGTAAGTCATAACGTTTAATATTTCTGTTTAAGATATGTTCAAAGGGAAAAGTGACAGATACGGGACGAAATGCAAGGAGTTATTTATTTAAAGTTTTGATGATTTTTATACAAAATAGACTCGAAACATTTTCTTTGTGAATATTATTCTCACGAAGCTAAATCAGGCACATTCAGATGTTCGAGCATCACGATATTTTTTAGTTAAAAATGCATAGACAAGAAACATTTTCCTTTAAAATGAAATATGCAGTATATTTGGGAATTCCAGTCGATTCCTCTAGGAGCTTGGCAAGTACACCACGATCTTTTCATATAATTTCAGCCCTTTTTTGCGTATTTTATTCAGTTCAGCATCAAAAAATCTTGCAAACCACGCTCATTGATTCACTAACCTAGAAGTTACTATGTGAAAAACTAAACTCGAAGAGTTTAACACTAACACTAAACGTGAAGAGTTCGTTAACCATAGCATGACGTTAACCGTCATCAGGACACGATTCAGTCTGCTGATGATGCGAGATTGAATCATCTCCTGACGATGCTAACATAGTTAGTAAAACTCGCCCCGAGAAGTTTAGAAAAAGTGATTTGGTGTTTAGTAGTAAAGCTCTTTAAGTTTAATTTGAGATTCTGTGCAACTTTTACTCAACTTAAAACAAAATTTGAGATTATGATGCTTTTCCTTTGTTGTTTATTCTACTGACGAGCTACAAGTATTGTCACGTATTATGTTATGAAGAATGCAAAATAGATAAGGACATTTTGGAATTTCTGATGTTTAAAACTTAAAAGTGCTATTACATAATGTGTTGTTTATTCAAAGATGCTGCTGCTGGCAACGCGAAGATTCACTTTTTTCACATTATGCAATTAAGTTATGTTATACACTGTATATTAAAAACTCCAAAGAACCAAAATTCAACCTGAACAAATATAAATGACGTTTTTCTTTTTACCAAAAATTAATGACATTATTTATTGTTGGTGATATCAGGTAATGAATACAGACAATGTGATTTTTATCAATTTATTGCGGAGCAACATAAATAACTGCCTACTTAAAATAGAAATGATTTGTTTACTACTTATATGAATTTTTACAATTAGAGTTGTTAGAATTGATCTGGATCTGTATACTTATACTCAGATTTTGACATTGAAGAGAAAAGGGTCGTCGGATTTTCAAAACGAAAACTTTCCACCCATTTTAATGAAATACATTAGATATCTGTAGATATCTATACACGAGCGGCGGAGATGAAGTAATGATACTGGTGGCTTAGTGTTCGTTTTCATGTGTGTTCGATTCGGATTTGAACTCTCTAAAATCAGTTGGCGATCCGTAGCAATTCTTTTCGTGAACCAAATTATTGTAGTCGATTCCAAAATGTCCCAAAATGGAGCCCTTTGAAGTGAATTTTCAATCTTCGGAAAAGAAGAAAAGTTACAAGGACTTTGAAGTACGGTGAATAAGGGGATCGACAAAGATGCTGAACGATCTTTGATTTGTTCATTCTGGCTTTTCTTCTATACTATTTTTGCGCAGATTTTCTTCATACCAAATTCATTGATCAAAAATAGTTGTGTGACTCAAATTCGATTCTTTCTCGATCATTTTGATCAATCAAACTACGATCAGAACGTAGAAGATTCCGAATTCTGTGGATATTTTCATTCTACTTCTTGTAGCTGAAGGCCTACGAGGATAATCTTCACTCGAGTCCCTGTCTCTTGACAATGCCTGAATTTTTCAGTCCCAATTTATTTTTTTTTTATTCAATTGACTTGATTTTGTTATATATCCTTCACATTGATCATACAAAAGAGAAACATTATCATTTACAACATTTTTTTTAAAAGGGATGTATGTTGAGGGGCTGGATTGGATGTCCTACGGTTGGTTGGAATGGTTGGTTGGATGTCCTATTAGTACTGGTTGTGGGAATATAAAAAAAGGAAATATTCAAAAACTTTTTTATTTTTCATATATTAAGTGTAATAAGCAGTAAAACAATGTTTGGATAGTGATAGATTGCAAGCCACACAAATTGTTTTTGTTCTTCTTTCTTGTTTGTTTTACAGGTACAGCGATGACACCTTCTTGTCTCTCGATGAGCCTCGAATCTGATGGCCTACCAGATTGTCTTCTGCGTTCCACTTCTGCATATTGTCGGCCATAACTTATTAGAGATTCAGCCAGCGGAATCGCATAATCCAAGAAACTCTTCTTATTTTTTCTCGCTCTTTTAGCTCAGTAAATATGATCCAGGAATTTCCCGTTGCTGTTATTAGTAGTCGATAGAAAAGTCTTTTCCACCATCTGCCGGTCTTTCTAGCCATGTCGTAGGGACCATCGAGTTGATTTGAGAGATCAACTCCCCCCATATATTTGTTATAGAACTCTAGAATCTTTGGGCAAGGAATTTTCGATCGGCTTCAATATGTCGCTTTTCTGTTTGCTACAGTCATTTTATAGCCATCACAATTTGAAACGATTGTTACATTTTTGGCATCCTTCGATGAGAGTGCACATTTACCACACTGACTGCATAAAAACTGAGCTTAACTTCCTTGACGCTTTCTGTCTATATCGAATTTAGACATGTTTTTTTCCTGGTAATTATTGATGTACCAATTGCCGCAAAACGTAATTAATTTATAAGTTGCGTGCTAGTAAAAAATATGTCAAAGCATAGGCTAACATCAGTACCTCGAGTAGTTTTTGCTAAGCTCATGACGATATCTTCTCCTAGAGTTGAATTTTGGTTTTTATTTTCATCTCTTCCTCAATATATATATATATATATATATATATATATATATATATATATATATATATATATATATATATATATATATATATATATATATATATATATATACGGTCCATACCTTCAACATGGTATTTCAGTATGTTGAAATATGACAGTACAACCTCAAACACGGCCCTCATTCCCCGGAGGCCAAGGGGCAACTACCTACGGCAGCGGGAAGACCTGCCCCAAGGCAGAGGGTGCTAAGAATCACCGGGTTAGATCAGGCTGCCATTGGACTTTTGACATTGCAACGTTAAATATACGGACTATGAAAACAGAGGCCCGATTGCAAGAACTGTTAATCGAACTTGACAACATACATTGGGATATTATTGGGCTCTGTGAAATACGAAGGAAGGGTGAAGAGTTAATCAAACTGGAACCAACTGGACACGTACTCTACACTCGAGGTACGGAAAATGGCCGATGTGGCGGAATAGGATTCCTCATCAATCGAAAGCTGAAGGACAGTGTGGTAAAATTTGAAAGTACATCCGACCGATTAGCCCAATGCGTCATTCAGCTGAATAAAAAGTTTAGGCTTCAAATCGTCCAAGCTTATGCACCAACTATAAGCCATAAAGATGAGGAAATTGAGGAATTTTATGATGATGTGGCCCAGCTTTTATACAAGGAGAAATGTAGGTACAAAATCCTGATGGGTGATTTTAATGCCAGAATTGGAACAACAAGAACAGACGAAAATGCAACTGGCCCATATGGAACTGGTGAGCGAGACAATAGAGGTGACAGATTAGTTGATTTTGCTGAAGGACAAGAACTATATATTATGAATTCATTCTATAAGAAAAATATCAGCAGAAAATGGACATGGAAAAGTCCATCTGGGCTCACAAGCGAAATTGACTACATCATGATCAACGATAAAACAATATTTACCAATTGTACTGTCCTTAACAATTTTAATGTTGGAAGTGACCACCGAATTGTACGAGCAAGGGTTCGGATTGACTGTCGAAAAGAGCGCGAAAAAATGGTAAGATCAAAGAAGGGCAAGGTGGATTCTGGAAAACTGCTGGAGAGAGGAAGCGATTTTGAGATTGCTTTGTCAAACCGGTTTGCTGCGTTACAAGATCCAGAGGAGGTGGAAATATCAGTTCAATATGAAGAAATCGCCAACAATGTACTTCAAACGGCTGCTTCTATAGCACCAGAGGAAAAATGTCTCAAACAAACAAAAATCTCCAGTGAGACCATTGATTTAATGAAGAAACGGCGAGCAATGAGAAATGCAGGTAGTCCTTTTGGCAGGGTCGAGTACACTGAGCTCTGCAAAACTATAAGAAAACGTATCAGAGAGGACACGCGCCGATTCAATATGCAGCTAGTGCAAAAAACCCTGGAAGAAAACAAAGGAATTAACAAAGCTAAACAGAAGCTGAGAAACAAAAGAACGCAAATATATGCTTTAAAGCGTGAGGATGGCACAGTGTGCAGGACGCGTACCCAAATGTTAGAGATTGTCAGAAGGTTTTATTCCCAGTTATATGAAGATCAGAGCCAGTCAGGGACAGCAATACCCACAGAAGAACAATATATAATACCAGATATCCTAGTGGAGGAAGTAACAAATGCTATAGAATTGATGAAGAACGGCAAGGCTCCAGGAAAGGATAGTGTAACTGTCGAAATGCTAAAAGCTGGTGGTCGGACGTTACATAAAACACTGGCAAAATTATACTCAAAATGCCTCAAAGAACAAAAAGTACCTGACTTATGGAAAAATGCAGAAGTGATCCTTTTACATAAAAAAGGAGCACAGGAAGATTTAAAGAACTACCGTCCAATAAGCCTCCTATCAGTGATGTACAAAGTTTTCACTAAGATAATTTCTAAAAGAATATTAAAAAAACTGAATGACGCACAACCAAGAGAACAAGCAGGATTCAGAAGTGGATTCAGTACAATGGATCACATCCAGGTTGTACAGCAGGTCATAGAAAGGCACAACGAATACACCATGCCACTGTGCTTGGCTTTTATCGACTACGAAAAAGCATTTGATTCCATCTCAAAGCATGCGATAATGGATGCACTGCTTAGCCAAGGTGTAGAGAGAGCCTATGTAAACCTATTAGAATCGATATATGATGGAGCTACAGCCACAATTCACCTTGATGATCTTGAAGTGGGAATTAATATAGAACGAGGTGTACGGCAGGGTGACGCAATATCGCCTATTCTTATCTCGGCTGGCCTTGAAGAAGTATTCCGTAAACTGGATTGGGAACAGGATGGGGTAAAGATCAATGGTGCAAACTTAAACCATCTTAGATTTGCAGATGATATTATTCTCATTTCACAAGACCCAGAGGAGCTGCAAAGACGCATACAAGAACTGCAAAGGGCTGGCGAACCATTTGGCTTGAAAATAAACCTGAAAAAGAGTCAGGTTATGTTCAATAACTTCGCTCAGGACAGAAGAATTTCAGTTTTAGGAAGGGATTTAGAGATTGTGAA
This sequence comes from Cosmopolites sordidus, assembly GCA_031761425.1. NCBI lineage: Eukaryota > Metazoa > Arthropoda > Insecta > Coleoptera > Curculionidae > Cosmopolites > Cosmopolites sordidus. The sequence goes on from JARFXV010001282.1 coordinate 337,938, forward strand.
CAGCTTTGTATATCTTGGGCAGAGGATTTCCATGGAGGGGAATACCGCCCGGGAGGTGGAACGGCGTGTTAAATGTGGCTGGCAGGCATTTGGTAGGCTCAACATAGTGTTTAAGAGCAGACTCCCACTTTGCCTGAAAAGAAAAGTATTCGATCAGTGCGTTCTACCCGTTATGACATACGGAAGTGAAACCTGGACACTCACATCGCAATCAATTCAAAAACCTCGTGTGGCACAGAGGGGAATGGAAAGATGTATGCTTGGCATTACAAGACGAGACAGAAAGTCCTGCGCATGGATCAGGGAACAAACAAAAGTCTGTGACATCATTGGAAGAGTAAAACAGTTGAAATGGAGATGGGCAGGCCATATAGCGAGGCGATGGGACGACAGATGGACCAAGGCAATCCTGGAGTGGATACCGCTTGATCGCAAACGTCCGCAAAGAAGACCGAAAGCACGATGGACTGATGACATCGTTAAGTATATTGGACCCGAGTGGCAGAGGAAAGCCCAGGACCGTGAAGGTTGGAAGCATGCTGAAGAGGCCTTCATCCTGCAGTGGATCGATACGGGCTGATGATGATGATGATGATGATGATGATGATGATGATATATATATATATATATATATATATATATATATATATATATATATATATATATATATATATATATATATATATCTAACCCATGATTTTACGCCTCTTTTAGTAGGTTTTAGATTAAAGTACTCTTTCACGCAACTTCTTCTCTTGAACTTAGACATAGCCTCATCGATACTCTGAAATGTATTCTCACTTCTTGTTTGTGAAAAAGTTTGCTTCAAGGTTGCAAGCACTTTTTCCATATAATATATTTTATGGGCACCATCTGGCTTTTGTGGAGAATTGAAATATAGTTTAGAGGACAGTAACTGTAATCAATAGAAATTGTTTGTTTGATTATTGTGTTGCGAAGTAAAGTATTAGTACACCAGTAGTGTCGTTGTGTAGGCACTTTATTATAGGACATTACGAGAAAACATCCAATGACAATCATTATTTCATACTGATCATTTTGACGCTAGAAAATTTCTTTTTTGCTTGAAGTATCTCCAATCTTTCAAATTAATGATTGATTTGTCTGTTACTTTGTGATAGTTCATTTTTTAAATCGAATAAAACAATTTTATACTTTGTTATCTATCACTTTTATTAATCAAAATAAAAGTGATAGATAAAAAAGTATAAAATTGTTTTATTCGTCTCCAATCTTTCGTTGTTTTTTTCCAGAAATCCATAGAAAAAGGCTTTTGGAGAACAGTCCAATTCAGTAGATGCCCTGTAGAGTTTTAAGAATTATAAATGATTTTTCGGTTGGGATACGTAATCTTGGTAAAAAATTGTTATTTACAGATTTCCATTGGTCCAAAATTATTGAAAGCGTATCCATCGTTCCTTTTTACTTTGCTTGTAGATGGTCCCGAAAATTCATTACTTAAACCCACTGAGTATGACTGGAGATATTCTATTCTCAATCAACGGTTCATCTTCCATATCGGAAATATAGTGTACCAACTCCACAAGTTCCTGCTCAGACAATGGTTTATTTTTGAAATAATAAATCATATTTTACTTGTAGTAATACCACTGGTACAAATTTATACCATAGCAGAATTTCACTGGGACATATGTGTCTCGTCAACAAATTTTAGAAAAAATATTTGTATGCGCAATATTTACACGCAAAAAATACTTTCTATAAGTAATATACAAATATAAACACACTTATAGTCCGGTTCAAGGTATTTCGTTGCCTTCGGGCAAAATGTTAATTACCCCAATAAATTTCAATAAAAATATTCCTAGTTGCTTCAAAGCCGCCAGAGTCGGAGTGCTTGAACTTTTGAATACTCTTGGAAAAAATAAAATATTGCTAAATTATTATTATCACAAACATGATTCATCGATCTTCTCAGCCTAGGCTGGTCGGGTTTACAATGCCAGAATGAGAAAGCAATTCAGCTCCTCTCATTCAGCTTAGTACCTTGTGAACAATGTGGCAAGTTTGTAAGAGAACTGCTCGTTGTCCTACTGTGGTAATCGATTTTAAAACACCAATAATTTCCAGGTTTTTGGAAAAGGTTTTGCTTACTAGGCCTTCGGCGGATATAACAAAAGGTAGCACCTCCCTTTTCTGGAGTTTTCAATGATTATTATTATTTCGTTCTTTTCATCCTTTTTCCCAGCCAAGCTGGATTTTAATTAAAGTGCGGGCCGTAGCCAAAACAACTTTATTCCTTCAAAAATTTTCTGGCGATGCGAGTGGTATTAAGAATTACCGCCCTCTGCATTATTTTAAACAGATCTTCTTCTAGTCCCAGAAATTTTATGTTATTTTTCAGATTGTTTGGTATTATGCCAGAATATTATTATTATTAATATTATTATGTATAACTAAAACATTGTTTATTAGTTTGTGTATTCTGAATTTATTAGCACAACAAAAATAAATAAATAAATAAATAAATGCATCTATTAGTAGAATAGAAATTATAACTTAAATTTAATTATACATTTAATTCGGTTTCACTCTCACTGTCACTTTGATCTACATTAATAACCAGTGGGTCTGTATTATTAGTAAAATGATACATAGGAATCCTCTATTTGAATAACATGGTTAATCGAATTTATCCAACTTTCTTTGGGAATACTATCTATAACCTTCCTAATTAATGTTGCAGCACTTGCACTTAGAGCCGGATACGGGCGTAGCCCAGGGGGGGGGGGGGTTTCAACCTCCCCCCCCGAAATAAGCCAAATATTACCTAATATTATACCGAAAAAAATTCTAATCTGTATTTTTTTAAAGAGTTTAAGTAGTTAAACCGCCATCGTCGTAATCGTTGTGATTCCATTAATATTTGTCTTTTAATAATGGTCCGATATGCAAAACCCATTAGAGAAAATATTCTCTAGAGGCTAGTTCTGCTGCAAAGAATGTTGGTTTCATCTTTCCTTAGTCGCTGTTGTAATGAATGCAATGCAGGCACAGTTTGCTCTTCATAAATAGCATAAACTTTGTTTCGAATGACATCTTTGTCGCTTTCGTCAACACATTTACTTTTACCAGAATCACTACGAACTTTTTTGGCTTTAATTAGTTTCGTCACAACTTCGTCAACAACTGCATTTTCATTAATGAAGACGTTTCTGCTGCGGCTGCATTTACACTGAGCCCCCTATTCAATAAAGAAACATACCCGTTTTTAACAATTTGCTTAGCATACGACTATAAATGGTTTCTTTTAAAATTAGCACTACCGGAGGCATAATGATCATTATCTTGCCAAGAACGCCACCTTTTTAGCACATTTGGAATAATAAAAGTATGAATGAAATTATTGAACTGCACTGTTTAAGAAAAGAATGCGAACTAAACTAAAATATTTTGAAACTAGTAAACTAGATATAAAATTAATTGTATTTTTTTACCTGTTATTTTATTAGGCCTGGCAGTGTTTACTTTTTTTGCAACTTTGCCGGGTTTCGTTACTACAGGGGTTGTTAACAGTTTATTGTAGACATTCGGTCAACGATATCTCTTGAACTACACTATACCTAGACATTTTTTTTTAATTTGTGAAATAAATACCAAATACGCCAATATAAACGTATAGTACGTGGTCTCCCGTCTACTAAAGAGATTCACTAATTCGCCATATTGAAAAAAATACACAAACATTTTCGAGTGGGGATATTAGAAATAATGTATATTACCAGTGGCGTATCGGCCTGGGCAAATCCAACGCGCGTATTTCCCTCTAGATTCCATTCCAGACTGACAGGGTTAAACCGCCTTATAACTTGGTCCCTTGACAAAACACTGTTCCATGGGTCAGCTGAAGTTTTCCAGCAGTTTTCGAAGTACTGTGCCTAAGCCTGAAACAAAATCTGATGGCGTTGCTCGAAATTGTTAACACTCATTTTCGGAACGAACTAGAAACATCCGTTTCATGAAAAGAATTATTACAGAGCACCAAATGACTGTAGGAATGTCAAACTCGCACTGAAGACGCATCAGATGTTGGATGTATCCCCCTCCACAATGGAAATCAACCAGATCAAACGCTATGCCACCAGTCTCATTACTTAATTTACACACTTCATATGTTAATAAAATAAAAAAAAAAAGTTTTAGATATTTTTTGGCTTTTATCGATTTAAAATTAATAATGCATAAAGTTCAGTACGAAATTCACAATATTTTTATTTTGTTTTTTAGATGATTGGGAGATCGCATTCGAGAAGATCACCGATTTGCAATTTATCAGTTCGGGTGGTCAAGGTGCCGTGTTCTCCGGCTGCCTGAGCAACACCCCGGTGGCGGTAAAAAAAGTCGCCGAGCTCAAGGACACCGACATCATCAATCTCCGCAAGCTCAATCATCCCAACATAGTGAAATTCAAAGGAGTGTGTACTCAGGAGCCTTGTTTCTGTATCGTGATGGAGTTTTGTCCGTACGGTTCACTGTTTAATTTGCTCAAGAACCAAAGAAACGTGGTGACCATAAATCGGGTGATATCATGGGCGAAACAGATAGCCAGCGGCATGCATTATCTGCACATGCACAAGATCATTCACAGAGACCTAAAAAGTCCCAAGTAAGTTGTTTTGTTATTACGATACTTTCTAGGTAAAAGACAACCTTGAGAATAACCATTTGGTTCATTCAGTTTGTTTCATAATAGCACTACTCGACGTTGTACAAATCAATAGTTTAATTAATCGTTGTAATGTATTTTTACGAGGGACCTTCGAATGCGTCTCGCATGAGAATTTTCAATACTAAACATTATTCAACAAAGTTTTATTAAGTAGATTTTGTTCAGAATAGTCTTTATTTCAATGTTATGCGTTTACTAAGAGATACACTGGTTTACAGTCCGTTAAACAATTAGAATAATGAATATACAGGGTGTCCCGAAACTCAACCTTAAGCGGGTGCCGGGCGAAAGGCCTAAAAAAAGTAGATCTTAAAAAAATTGTCCTTTTAAGAGAGTTATATTAATGAGTTAATTTATTAAACATTTAATAACAAATATATAATATATTATTTATTAGAAACTACAAATACATAAATATCATATACATACATACATATAAAACATAATAAAGTATGTATTGACTAATAGTTACATTTTTTTAACAAGGTTGTTTGTTGTGTTTTCTTCGCAATTAAACTATTCTGGAAGTGGAGATCCAACTTAGACATCAAATGTTAAATCCTTCTCTACAGGGAAAGTCGCCGATACTGCCATCTATTCCGATACCGAAATCATCATTGGTTTTCCATATTCGAGCAAAAAGTGACAATGGGAAGTCGACTTCTCTATCTGAACCTTGATAGCGTTTGCGTTTGTGCGTTGTTTGTTGCGTCTGCGTTTTGTGTTGGATTTTCAGATTTACTATTGATACACGGTCGCATGCCTTTTTAATAAGATAAATTACATCCAAAACGTTTATTTTCTTTGGGAGTTCTTGAGTTGATTCAGCAGTATTAATGACTAATAAACGTTTTTTTAACAATAAATGTTCTATAAAAAAACTTTAAAACTCTTAATAATGCCCTAGTCCAGAGGTCCTAGTACACAGGCGTGCAATTGGGAGGTAAAAAAATCAATTCAATATTTTCTAATTTTTTTGTCTCTTTGGTGTAAATACGCGTTGTCTAGAAATGATTTTTCGTCTCACGTTTCAATTTTCGATCAAATTGTACCAACCATTTTGTCCTTAATTCCTCAGCCATCCATGTTTTCCTGTTCCATCTTGAAGTAATAGGTAAATCGTTCAGATTGATGTGTTTCAAAGTCGTTGGTTTTCCGGTTCTTCCTTTTCTTTTTCTCTATTCTTGATTACACAAAACAGTATAGTAAGCCTTTCTTTTGAAAGTTTGCTTTCAATGGATTTTTCGTGCGTCAAATCTAATGTTTCATTGGGACGTGCATGAAAAATAACCCAGTTTCGTCTGCATTGTAGATATTTTGGGATGAATGGTTGCTTATGATAAAGGGTACTTGGTCAAAAAGGCTACATCGTCGGGGTTTACACTCGTAGTATCTCCAAAAATGGCTTTGAAACCTCTTGAACCATCGATTGGACTGGGTTCAGGTGTCTGTCGATTCAAAGGAATATCCAGCCATGAGAGGTATGAATGGTGTCCCCCTATTAGAGGTGTCTGTAACAGGTTGCATTATAGATATAGATATAGATATATATATATATATATATATATATATATATATATATATATATATATATATATATATATATATATCTGAGGTCTGAGGACTCTTCAGACAAGCATTGAGAATGCCAAGTGTGACCTATATATATATATATATATATATATATATATATATATATATATATATATATATATATATATATATATATATATATAATATTAAAATCGGTTATAACGTACCTAAGGTGAGGTTTAATATAAATGTTTTAAATCAATGTTATACATAAGTACGTTATACATAGTACGTTATACACAAGTACGTTATACACAAGTACGTTATACATAGGAACCGAATTTTTGCAATTTTTAAAAATATAAATTAATAATAACTATAGCTTTATCGTTGTGTTTACTTCGTACTGATACTTTTTTACCATATAACATAAAAAACGAAATGATCCAATGTATTAACAAAAAATAATTAAAATGAATTTATTAATAGTTTTGCGATATAGATATTCCCATTAATTTAATAAAGTGACGATGTACGCCATTGCATGAAACGATTTATTCACTTATCTTTATTAACAAGTCAGATCTCTGGTTATAAACAAGAAAATATTTAACCAATTTTTTAAGCAATAATATGAAACATGAATAAAAATATTGTGACAAATATCAAAATCAAATAGTTTTGTTTTTACAACTTAGGAACATATATACATACAAGGGTAGAGTGGAAAGTCTAATACATTCTTATACTATATATGTTATATAATATATTTTTATACTTTATATTTTATATATAATATATTTTATGCTATATATTTGATACTATACATATATAGTAGTTTTATAATAAGTGTTTCCGTTAGTAATGTCGATTTTGCTAAAAGATAGAGGGGACACGCATTTGTTAACTGTACTCCTAAAACAGTAAATATAAAGTTTACAATATCACTACATAGAGAGGCTGTAGTTTAAAACCTAATAAGAATTATTTCTTCTGTCACCCCGGTAATCAAGCTAGGTAAGGCCGAATACTTTCTGAGGGACCTCTAAGTTCGTCATTTACCAGAATGTGATATTTTCATCAATTAATTCAATATCGATGAAACTGTTAGATAAATTTGTTACAAACATGGTATTTTTACGATATTTAATGTTATTTAATTTTCATTTTTTATTAATATATTGTTCGTTTTGCAGAAAAATAATTGCAAATTGTGACCTTCAAACGGAAATACATTTCTCTCAGATAATTAATGTTATTAATCGAATTCTAATTGACGTACTTTTTCTTAATTAATTATAACTTTATTCAGTCTAATGACAGAAAATTGCAAAGTATTACAATTCATAATATTTCGAGTTCAACTATTACTATCTATGCTGACTAACATAGAAATGTAAATGCCATGAATTAGTTATAATTAGTTTAATTTAATCAGTGGATTAACCAATCATTGACTTGTCTAGGTACTGATTGAAAGAGATGATTGAATCTGTTCTTGGAATATTTGGATCTCGTGTCACTACGAGCCATGGAACGCTCAATATTAAAAATAAACATTGAGAGAAATGATTTAAATAATGCACCTTCAATGGAACAGAACTGAGCACGTAGCACGAATGACCGAAGGAAGATGAACTAAGCGTTTCCTCGCGGGCGGTCAAGATCTGATGCTTTCAGGAACACAGGTCAACCTCGAATAAGGTGGACGGATTATATCAGGCGCGCATCAACAAACTAGAAGACAGAGGCCTATTTTAAACAAATTAAAATTTATATTTAAATGTCCACTATATTTTAAACTTGTACGTATTTCTATTATTTCGAAACACAATGCCTTTTTCAAATACGAATTATAATAAACTAACAGTAAGGAAAGAATAAGAAGAAGAAGAAGATGAAGAAGAAGAAGAAGAAGAAGAAGAAGAAGAAGAAGAAGAAGAATAAGAAGAAGGGAAGGCCCACCAAATCCCTCTCCACCGCCAGTTCCTGAAGGGAAAAGACGGTGTCCCCCTCTTGATCTTTTTTATTCTTAATTAAAACTCATGCACTTTATCTTAACTGAATGAACATCTTGAACGAGGTAATCCCTGTTTCTTATTCCACTGCTAAAGTAGTTACAATCCAAACTGTCAATCGACCAAATAATTCCATACGCGATGATAGTGGGGAAATCCATTTTTTCAATGTCAAGACGCGCAATATAAATTTAACGAGGGTGATATTTAGATATAAATTTTAGTTTCTTTATTTAGAGTGACTTTCAATCAAGTGTTGGCTACCTCAGTTAAATATAATACTGTCATAATAATTTTAATTTTTATGATTATATTATCGTACGACTAATAAGAATTAATCTTTTTGGTATAAATAATTTTAAAGAATGTGAATTAATCAATGCAGAGTCCTAGAGGTCTAATTAAAAATGATGACTCACCTTCCTTAACAATTGAAAGCTACAAGGAATGCCTACATGGAAAATTTACGTGCCTTTTTAATTCCAGTTCCACGTTCACTTCCTGTTTTTTATAAAGAAAATGCTTTCGCTTTTTTAATAAATAACAAAAATAGGTGGGAATAATCCTTGTTCGATTTTGAAATTTATCAGCTATATCACAAATATTTTTTTGCAATACTGCAAATTGAATGGCTTCAAAATGTCAATATTTAAATGTTGATTACATGGACAGTAACGTAAAATGAATAGGCAAATATTCATGCAATGTCGTATGTGCTTGTTAGGGATGTTGATTTATGATTGTTCAAGTTATCGAAAAAAAATGTTTCATGAATTTTTGCTTGGTTACACACAGAGAAATACGTAATTTTCTTTTAAAATGCTATGTAAAGAAAATTACTTGGCATCTTCTTGATCTATCAATACGTTTTATCATAAAAGGATTTAAAATTTTACTATCATGATATTAACGAAACATCTAAATCATCGGGATTGCTGAATAATTCAAATTTGCAATGACCTACGTATTTATTATTTATCACATAGAAAAAATTGCATTTTAGACTTTTAGATTAAGTTTTTCATTATTGAAGTTCATGTAATAAACCAGCTGATAAAATCGTACTACCAAAATCAAAAAATATCGTATCTGGATAAATAAATATTAAATCAATAGTATATTCGCTGATTTTTTTTTGTTTTTTCTTATTCTAATCGTATTTTAAAGTCAATTTCAGTTACAGTAGGCAAATAAAAAATATTTCATACCCTAATTTTTAAACGTCCATCACGATCATGAAAATAAAAAAAATTATTTGTAAATATAATAAGGAATGACAACATAGAATAACAATTTATTTGAAAATGTCAATTACCTAAATAATATATTTAAGAATAAAAAATAAACTAAAAAAAAATGTTTAGAGAACGAAATTAGAGAATAAAAAGAAATTAGAGAATAAAAAAAAATCATGAAAATTGTTTTTTCATGATTTTTTTTTATTCTCTAATTCTGTCATATATACATTACAAATTGGTACTAGAATTAAATCTAACTAACAATATTTTTCTGTTATCTAAACTAAAAAATTATCTTTGAGAAATATGTACTGAAGAAATATGTAAAGTAACTTAATACTTTTGAAAATTAATACTTTCGCATTAATACACCGCTGCCAGCGGTTTTTCCAGTCTTCATACGTCCCCTGAAAGTCCACCACTGCAAGGCTATTCAAGCACTCCATTGAAGCCTTTTGAACTGTCTCAAGCATCCCGAAACGATGTTCTTTCAGGTTCCTCTTGGGCCTTGTTGCCACGTTGTTTTTTGCCAGGACATCCTGTTTGGACCACACCTTTTTCATTAAAGAAGACAATGAACATCGATTTCACTCTTGCGAGCTTTTTTCGCCGGGAAGATGCGTTTGTGTGCTACTCAAAACGTTACCTTTTGGTATCTTGATCGTACTCAAAGGATCCAAATTTCGTCCTCGATTATCACTCTTTTCAAAATAGAGAACCGGATCAGTCTCCAAACGTTCCAACAATTCACGGAAAATCGTCACACGGCGTTCCTTCTGCTTGTCTGACAAAACTTTCGGTACCAGCTTCGCGCACACCTTTCGCATTTGCAAATTTATTCCATCAAACGGACGGTTAACCGGCGATCAGAGTTCAGAAATTCTTGCACTTTGGTCACATTTTCATCAGTTCGGACCAAGATCGGACGTCCAGCACGTTGTTCGTCTTCAACGTTTTCCCTGCCTTTGAATCTTTTATGGCATTCAAAAACACGTGTTCTGGATATGGCTTTGTCCTTGTATCTCTGTTACCCTGTAAAAGGGATCAAGTGAAAAGTCTCCGTAGCCGAATTGTTTAATTTCACGCAAAATTTGATGGCACATCGCTGCTCGATGTTCCTGCTCGCTCACCTATAAAATCCTGCACCATCGCTGCTCGATCACCTATAAAACCACCGTCCACCCCTTCTCCTTGGCAGGAATAAATCAGTCTCATGATTTATTCTTAAATCATATATGATTTAGTGTGGACTAATACTGTATTTACATATTATAGTTTTGCGAATTAAAAGTTCATATTTTCCAAAACAAATCGTTCTTTATCAAACTGCCATCGATACTAACTGATGTAGTGCTTCAATAAGAAATTCCTCGTGGCTTTCATTTAGCGACGAAGGTGAATCATCAATATTAGTTACACCTCTGTAATATTATATTGTTTAACTTGTATTTTTTTAATTAATATATGCGAAAGGAACTCGATTCTACTGTTCATCCGATAATAATAGTTCCTTACTGATCAATAGACATAAAAAATATTAATATTCTAAGATAATAATAATTGCAAATAATTCATAAAAACTTTGCAAAATAAAATCTCTAAAAGAGAATAGAAAACTTATATCAATATATCAATATATCAATTATAATCAATGGTAAAAATTAAGAAAAAAGGAGTCAAAAAAGAAATGAAATCACAACGAAAATATTAAAATGCCTTCCTTGAAGAAGTGTTCTGTAATCTGGATTGTGAACAGGATGCTATAAAGATCAATGGTGCATACTTAAGCCATGTTAGATTCGCAGATGAAATCGTTATCCTTTCACACGATCCAGAGGAGTTGATAATAGGCATACTAGAGCTGCAAAGGGCTGAAAAACCCTTTGACTTGAAAATAAACCTGAAACAGAGTCAGGTTATGTTCAATAAATTTGCTGAGGACATAAGAATTTATATTGTATGAAAAGATTTGGAAATTATGGACCACTACTCCATATCTTGGGCTGAGGATTTCCATGGAAGGGGATACCGCCCGGGAGCTGGAACGGCGTGTTAATTGTGGCTGGCAGGCTCAAGATCGTGTTTCAAACTTTCACTTTGCCTGAAAAGAAAAGTTTTTGATCAGTACGTCCTGTCTGTTATGATATACGGTAGTGAAATCTGAACCCTCACATCGCAATCAATTCAAAAACTTTGGATACTACAGAGGAGAGTGGAAAGATGTATGCTTGGCATTACAAGACGGGATAGAAAGCCCTGAACATGGAGCAAGAAACGAAAATATGTCACATTGTTGGAAGAGTAAATTTATTGCGGTGGAGGTAGGCAGGCCATATAGCGACGCGTTGGGAAGACAGATGGATCAAGGCAATCCTGGAGTGGATACCGCTTGATCGCAAACGTCCACGAAGAAGACTGATAATATCGTTAAGTATATTGGATCTGAAAGGGACTAGAAAGCTCATGACCACGAGTGTGGTTAGCAATACACTGAAGAGGTTTTCATCCTGCAGTCGATGGATGCGGGCTGAATCCTAGGAAATAATCTATAAAGTTTAGCACAATCAAACTTAACTTCTGCAAAATGATTCATGAGCTCTTTTGATTGATGTGTTAAAGTTTTTCTCTTAGTTGTAACGTCTCCTGTGTTAATGTTATAAATAAATGCGCATTAGAAAGTTGTTTATTTTATTATTATAACTTCCCAACAATTCAAATACAATTTTAACTTTTTAAATAAAAACTTAGATTAACTGTTAATAATAGTGACAGTTATTCAGATTACAACAATCAATTATTTTTAGTCTTTTCAATTCGATAATGTTCAATGAATTAGCTTTTTTTCTATGTCAATTTAAAAATCTAATATTAATTTCGCTATATTTCAACATACTTCGTTGCAAATATTTAATATTTATATTAATTCATCGACTATACCTTGTTTAAGATTGTCATTTCGCGATTAGATAAAACAGATTAATTTTTGCGGTATCCGTATAAACAAATAAGATTATAATATTTCTTATAATTGTGCTTAAAAACAATTTTTTTGGTAGGATATCCTTCATATATTTTAGGTTGGGAATAACGTTCTGACAGGTTCTTTAAAGTATTTTTTTCTATTGAAAAATCTCAATCCAATAATATCCGTACTGGTCTTAACCTGATCGTTTAATCAGTTTTTCGAAGCGTTAAGCGAAAAAATAGACTGGTTTAGACTTGGGAACTGATCAAACCACTTTTGAAGGTTCCTTTGGCCTTACTTTACCAACGCGGGATCGGAAAATATGGAAATCGCTTGGAGTTAAGTCGGGAGAATAAATTATGGGCAAAAAACATCCCAATAGAGTTTTTGAGTGATACTTCTAACAGTTTCTCTCGGGAATAGCTGCAATTAGGCTGTATATATGTTTCCGTCCACAGTCTAGTTTCTTTCAAGTATGTAAAGGCAACAAAAAAAAAATGACATAAAAAGAAAGGATTTCTTAAAACATAAACAAAGGTATGTACTGTTCCTGGCACTTACTGTTCCTGGCACTTGGTTATGGCTTTAGTTGTTCCTTCACACGCATACCAAGTATTCAACTCGAGCCTAACTGATAACGGCTATAACGCCAGAAATCGGTTCCGGAAATCCGGAAGGCACTTACTGACATTATGGTGATATCTGGGCGAATGGGCAAAGCACCTACATGATGTACGTATGATGTATATATATATATATATATATATATATATATATATATATATATATATATATATATATATATATTATGCATGATTATGCATCCATGCTTCAAACTTTCACGGCCCTTGGTTTTCCTCTGCCACTCGGGTCCAATATAATTAACGATGTCATTAGTCCATTGTGCTTTCGGTCTTCTTCGCGGATCTTTGCGATCAAGCGATATCCACTCCAGGATTGCCTTGGTCCCTCGCTATATGGCCTGCCCATCTCCATTTCAATTGCTTTACTCTTCTAATGATGTCATACACTTTCGTTCGTTCTCTGATACATGTGCAGGGCTTTTTGTCTCATCTTGTAATGAAAAGCAAAGATCTTTCCATTTCCATCTATGCTACCAGAAGTTTTTGAATTAATTGGATGTGAGTGTCACAGTCAGGTTTCACTTCTGTATGTCATAACGGGCAGGACGCACTGGTCGAAGACTTTTCTTTTCAGGCAAAGTAGAAGTCATTTAAACACTATCTTGAGTCTACCCAATGCCTGCCAGCCACATTTAACACGCCGTTCCACGTCCCGGGCGGTATTCCCTTCCATTGAAATCCTCTGCCCAAGATAAATAAAGTGGTCCACAATCTCCAAATCCCTTCATAAAACTGAAATTCTTCTGTCCTCAGCGAATTTATTGAACATAATCGGACTCTTTTTCAGGTTTATTTTTAAGCCAAAGGGTTCACCAACCCTTTGCAGCTCTTGCGTGCGTCTTTGCAGCTCCTCTGGATCTTGTGAAAGGAGAACGATATCAGCTGCAAATCTAAGATGGTTTAAGTTTGCACCATTGATCTTTACACCATCCTGTGCCCAATCCAGATTACGCAATACTTCTTCAAGGCAAGCGGAGAAAGGAATAGGCGATATTGCTGCCGTACATCTCGCTCTACATTAATTCCCAATTCAAGACATCAAAGTGAATTGTCACTGTAGCTCCATCATATGTCGATCCTAATAGGTTTATATATACTTTATCTACCCCCTGGCTAAGCAGTACATCATTGTGCCTTTCTATAGCCTGTTGTACATCCTGGATGTGATCAATTGTACTGAATCCTGCTTGTTCTTTGGTTGTGCGTCTTTCTGTTTTCTTAATATTCTTTTAATTATCTATAATATATATATATATATATATATATATATATATATATATATATATATATATATATATATATATATATATATATATATATATATTATAGAATAGAATGAAATATTCCCCACTAGATCTTAACACTTGGATCAATTTTGAGATTATCAATAATATTATGCTCAAATTTATCGATTATTATGCTCCTGGCTTACGAGAATACGTGAATGACAAAAGCGACCTAGCGCTGTTCAAACCAAGCTAGCCGCGGGAAATTCAAATTGAAAATGTTTTGGAATTTCGTGACCTACCCTATATACAGCCGGCCGCGGTGGTCCTGTAGGTTAGTCGCCTACCTGGCAATCCAAAGGTAGCTGGTTCAATTCCAGCGCTCGGATGGGTGTTTTTCTTTAATTCTTCTGTCCGTCTTACTTCCTACCCTACACACACACACTTATACACCCACACACACGCCCACACATATCCACACCTAAATGTCTGTGATTGTTTCTAGGCAAGAGTGTAAAAGCCGACAATGAATTACCCCTCAGTCACGCCAGTTAGAAGCTGGGTAAGGCCGGATGCCTTGTGAGAAGTGTTGTACGTTGGTCTCTCGCCTGTCGGTAGACTTCCTGATAGACTTATAGGTAGGCACATAACCAAGGGTTTATAACCTGAGGAGGTGCTGGCCTGGGTTTGTCGGTAGCTGATGACCGTGGTTCGGAACCCACGTTAGGCTGCAGGTCCAGTCGCTAAAGTGCTATGCCTACTTGCTGATGCGCCTCTAACCCCTAATATTTTACCTATGTACAGATAGAGCCAACTAAAACTGAACGTTAATTATATTTCCGAAAACCGCAAACATTTTTCCGAACAATTCAATATTAAACTGGGGTAGTAAACACCACTGAAACAAAATATCGATATTCAGTTCCAGGAAAAAACGGTGATAAATCAATCGATTAATTTTAAATTACTTAGGATTTGCCCGGAATAAAGTCGTATCAAGGTGTATCCACAGTATGGACGTATTGCTTTTTTATTAGGATCATATAATATAAAATAATTCAAAATATTTAAAAGCAATGTTTTTTTTATTTACATAAAAGTACTACTGGACCTTTATCAAATTTAACTGTGATCGATGTAAACACCTCTAGATACAAACGTAGTAACTAATCGAAATAGTTTATTTAAAAATATTAGAAACATGCCATGTTATAGAACAATTGAAAATATTGAATCATCACAGAAGATGCGACATGGTTAGTGAAAGGTGTCGAAAATAAAAATAAATAGGTTGAAGTCTGGTGAACGTAGGCCTCGTTAACCTAACTCCAGAAATAAAAACCACATGCCGCTAAATCTGGCGCTATTGCTGGTCAAGCAATGTCTCCATATTCGCAGATAACATGATTAGGAATTACATTTATATACTTATATATTTATCTGCTTTTGAAATATATCCAAATTAATCATTTTTTTAAATGAATTTTCATTTTTTTACTGCATCACTGTGTATTTTCCTTGCTTGGATGTCGTAACCCGCTACTGTCACCAGATGATACATAATTTTTGTGGCCGCTTTGTATGTGGTTTGCGCAAGTATGATCATGTTTCGGGAAATATAACTGATTTGGGGTGGTTAAAGATGGACTCTTTATTTAAATATAGCTTACTATCGAGTATTGGACGTTTAATGATTACGTCCTCTCCACTTTGCCTTAGGAATAAATTGGGTTTTCGTCGTTTTTATGGTTTTTTTCATGATTCTTACCCTCGTCACAGTGCTCTTCTTATGGTGCCACGTTATAAAACAGCCATGTTTCATCGTTCTTTCAGCTACAATGCTGCTCAATTGTTTAACTCTCTAAGTAGAGATTTGAGATGTTACTTAATGTTCTACAGAAAGCACATCAGATTTAAATTTAGGGAACATTTGCTATCAGCGCAGAGATAGAGCCTTGTATGTTATTTTATGGTTGTCTTAATTTTTTTATTGATGAGTCTTTTTAGTTATTTTCCTTGTTATTTGTTTTTTTTTCTATGTTTTATTTTCGTATATACATTGTTATTATTTGTATCTTTGCCTACAGAATATTAGTTTAAGTTTATATATGTTATGTCAGTCTAGTATTATGTATTGTAATTGGTTTTTGGATACGGGTTGAGTATGAGTGGCTCGTTGAGCTAGACTTCGCCCTATCCTTTAACATTTGATTGAGTAATAAAAACATTTATTATTTGTCCTTTGACTTGATGAACCGTCCGCCTCCCTAAACCCGGGAGCAGCTTATATGACATTGAAAACTGATATTCATTTTAAGAAGGTTCTGTTAACGTGACTTTTTACATTACATTTACCCCTTCATGTTGAAGTTTGGTCGGGAGATATTCTCTTCTCTATCATGCATAGCCCTGATATTACTTTTAGACAATAAAATATTTCGTTCATATCAATACTCGTTGTCAGGTGACACCTTCACTTCCAATAACATTATCAAATCGCATTTCGAAAAGATTGTTGATGATCAAGGTTATTTGGAAAGGGCAATCATAAAGGTATATGTTAACAAAATTATTTTATTGCTTACAAAATTGTCTTATTTCAAGATAAAGAAACGAATCAAGACATCTTTGTACTCTCGAGACATGATGATGTTCGACGATATCCTCCATATGTTCCTGATTTTACATCGTGTGAGTTTTGAATATTTCCAAAACTGAAATTGCCGATGAAATGAAAGTCACCATATTCTTTGGGCAGACTATATATAGGGTGATTCTTTTAGTGAGTCCGAACTTTAAATTCACATGAAACAACGCTATCGCCACCGCTACTTCTGACAAAGAGGATTCTGTCAATCCAACATTCAACTATTTTTTCAAGCAATAAGGGAATAATTAGAGTCGCTCTGTTGGAACCACATCTTGTCCTGATCAATACCATTCAAATTCGGAATTAAATAATCGTTTATCATCGTTCTGTAACGATCCGCATTAACGAACTGATACAATTTGGATCTTCATCAACACTGTCAGCAAGAGCGGCGATGTTTTCTTCGGGACCCACAGTTTTTTGATTCTTTTTTTTGTTTCAACATTGAGCAGCGTGAAATGTGCGTTCAGAATTTGTCGATAACTTGGCGAATGCATCGCTCGGTTGAGCGATTATGTGCTGATTTTGATAATAAATTTCGACAATTTGCAAGAGTTGCTCTGATATTAAACGTATCATGATGATTTGCCAGACTATACTGAATAATGTTGTCACTAGACGCACAAACTAACAGCGACCTTTATCGGAAGTTCAAACACACTAAAAAAATCACCCTTTATATTGACAAAACACATATATTTTCCATTATTTAATTGTATTATTATGTGACTACTCACTATATTATATTCTATTTTGCTTTGTTCTGTATTATTCGTTTATCTTTTTTAGTGATACAAGATTATTATTGGTGGTCAATATTTACATATTATATATTATTATATATCTGTAAAATAAGAGTCGTTCAAAAAGTTCTCAGTATGTTGAAGAAAATTTTTTGAGAAAATTTTGTTTTTTACCGTAGGTACTTGCATAGTGGTTTACATATATTGTATGCAAATGTTAAAGATTTTAAAGAATCGTATCATTTATTCATACTTGTTGGGCCGAAAACTTTTCGAAAAACCCTTGTTGTTGAGTTGACTGAACAAAATCAAAAATATTTGATTTATATACTATTATTTGTCTTTAAAACCACAACAATGTTTTACTTCGATATTAAGACACACCTTGAAACGTAAATAAAAAAAGAAAAAACTTTAGCTGATCGATAAAGATTGAAAAGTCAAAAGTAATGTAGAAGTCGGTCATGGTAAAATAGATTATTATTATTGTTATTGTGAGTCTTCTCGAAGTACGAACAGCATTGAAAATAAATAAGTTGTTTGATCATGAAGAATGTCAGAGTAATTTTTGTAAAATAAATATTTTATTATGGTCGAGAGACCTATAAGTGACAACTGCCATGTTGAATTTGTTCTGCAGTTTTACTGCAGTATTGTGACAATTAATATTAATTAAGTCGGTTTTGACGAAGTATAAAGTCTTTAGTTTGTGCATTTATTATGCGGGTTTCGCTAAGCAATATCATCTTCAACAGGAGATTATTTTCACTCTATTTCATCGTTAGTTTATGTACGTTATTTATATGATCAAAAAAGTGACTTTTTTAACTATAATTTACATAACCAAATTTATTTTGTCTCTTTCAAACTCATTAACTTCTCTCACTGCAATGCTGTGCAATGTATTTACTTCAAAGCAACTAGAGAATTATTTTGAATGACTTCTATAGTATCCAAACGACGTCCACAAAGTAGTTTCTGCCAGTTTTAGAATAACGGTTCAGAATGTAATCAAATTTGGCATATTAGTAGATTTTGGTAAGATAAAGATCCAATTAAATTTTTGAAGAGCTACAGAGAACCAGTAAAAATATTGACACTTGAGATGTCATGGTTTTAACATTGAGCCTTAAGAGAAATCACAAGTCTTATCATATTTTACGAAAAGTATCGTTCAGATTTCAATAAAAGGGAGAAAATGAAAAACAATAATATATAAAACATTTAGGACACTTAAAAGAACAGTTTTAGAATGTGATAGTAGTAATTAGCGAATAAATATCAAAAATGTAGTTTATATATTTTTTGTAACTACTTTTAGTTCATTAGATGTAGCAACGTCGTAAAAGATGTTACAACGCGCGCGAAATAAAAATGCATAGAATACGAGAATGTAGGTTTCATAAAAGTTCTTTATTAAAAATAGCATGTACGATGTTTTATTAACACATCCATATTTTTTTTTCCTTCATTTGGGTTTTTCGCCACTATCTAAAACTCAAAAAATATCAAAAATACCTGTTCTTATTTAAAATAAAGTTTTAAAAGTTTAAAGAGTTTTAGATAGTGGCGAAAAACCCAAATAAAGGAAAAAAAAAATATATGAACACGCCACAATCATTCAGACATTACATCCATATTTGTTAAATCTAATAAAATATAAATGACTAATAATGATACAGATAATAATATTTCGTTTTCTAAGTAATTAATATTATTATAACAATTTCTTGGTTATTTTTTTAATATCTTATTTTATTTTTTAATATTCTGGGAATTTTCTTTAATTATTTGTTTAAGACTTCATTCAGCACGACTACGTCATGAAGAGATATTTATTTAGAACATTATTTTATTTTCTCATTTTTTCCTTTTTTATTGAAATTCAAACGGCACTTTTTGTAAAATATATTAATATGTAATTTTTCATAATTTCAATGTTGAAAGCATGAAATTTCAAGTGTCAATATTTTTTGCTGGTTCTCTGTAGCTCTTCAAAAATTTAATTGGATCATTATCTTACCATAATCTACTAATATGTCAAATTTCATTATATTCTGAACGACAATTCTAAAAGCGACAGTACAACCTTAATCGAGGGACCAGGAAAAATCAGACGATGAAAAACGTAAAAGTTTTCATCTATGAAAAAGATTTTCCTGTGTCCTCCGTTTGCATGTTGCTCAAGCAGCACCTTCGCTCTCACGGCTTTTATTCAGATCACAGCCGTCAATCGCTGTCCGATAGATTTTCAATAAATTTCAAGCCGTAGGTAATATTTGATATAATGATGGACAACATGGTTATGGGCAGTATTTTCATTTCGGGGACCATTTTTTGTTTTCGGAGCGGACAGTTTTCAGAAACTGCTGAAGTCTGGTCTCGGGAGGTCGCTCGTTTTGTGGTTGGAGGAGGCGATCTTATTATCTGTATTGTTTCACAGCGCGATAAATGAAGTTTTCCGATACTTTTAACGGTTTAAAAAAGTTGAAATTCTCCGATGCACATTTATTAAACTTTTATTGCGCTATACCAAGTATACGATTCTCTTTGTTACTCCACTCCGTGTTTACTGTTTGATGTATTGGGACGAACTGATTTGTTTACATTAGTTTACAAATCTAGTGATTGTTAACAAATAATTGCAGTAATGGTACTTGAAGAGATTTTAGCCCGTCTTTACAGTAAGGGATATAATTTATGGCGTTACCTATAACATGTTTAAACATGTCAAAAGTGTTACACATACGTGTGTCACACAAAAGTGCCGAAATTAATGAAGAAATGTTTGCAATGAATAATGAACAACGTTCGAAAGTCTTTTGCATCTTACCAAATCCACCCAACTTGGTTCTCTTAGATCAATTTCCGAAACTCGTTATATATGTATTTAAGCGAATCTATCTATCAGAACAAGCTTAGAAAGTCGGAGATACATTGGATCAGTTACGTTAAGGATTAACACCAGTGTAATCAACTAAAAATAGGCATTTTTGGCATTTTTTTTTTGTATGAAAGAAAAGGGAACAAGACAATAATATTTAAGGAAGTTATTAGGCATATATTTAAGTATAAGACAAAAAATTATAATCAAAAAATATTCAAAAATGGCAACACACGAGCCATTCTCACGAGGCAAGTCGAATTTAAGGCGCGCAGCGGCCCAAATTTTGTACATATTTGTAGCTAGTGAAATACGTAGGGGATTTTGAAAATATTGATTTTTGTGTGATTAGCAAGTATCTAAATAAAAAACCATCAGTTTTTGACAAAAAGGGCAATTATTTGTTAATAATGTTCAAATTAACTTATCCAACATTTTGTCCGTATTTCATTTTAAAATGTTATTTTTAAGATATTTTTAAAAAATCGCATGAAAATTATTGAAGTTATGTTACGTTCCGTTTTGAAAAAAACATGAATCGTGAAAAACGCATTTAAAGTTTTGAAATGTGTTAAAGACATGAAAAAATTAAAAATCCGACAATTTAAACATATTTGCCATTACTCTGCTATCCCAAGTCCATAAAACTGCCCTTTTATATTTAAATATTTCCCTCATTCTCTTTCCTCGAACATTTTATGTTAGAGTGTGCCTCTTTCGCTGCACCTGTCAGAGACATCTCGGCGTGCTTGATCGGCTTAGCATCGGTTTCTAGACAAAAATTGTATCATAGGACGCCAATATCCATCTCCAAAACTTTATAAACTCATAATTCGAAGAACGTTAGTCAGACCATCATTGAATCAACTTGAATCAGATTTTGTAGCCTCCCAAGCAGCTCGTCTCGGCTCAAGTCCTCATAAATCGGTTTGACTCCTTTCGAATCGCTCTCAGCTTCAAATCTATTCAACGGTCGTCTCGATTGCTCCGACGCCACGTTGTATAAGATTTTTTAGTACCTTTCCTGCCCTGGTACACGTTCGCGTCACTTATTGCAACTTATAAGCATTCAGATTACAAATAAAGTGTTAAAAATCAGCACTACACACAAAAACCATGATATACTAGAGTTATATTAAGGTAATTTTATTTGTAAATGCTTCTAACTAAACTTAAACATCTTTTAACGACATCTGCTATATATTAGAGAAGTTAGAAATCATAAGGTAAAACACTAGGCAGTACCTAGACTGTACCTTCCCACTTTAGTTTCAAGGAAAACAAATCTGCCCCATATTCTAAAAGGTTCAATGAATATGTAAAAAGAAAAATCGATTTTTTGAAAAATTTACGGGGGTGTTACCCCTTAAACTTTGAAAGAATTATCGGGTCTCCGAAAAGTTCGAAGGAACTTTTTTCAAGAGAAAGTGAATCGCAAATAGTATATAAATATTTATTTACTCTGTTATGCAATTATCATTAATATTTAAAACTTTTTGCCAACGCAGTAGTAGGTCTATAAAGCGTTTTTGCCAAAAGCGTTTTGCGTCTTTAATGCCAAAAACATATTAACACTATTTTCTTCTCTTTTAAAAGATTTTCCATTTAAAGAATTTTGGAAGGAGTTATTTCCATGATTTTTTTTATTGCACGTTGTTGTACAAAACCCACTTTTCGTCGCCAGTTACCGTTCGCTTCAAAAATGAAGCGTTGAGCGTGAAGCACAAAATTTCGCTTACCAAGTTCATGAAAGATGCAGACATACCCATTTTTCTTCAGATGGTCAAAAATGGTCGACTCGTCAGTATTTTACTTATCTGCTATCTCACATACCGTGATGCGTAGTTCTATTATGCCATTTATTTCCCCGACATCGGTGCTTGAATGACGACCATAGCTATGGCGGTCTTTCAGGACAAAATATCCGCGCCTGAACCGACTCAACCACTTTTACACCGTGATTTTCCAAACAAAACCCTCTCCGTAAATGGCATAAATCTTTTTTTTATTTCCAGCATTCTTGCCCTTTTTGAAATCAAAAAATTTAATGTGGCGAAACGTAAATTATCGACGGATATTATGAATGTGAGTCAACTTAACTAACTGGAGGTAAATTAAAGCGAATTTGAACGTGAATATTTTAAATACCACAGGAATTAGTAATATGTAAATAATAATTACTAATCAACACAGTGTTTCATTAGTAATGTAAGAGTACAATCAATGAAAAATCTAGCTATGAACTTTCTGGATAACCCTGTATATTGAACCATAAATTACGAGGCGCTGTAGATATTTAATGATACATAAAACAAAATATAAGTAATAAAACGTAAGTAATAAAAACAAGTTTTAATTTTAACAAAGGCATAGTTTTAGAAGAAAAGCCTATGCCAATATTGTGTCTAAAAAAGCTCAGGTGGAAACTAAAACATCAGCAAAATTCAGAATATTTTGTTTTTCCGATATATATATAAATATATATATATATATATATATATATATATATATATATATATATATATATATATATATATATATATATATATATATATATATATCCTGTTAAAAGGATTTTCTGATAAAGATTAGATCACGATCGGTCCTATTCAAACATTAAAAACAAGATTGTTGCTTGTGACAGTGTAGAAAAAGATGGATGGATGAAAAGAGATTTAAAATTTAGCTTCATATTGTACAGATTTAGTCCCATGTGATTATTATCACATTCTAAAAATCATTGTAAATAAAAAAAAAGATCAATTCTTGTTTGAAATACTAAATTTAAAGGGATTTACTACTAAGGCCGAATCACTTGGTTTTAAAGAATCTCCTGATGATGCTAATATGGTCGAAAGACGCGTCGGGAAATTAAAAGCAATGATTTGGTGTTTAGTGATAAATCTCCTTCAGTTTAACACCCAAGATGATAATTAATGCTGTGAAGTTGCAGTTTACGGAAGATTCTAATTTATTTAAACAGGTGCCCAGAAATCTCGTTCATATTTAATTACTTGTTTGCTGCTAGGTGGCGCAGAACGCGCTGGTTGTGTTAGCTTTGCATTGAAGCTTGATTCAGGAAAAATTAGTTGCCATGGAGCGTTTTAGCGCACAACAACGTGCTTTCCGTGTTCGCGCGTATTATCAAAACAACTATTCGCTCGCTTATTACGATTCGTCGTCTTTATAGGGCCGAGTATAATTTACACGATATAAACATGGCTCCAAGTGTTAATTTAATAAAGAAATTGATAAAAAAGTTTGAAACTACAGGATCAACTCTAAATTTACCGTCTCCAGTCAAGGTCCACCGTACACAATCAAGCAGAGGTACGAACAATATTGAACGTGTGCGTGACCCGGTTAGAGAAAATCCATCCAGCCAATCAACATTGAAGCGAATAACGAAAGTATTATTTTTGCTAAATAAATTTCCTAACACTATACTATAATGTTATTATTATTCACGTATGGGCCCTGGTGGACCACGCGAAGTACAATTAGAGGCGTTTGTTGTTGTTAGCCTTCCTTTGCGCCCATACTAATTTCATTCTTTCGCTATGAGCTTTTTTCCTTTCGTCAGACCAAGTTGTTCCAGTCTTCCTACATTTTTCTCTCTGGCCAACCTTCCAAACGTTAACCTTGTGTCTGAAACAGCCTCTATCCTGAATTTCACTTTGTGTAATATTTACTAATTTTAGGTCCTCTTTATTTGCCGCTATCCATTTAATTATTTCTACTTTAGCTCTACTCCTATTTTCATAAAATTCGACTATTTGTCTAGTTAGCCTACTCGGATTCATCCGTTTGATGTGTCCGTAAAACTTAAGTCTCCTTTTTCTCATATCGCTATGTATATCTGTGTATTGTTTGATTTCTTGGTTTTCTCGAAGTCGGTATGTTGTGCTATTTATTTGTTTGGGGCCTAGGATTTTTCTTTCCTTCTTTTCAATGTCCTCGATGTCCCTCTTTCTATTCAAAATGAGCGTTTCTGCAGCATATAGACATTCTGGCTTAATAACCGTGTTGTAATGTCTCAGTTTTGTGTTTTTAGATAGGCATTTTTTGTTGTAAATATTTTGTGTAAGTCTCAATGCCGTTTCCATATTTTGACATCTACCCTTATTGACCGCTTTTTCCAACGCATTTTCCATGATTATTTCACCCAAATATTTGAATTGAGAGACTCGTCTGATGTTACCATATTTTGTTTTTAGAATAATGTTATTTATAATAATAAAATTATTGTACCTTAAATTGACTTCTATTAATTATACCTACAAAAATGAATAACAATATTGGTGTGTAACAATATAGTGTGCGTGAGGCGGTTAGAGAAAATCTATCCCAATCAACATTGAAGCGAACAACGAAAGTATTATTTTTGCTAAATAAATTTCCTAACACTATACTATAATGTTATTTGTAATAATAAAATTATTGTACCTTAAATTGACTTCTATTAATTATACCTACAAAAATGAATAACAATATTGGACATTTTGTATAACGTATTGAGAATACTTTTTGAGAAAAGTATTAAATGTATAGACTTGAGCTTATCTGTATCTTGAGACTTCAATCTGTGTTATTGTTTATAATAATTATTTTTTCAGTGTTCTCATTGGAGATGATGAAATAGTAAAAATCAGCGATTTCGGAACATCCCGAACATGGAATGGAGTCAGTGAAAAGATGACCTTCGCGGGCACGGTAGCTTGGATGGCCCCAGAAGCAATCCAGGAGTTGGCGTGTAGTGAAAAAGTCGACATCTGGTCATTTGGAGTCGTTCTCTGGGAATTACTCACCTTCGAAGTGCCCTACGACGGAATGGAACAAAGTAACCTACAAAAACTCCAGTCCAGCTTTGTAAATATCTCTAATTGCTCTAATTTTTAGGTGCCATAATGTATTCGGTTGGTTGCGGAAAACTCAGACCGCCCATTCCCACCACCTGTCCAGATGGTTTCAAGCTCATCATGCAAATGTGTTGGAAGTACAATCCTAAAGAACGGCCCTCGTTCAAGCTCATTTGTAACCATTTGGAAATTGCCTCGGTGGAGATACTAGCCAAGTTCAAAGACGACGAGTTCTTCAAGACTCAACAAAGCTGGAAGGCGGAAATCAAAAATCAGATCACTCAGTTCGCAGAGAAATTCCAAAAAAGCCGAATGGAGTACCACCTTAAAGCGGAGCAGCTCATCCAGAAAAGAGAAATGGAGATCAAACATATTCTGGATATCAAGGAGTTGTACGATAGAAAGCTGGAACAGGTGCGACGATAATTTTATTCTTATTAGGTATTAGGGTGTACCAAAAGTATTTTCGCTTTTTCCTTTGTTTATAAATAAAGACTTGTACTTCACTCTTCAGAAGTTTATCCAATTTCAACGTACACACAATTTCTCGTGAATCTCTGGTCGAGAAATTACAAGCAAGCGATTTGGTGTTTAGTTTTTTGTCGGTGTTCATGCTACATTGTCTTCCTCATTTCCTTGTTACCAGAATTTCTTGTGTGACATAATAACAGGGGAAGAAAATTGAATATACATTATATCAAAAAAAGTACCGAGAATTGGTCAATAAAAGACAAAATGTTTATTATTTATCCAAATTGTATTGTATCGCCTTGGAAGTACTCCCCTTCCGAAATAATACACTTATGCCAACGAATAATTCAATTGTCAAAATATTTTTTAACCGCATTTTCCGGAATCGACTTCAGTTCTCGCCGCGAATTCACTTTCATGTCTTCTATCGACTGAAAACGGGTGCCTCGAAGTGATAATTTGAGTTTTGGAAAGAGAAAGAAGTCGACCGGAACCATATCAGGTGAGTACGGTGGTTGTTAAATGATATGCATGCAATGATAACCTTGTGTATCCATTGTATAACCATGTGATCCAAGAGTTTTCTTTCCACAAATCTGACTTTTTTCAACGAATTTGCTCTCTAAAACGCCGCTTAACGCTCAGATAAGATTCTTTATTTACCCTCTGACCTTCTGGCGAGAATTCCCCGTACACAACACCGCGGTAATCAAAGAAAACAGTCAACATCACCTTAACTTTTAATCAACTTTGACGTGGATTTTTTTAGTTTCGGCTCAGTTGGAAGGCGCTATTCCGAAGCTTGTTGACTGGTTTGCATGTCAAACTCGTATGTCATGTCAAACAATCGCTTAAAATGGTACAAATTGATTCGTGAAACACAGAAAAATCAGCGGCTATCTCTCTCAAACTTAAATGACGATTTTCAGTCACCATTTCCCTCACTTTGGCGATGTTAACTTCAGTTGAAGATATTGATGGCCGATCAGAGCGAGGCAAATCTTCCACCACATCTCGACCGTCTTTGAATGTACTGTATCACTCACTTGAACGTGTTTTTGATAAAGTGGATTCACAGTAAGCCTCCTGCAACATTTTCAGCGACTCGGCACACGAAATTCCATTTGCAATGCAAAATTTAAGACAAATTCTTTGTTGTTTGTTTTTATCCATATCCGTTGTTTTTATCCATTGTAAAAATCGCAAAACAAACTTGAGACGAACTGACGCAATCGAGCACTGTAAATAAACTAAATGACAGATGACGTTTTTGACAAATGATTTTGACAATCTCTTTAAGCGGGTTTTTCAAATAATCAATTCCTGGTACTTTTTTGACAGATTGTATTTCGACCATCCTTAACAGAATAATTCATATATTGTTCCTATCCAACCATTCATAGCAGTATTAAAGAGGACGGTTCACTGTTAAAGTTGGTAGGATTGTGTGTGGACTGTATTTGGTGAGATGAGAAAAGCGCACTTTATTTTAAACTATTACAACAATCGACTAAACTCGAAGATATTTACCACAAAACACCAAATCACTTTTTGTTTAACTTCTCATTGCACGTTTCGCTAATCATTTTAGCATTATCAGGAGATGATTTAATCTTTGTATTACATTCGAATTAAAATAATTACTCCCATACACAATAATTTTTAAAATTAAAGGAAAAGTTGATACAAAAAAGATCTGATGCAGTAATTGAAGAAAAGTCATTCTTCCACATAACAATGAGCAACCACATGTTTTCAGACGTGCGATAGAAAATAGGTTGAAACTCGAATGAGAAATTTCATTCCAATTTATTTCCTACTAAGAGTATTTTTCAGACTTGGGGTTATCTGATAATTACTATGTGTACTGTCACACCTATATTATAGTCGCTATGTGCACAGTACTAGGGTTGCTATTTATGTATCCGAAATAATAAATAAAAACAAATATTTATCATTGAAAACGGTTTTATTGTTTGTCAAAATATTCTCCGCGATGATCGATACACTTTTGAATACGTTTGAACCATATTTCATTGCACTTTTTCCATCCCGATTGAGGTATCTCCAAAACATGAATTTTGAAGAAATCATTGGGTACCAAATCAGGACTATACGGCGAATGACCCATCAATTCGATGTTTTGTCTGGTCAAAATTAAGTTGTGCTGTCCAATGTGTGAGAGCTCGCGTTGTCGTGATGAAAATTATTTCTTCAAAGACTTCTGGTAAGTAAATGGTTGTGTACCATTCGGAACTGATCGTTCTACGATTCTCTAATGGCACTGTAGCTACATGCCCATTTATCCCAAAAAACAGGGGACCATTTGCTTCGAAGTGCTTCATTTTGAAAGACCCTCGACTGCTATTTACTTTTAGGCTCATTTACGCATAGATCTAGGATTCCTCACCTGTGTAGATGTTAGACACGTCACATGACGATCTTGCTTTCTCAGTTCGCGACATTATCGTTGTTTTCTGGCACAACAACCGATTTTGGACCACCTTCTTTAAATTTGTCCGTGAGCGAACGAGTCACGATTGAATTCACTGAATCAGTGATATACAATTGTATTAGATGATGCTTCATCACCAAAAGTCGAAGTGAGTTGATCGAGGCACTGTTGTTGAGATAATCCACGTCGAAAGTCGTAGTAAATTATCGCACGAAAATTCTCATGAGTTAATTCAATTTTTTGACTGAGATCCCATTTTCTAGCTGCTAAACAGCAAAAATAGCGTCCGTATGACAAAACGTCCTGAGTACGTATACAGTCACCAATGTCAAACTTTACATTGTATCTCAGATGGTGTTCTAGCAACACTATTGTTGTCAATTCCATATACATAAAGGGCAACCCTCGTATCTTCTTCAAATTGGTTGAGAATTCGAATATTCACTTTGATTTACTGTCTTTTTGGATTTCGCCACGATCTGGTAATTGCTTGATTCAAGTTAGCATCAAGTAAATGCTTTAAAAAGACCAGGCTTTTGCATACAGTCATTTTGTTGGATAATATTGTTTGTTGATTCATGTCTTCTATGTATATTCAGGTTCATCAGCTTTGTGCGGAATTGACAACAATGATGCAAAGAGAGAGAGCCAAGAATGCCGGCGTGCTGCAGCTCGAAAGGAAAGGCGAACGGAGGCGTCGCTTCCTCAACTGGAAGAAGACGGCAGATCGCAGAAGCCGAACTAACAATCAGAGTACCACACCAACAAGCCCAGAGTGTAGTCTTACCAGTCCAGAGAGCCCTCAAAATGTATGACCGTTGATTATGTTACAAAATAACACCAGATACCTAATTCTAGTGATATTCCAGAGTCCCATCAAAGCTCCTATGTATACAATATTGAATCCAGCCACTGAATCCATAACAACGCAAACGTCAACTGGATCGTATAGGAAACGACACCATAGAACTAATTCTGGATCACCGCGAAGCTCTGGATTTGGTTCTAGGGCTTCGAGTTGTCGGGCATCGATAGTAGTTGATGCTGAAACCCAAACAGGTAAGTTTAGGTAGATCTTAAGAGTACCTCGAGGACTAATTCATTATGCATTGTAATCAGACTGTATGGATATTAGTGAAACCGATATGAGCAGCCCAACTGTTAGTTGTCCCAACTCGATTTTGCCCTTTGACACCGCATTACCCACGGTTTATCCTCAGCGAGTGATCCTGCAAGAATTTAAAAACAGTGATGATGAAGGTATAAACGGAAACAACGTTCAGCTGCATTATATGGTTCAACATTCCCGTCCAAGTGAGTGTTTGTTTGTTTTTTCTTTGGTATAAGAATACATGTCAAAGCAAGTTTTTAGATGTTGTAGTTTGAATGGTTATAACTAGGGATCGGATTTTTGCCCGAGCTCGAGAAAGGTGTTTAGTCATAGTTGTACACTAGTGACTCGTACAATAGAAAAATTAATTAATTAGCTTTATCGTTGTGGTTACTTTGAACTGTTACTTGTTTAACATACAACAAAAAATTGAAAGAATCCAATGCATTCACAAAAAATAATTGAAATTAACTTATAAACATTTTTGCGATATGGATATTTTCATAAATTGAAGTGACGGCGCACGTCATTACATTAAATATTTATTCACTCATTACTTTATTATCATGTCACTTATTTTTTATAACAAGCTTAGTTATAACCATTTCGAAATTTAATGTATACATCTGAGAGCTGGACTTGGATCAGCAATTTACGTCTGACGTTTTACAGGTTTATCTCTTTTCTCAAAAATGGACTCGAGAAGCACCAGTCCAATAATCTTTGACACCGTTGAAGATTCAGTGAACAGGAACATCAACACTCCAGAAATGTCGGGCGAGGAAAATTTGGAGGCCATCAGCAGAAAGGTCTCGGCTATGACCATTTACAGTCCGGAAAATGGAAACATTTCCGAAAATCTCAGCGACATCATGAGACAACGTACACTATCAGAGACGAAAGACGACCTGGATAGTACGGAAGATGCAGCTAATGAAGACAGTTTTACCGATGAAGAAGGCGAGATCTACAACAATTCATTGCGGAGAAGAAGGTAAGATGATTTTGAGTAGATATTTTCGAGTGGACTAACGTTCAGTCGCTTTTGTTAGTAGCAAACCTGGAAAAGACACCGGAAAATTAAGGTAACATTATCTGTTATTCAATGAGCTTATTAATGTGTGGATTAGTGCATTATATGCAATTGTTTTGTGTTAGTTGTACCAGTTAGTCTTCATCATCAGCATTTTTGTCACTTAAAATTCTCCATCTCTTAGCCTGTTAGTTTAGTTACTGCATCTCGAAAATATCCTTATGATTAGTACACTTCACAGGACTTTTTAAATGTTAGAAACAGAAAAACGTCACAGTGAACTAGATCGGCTAAATAGAAGGATGTTACAAGGGTTATGATCTTCTCAAGTCTAATTTTGAAAAAGTGGTGATGCGCTTGTACGAATTCCGTCTATGTTTTCGGCTTTAATATAAAGGGTCCACCATTAGGGATGATAGGACTCTGACAGCTCATGGTGGCTATATTTATTTACTAATTTTTAGCATGTCTTGTCAGTTGTTTTCCCAAAAGGTTTGCAATTAAATCATGGTTCCTTTCACGTTAGAAGAACATTTGAAATTGTCCAGTTTTATTACGAAAATTCGCGGTCGAAGTGTTAAGCATATTGCTGCCATTCAAGCAATTATAGCCGAAAATGACAACGTCTCTAGGCCTCTGGCCAATGCCAACTTGCCGAATTTTGAGGTTGGACGTAGGCTTGCATTCATGTAAGATGGTACCGGCACAAGGATTGAAGCCTGCCGACCATCGTATTCGTCGTGAATTTGCCGATTGGGCCATAGAAATAATGGAAGCCGACAACGAATTTCATTGCAAAATCATCTTCTCCGATGAGGCGCATTTCTGGCTCAATGGTTTCGTCAATAAACAAAATTGTCGGTATTGGTGCGAATCTAATCCACACGTGATACATGAGAGTCCTTCGCATCCACAAAAGATCACAGTTTGGTGTGGATTTTGGCCTGATCACTACAAGGCAATACCGGAAGATTTCTATTTCCCGGAATTTGATGGAATCGATACGGATGACCTTTATTTTCAACAGGATGGCGCATCGCCGCATATTTCATAAGGGCTTATTGCAAGCTAACTCGTTAATTTCTCGAAATGACCCCATCGCTTGACCGCCGAGATCATGCGATTTAACTCCATTAGATTATTTTCTCTGGGGATATATGAAAACTCAGGTTTATAGCATTTAACCCGCGACTGTTAACAACTCGGCAACTAACATTCGTAAAGCTACAGTCACCATACAGTCCGAAATGTGCGCATGGATCATCGAAAATTGGCGAGAGCGGATCCGTGTCTGCAAAAAGAGTCGTGGTGGATATTTGGCTGAAATCTAAGTTCAAATCAAAAATTGTCTGTGTTTTATTTAATATCTGAAGTTCCATCATTCTTATTGATACCTTTCTATCGGACCCTTTATTAACATCAGAAATATTTACCGCTAAACACCAAATCGCTTGTTTTTATCTTCTCGACGCGCGTTTCGCCCAACCATGTGAGCATCATCACGAGGTGATTTAATCTAATTTTAAAACTAAACTGTATTGTAAATATATAAGAACCATATCTAATGCAGCGTGTAAAAATCATGAACCGTTAAGTTAACCAATCTTTACATTAATAATTCAAAAAGTTGACTGAGTAGGTTCTTTATTTCGGTTCATTTTATTGCACCTGGCGTATTCTCCAGACTTGGCTCCTTAGATTTTTATCTCTTTTGATTTCTGCAACATTACCTGGTCGATAGTTACTTCACATCCCTTGGGGAAGTAAAAAAAAACCATCAAAACCATCAACTTTTGGCGGTTTTTCGTTCTGGAATTCGACTGATGCCGCCTGAAAGGTGGTTAAAGTATATAAAAAGTGAGCGACATTACTTTTTTAATAAATAAATGTAAATGGTAGTCAAAAATGGCCCAGAACTAAGTTAAAGACCTGATAAAAGTTATCTCCTTATCTACATTCGCCAGTTTCTATTAGCTGTTTCTAAACAAATTATTTTGTACAAATGTATTGAAAAAGAAAAAATAAATCAAAATTTTAAGATCAGTTTATTAAAAGTGGAGTCAACCAACGATAGCAATTACTAGAAATCGGGCAGAAAAAAACACATCCAGTACAGAACAGTTAAAGATTATTCGACCCAACTAAAGCAAGATATTTAAATGAACGAATTTCGAATATTTTTATAGCTGAGTAATTGTTAATCGCACAGATCTTGCCGCAGTTGCAGGATCATTTATATCGAGGACTATTTTTGTGCAATTTTATCTGCAAAAACATGCATGAAGAGCATTTTTATGTAATCTTATGTGCAAGAACATATTGCAACATATTGCAGAATGACTAACAACAATTAACTGTACACATTCCTACATAACACTTTCATGTACAGATATATACAACGGAAAACAAAACAAATTTAAGGTCCGCCACGGCGAGCATGAACCAATAATCTAATTAATTTTCCAATAAGAGGGTCAGAACTTTGAAACATAATAGTGGCAACACTGTTTGAAATGTAAATGTCACTTATAAACTGCTGTGTTCAGTACGTTATGTACTTTGTCCACTTTGACCAAGACACTTTTATTAGCGGTTCTCTATTCTGAAAGAGAGTTAGAGATATCTAAACGCTTTTTTGTCACCCCAAAATAAAAAAACTCATCCTGTTTGTAGTATCTTTGTACCCAGAAGCCTTTAAAATGTATTATATCAAATACATTAATTAATGGATATTTTTTTAAAATTGCAGCTTAGCACGTCGACCGATCTATCCAGGTAGGCGATCAAAACGCTACTCCGCCATCTACCGGTACGATCAACGCGAAAACGCCTCGGACGAAGGCAACACGTCAGAATACTCAGTGTCACCCTCGAGCAAGTCATCCACCCTCGATTCAAACCCCGGCGAACGCACTCGAAGTTCACCGATCATTCCACGTGTCCATGCCAGTGTGAAGAGACCCAATGAGCTCTCGGACACTTCTGACAGTGAATCGGAAGAAAACACCATGGCAACGGTGGTTACAGAACTACAATTTCCGGTAAAAAACACAGAGAATGTTGTGTGAGATTAATTTTTTTTTAATTGTCGACTATAAGCGTGAATGTGATTTTTTCGTTCGTATGTGTAATGCCACTATACGAACTTGCAAGGGTTAAATTTAAGAGATGCAGCCATTTATTATTTTGTTTTTGTGCAATTAAGGTAATTTTTGCAATATAGCCAAAGGACAAAGTTGTTTCTTGTTTGTTAACTTTCAAGAGAAAAAACACTGATTGAAATGAAATAAACTAGATGAGAATATAATGTTTCTGGATATAAAGTCCGGGGCAAAAAGATAGACCCCCTGTTTTTGCGGTTTTTGTTCTGTATTATTTATGCCTTCTTGTATAGAGCAACTTCGTTTACTTACCGAAGGATGTACCTGATGAATTGGGATCGATGAGGAGTGTTACATCTGAAAAGTTCATTTTAAGATGAGCCGAAAAAAATAGGACAGTTTCGATTTTCCCAAAATAACTTTACTGAATAGATTTATAATAATAAATTTATAACCTGTGAACCCACCTCCTTTCCATCAAACTGCAATTATTCAATTGGGAAGAGTTTCGTATATGAGCTGGAAGTCTGGTCCATTCTTCCCCAATTGTCTTTTTTAAATTCCTCATGAGTATGCCTATG
The DNA here is from genome assembly GCA_031761425.1 of Cosmopolites sordidus. NCBI lineage: Eukaryota > Metazoa > Arthropoda > Insecta > Coleoptera > Curculionidae > Cosmopolites > Cosmopolites sordidus. The sequence continues at coordinate 372,161 of JARFXV010001282.1, forward strand.
CTCAAACATTTTTGATGACGTTTAGATCTTGCTGGTTCAAAATGCGAAATATCTCACGTTGGTAATACGCGTTAACAACCCGGGCCATATGCAAGGGAGTATTGTCTGGAATCGTATTCAAGTATATTCACTGACAGTTCATTCGGGCAGAAATAAAACGACTTTTTTCACACCCGATTTCATGCACAAACCATGACGGTACTACTACCAATTTGTCGCTTTGAGATTTTTTTTCTTTTTCAAGTCATGAGAGTAGTAAGAGCAGCCGTCCGGTCGGTCCAGATTATATTTCTTCTTGGCAGAAAACATAATTTTCTCCCATGCTTTGTCCCAACGAACATGGTCGCGAACGAACTGGTTCCGATACTCTTTTTAACCCTCCATCGGTCGCAACCTTTTGGCGGCTTCGTTCGGTCGCAATATGCGATAAAAGCACACAATTTTAAATTGCTGTTACTCCCATCCCCCTTGGATCTGTGGGACGTCCCTTCGCACTAACCCTCTTTAGGATATAGATTAAGGGATTAAAAAAATAATGAAAAGAAATAAAATGCACAATTTTCAAAATAACCATTCTTGGTCCTCCACTAGTAGTTGATTCAAAATTTTGACTGAATGGTGACCTCAGCGTTAAAAGAAAACACAAAAAACACTTCAGTGTGATTCTGCCGACATGGACGATGAGGGAGTTGATCCAAGCCACATTCATCATAAAAGATAATTACTGGTCATAGCTTGTTGTTTCTTCATACATCATAAGTTGATCACATTTGGTCTGCAGTATCCACTCCACCTTTTGTGGAATTGTAGAATGTTATGATCTCTGGCTTCATTTCCTGTCCAGATGAAGGATCAATGGAGTCGTCATTAGGAAGGGAAGAAACGGGGATCACGAGACGAGAGCTTTCCCATCGTCGAATCCGAACATTGCTTCGTACTGCTTCCTTCATTTCATATTCACGAAGGATTGTGGTAACTCTCTCTTATTTTTCCTTGCTACGCCAACGTAGGTGAGCTTATGCTTTTTGAGTTCATCAACAAGCACAAAGTCGGTAAACTAATTGTCTGCTGTGATGTTTTGCCCACTTCCCAATAAGGCCTGAACTATTCGTTTGACCACGTCAGGTGATTTGTTGCTCACTTTGAAAGGACCTTCGGCTGTGAGCCAGCATGTACTTCCAAGTTGTAGGTATAGGTCATCTTTGCCTCCACGAGGGCGAACAATTTGATCCCATACTTGTTGGAGTTTGAGGGAATGTATTGACGGAAACACAAAATAGTTCTGTTGACAATTCTCGACAAAGAGTTCAAAGATTTCACGAATATGACAGGGCTTGTCATACTGTGAATTGTAATCGTCGAAGAGAGGCACCTGATAAAGATTTAGGCTCTCGTCTTAGGCTCATCACGAGGCCAAATTTTTCAATTCCATCATTTTCTCGACCCCACAGTTCCTCCAAATGTTGACGGTTTCCTCTATAAGCCCCTGCAAGGAAGAGTAAACCAATAATTGCCCTTAATTCAGTGATATCAGTCTGCCTAATGTCCCTCTCTCGTTTAAAGTCGAGCTTGATCCTCTCGACACATTGATTTGTGCATTTTACAATGATTTCGAGCATGGAATCTGTGAAAACGTGATTTCAACACTGGGGTTTTGGTCTGTTTCACTGCATCTACGACCGCTAAAAGACGAGTAATAATGTTTTCAGGTCCTCTGCGCTTACCCTTATTCGGTGGCTTTCTGGCCCATTTTGTCTTTTTATCCTTCCCTAATGCGAATGATCCATCTTCTTCTTCAGTACCACAAGCCTCTTCATCATCAGAATAGTCCCTATAGTCCTGTTCAGTAGTCGTATCGCCTTTTTTTTCCACCCCTCTTCTGAAGCAACATCGCTTTCTTCACCCAAATATTATGTTTGCACTGTAATGTAAGACAAAAAATACGAACATCAGAAAATGTGATGTTTTCGGTCGCAATGTGCATTTTCGGCCACGTGCTCTGGCTCTGGTCCTTGTGATGACAGAGCGACTACTGCGGCGGGAGGTCGGGGAGACTTCCCGGAGCCAGTAGGGTACTGGAGAGGGTGTGGCTCCGGTCGCCTTCGAGAGGGGACGGCACGAAAAACACTAGTTGTTCGTTTTTTGCACAAGTTTTTACACAAGGCACAAGTGCGATCGACGGTGGGTTAAGCATCTCCATTTTCTTCCTATGAATAGGTAAAGCCGATTGAAAGGCTCTTCTAACATTTTTAATGTTGGTAATATACTTGTTTTATACGTAATCTAGCGTGCTGTCATTGTGCTATTAGAAGCAAAGCGTAAGATGGCATGTTTCTACCTGCTTGTCAATACAGAGGTTCTTTCAGTAATCTTTTTCTTTATGTATTTCTCAGGATATTTAATCAAATTAGCACTTACATGTCAATTGCTGCATTATTTTTTTCTCACAAGCGGATAGACATTTTGATCTCCCATAATGGCTTTATTTTCAGTTCAGTAGAAGAATGAGAACTGAATAAAAATTATAGGCTGAAGAAAGATAAACTAGCTGTATTTACAAAATAAACGAGTGCTGTATATTTTTGCCCTATTGTTAATATTTGTAAATATTTCATAGATATGTTTTTAGCTAGTAAATACAAGTTACAATATACAAGAAGATATCAATAATATTGAAGAATAATGTAAAAGTAACGCCAACACCCGGGGTGTTCTATATTTCAGTCTCGGGCCTTATCTCAATAAGCTAAGTTTACAAAGATCCGTCAATTTAAAATATTGTTATTACCAACAAATATCATTATTTCGATCGCCATCTTGATTTTAGTTTGACACATTATCGAAATGTCTTGGAAACGTCAAACTTGTCAAGACATACAACCCGATTGAGGTTAGGACTGTTTTCAGCTTCGTTTTCCTAGATTTAAGTGAACATTCAATTGTTAATTGTTTAAAATTAAGACATTTTAAAGTACGTGTAACTTTCGGCTTTGTCTGTTTTAAGAAGCCTACATTAAGAATTGTAAATTGCAGTGTACAGATTTGTTCTGATAATTATACGAAATTATGTCTTGGAGAATCTCTTGTAAGGAAGAATAATCTAATAAAGCTCGTATTTTTGTACACTATTTTTCCAATTATTTTTTTAGCAAAAACTTTAGTGATTGCATATTTATTTTATAGGTGTATGCAAGTTTTTGATTTTATTATGGTTTGTCTATATTTTTTTCCATTTTAAATGATTGTTTTATAATTTGTTTATATTTTTAATCAAATTGATTAACATAATCGTATGGGTGATTCAAGCAAACAAACATTCCGTCAAAGAACAATACGCTTCAAACTTTGTAGACTTTTTATTTTCGTTGTGTTGTACAAAAATATTTTTATTACGTTGGTAAATTAATGTACAAAATATTTTTTTTGTAGTTTTTAAGTTAATACGTGGACTGGTGTTTAATTTGTAGTATTTAAACTTTAAACGTATGTTTATACATTCCATTTTTTTTTTCTTTTTGATTATTACAACCTGATATTTTTTTATCATGAGTTGTGTCAAATATACTCAACAAAAACAATAAAGATAATTAAATAGTATAATTAATTTTTATTATTTCTTTACCCTGTATAAAACCTAGTAGTAGTAATATCGGGTTGTCCGGGATGATCGTTTTTTAAGAGAAAGAGAAACGTAAATGTAAATATTTATTTAGTCAGTTATGTATTTAGCTTTATTATTTACGCCGGTCGCGTTGGTGCGGCGGTAAGAGCGCCTGCTTTGCCGAATCCGCGCTGGAGCGATAGCTGGTTCGATTCCAGCGCTCGGATGCTTGTTTTTCTTGCTTCTGTTCGTTTATCTTTCCTAAATGTTTGTGATTGTTTCTAGGCAAGAGTGTAAAATCCGACTACGAATTACCCCTCAGTCACGCCAGTTAAAGGCTGGGTAAGGCCGGATGCCTTCTGAGAAGTGTTCTACGTTGGTCACTCGCCAGTTGGTAGGTTTCCTGATAGACTTATGGGTAGGCACATAACCAAGGGTTTATAGCCCGAGGGGGGTGCTGGTCTGGGTTTGTCGGAAGCTGATGACCGTGGTTCGGAACCCACGTTAAGCTGTAGGTCCAGTCGCTAAATAGCCTAGTTGCTGATGCGCCTCTAACCCAAACACTTTACTTTACTTCTTTATTATTTACAGCCTCTTGCCAATATTTACGAAATTATTAATTATTTTTACGAAAAATTAGCATCCCTATTGCCAAAAATTTCGACAGGTTGTTTTTCACCTATTTTTCCACTTAAAAATATTTCCCCTTTAAACAATTTTGGGGTGAGCTGAATAGATCCTAGTCCGAGGTGACGATGTCCGGTGAGTAAGGCGGATGGGGTAAAACATCCCAACTGAAGCTCAACAATTTTTGCTGGTTCCTGATTGAAACGTGACGTCGTGCATGGTAATGATGCAACAGGACGCTTTTCCTGTTTTCTAATTCTGGCTGGTTTTCTTCAGTTGTAGAATCGTAGAGGTCAGAATTACAAGACTAAAGTTTAAGGCGGCGTCAGCAACTGAGGCAGGCAACGTTAATAGGCAGTAGGCAGTAAATAAAGGAACAGCTACAAACATTCAGATGTAATGCATGGAATAGAGCTCAATTAAGAGTAGAGAAATAGGTGAACATTTTAAGGGAAAGAGGAGTTTAAAGATAACAGAGATGGGTTATATTAAAGGAAACTAGAAAGAGGAACGGAGGAATTCAAAAAGAGAACTGGAGGGAAGGTCCCTGGGGAGTCTGTCTTTGTGCAAGAGTAGATAGCGAAGGGCACTCTAGTAAGACTTGACGAACAGATAGATGAGCACCACATAAGGTACATACTGACGGAGGGTCACCACTCATTAGATGACCACGTGAGAAGAGACAGTGCCCGATTCTAAGCCTATTCCACTTAACAAAAAGATGCTGCTCGAGAGTTGGAGGGGGACTACATTAGAAGAATTTAGGTTTTACGGTATACAACTTGGAGTTGTAACTCAAAGTATCCCTGTCGAATTGAACAATATCTTGAACAATTAGTGAGATGCAGGAGAAAGTATATCGGTGATGGAAAAGGGGCCAGATGGGAATATTTTATTTTAAAGCCATTTTGGCTCAGTTTTCGGCTCGTTTATGAGCCAATATGCCTGCATGGCGGGAGATCCAAAGGAATTTTACTAGCGACCCTCTAGATTGAAATTCCTGGATGAGGGAAAGAATGTTAAAAACTAGAGGCGAAGGTAGGGGAGAAACAAGAGATTGTAGAGAACTTAAGGAATCAGAGCAGATAAGCCAATTGCTTAGAGGTCAGAATTGATGGTTTGGTTGGATGGAAGAAGCTCAAGGGTCCCTTCTAATCCCACCAAATACAAAGCATAGCCGTCTTTTTCAGTGCTTGAAACTGGGGTGGCCAGGTCAACCCCGGACAACCCCAATGAATTTTTTGTTGCACGTTGTTATATGCAATCCACCTTTCATCACCAGTTATCATCTGCTTCAGTAATCGAACTTCAGCATTTTTTTTTAGTAAAAGATTGCACAAAGAGATGTATCCCTAAAGATCGTATCGACAGACGTACCCATTTTTTCCATCTTCTCTTCGTAAACAGCATAAATCTTATTTTTGTTTGAACGGCGTTCTTGCCCTTTTTGAAATAAAAACTAATGTGGTGTAAATGCAAGTCATCGACGGGCATATTCAATTTGAATACTTGACTAATAGATAGCAAATCAAAGCGAATCTGAACGTAAACATTGTATATACCACAGGAATTAATAATATGAAAATAAACATTACTAATCCAGTATGGAAATAAAAGAAATAATGGAAAATCACTACTAACTTTCCCTACAACCCGATACAACAATCAAAATGATTTTAGTTTCACAAATGTCTGTAATATGTCTGTCATTACACTGATTGAGGTTATGATTCTTATTCTTCTTCTTCTAACAGTATGGCGCTTCTACGATGTAATTTGTCAGCACTAAACTTCAGAAGTTCTAGATATTCGAGAAAGAACTCCTAGAACTTCATAGCCTATTTAACAAATTTAGCTTTTACAAAATTATAAAGTAGATAAGTCCAACTATAGCAGTGTATTCTACAACTTCGATACCAGTGCAAGCATCCGGCATCATCCGGCCTGGTTACCGCCGTGGCAATGGATCGAATACTATACGATAAAAGTTAGAGTCACAAACACAGTCACTAATATAGTTTAGTGTAATAAAGAAATTGCAACAAGATGAATCAATTTATACATAAGCCCATTCAAAGTCACAAACAGTCATGAGTTTCTTCGGAATTAACAATGTCACGAATATGTTTCTTCAAAATAATCTAAGAATCTAAAGACGGTGCACCGAAATACTACTTCATCGACTCGCGCCACTACTTTCTCACGATGAAATCCGTCCAAATAAAGTAAAAACATTAAGCACGTGGATTTAAAACGGCGAATGACTCTCGCCTCGTTTCATACGATGCGAACACAATGAGAAACGAAGCGGAAGTGGTTTGGTTGGACTGTTATCTTAATTTCAGGTTAACAAATTTTCTTCTTATTCTTCTTTTTCTTCCTTTTAATTCGGCTTCTGCTCCAGACAGAGCGCAATGGGCCAGCGCATTAGGATTGGCGAAGGTTAGTATGGCTCGAAGCCATGGCTTCACTGAATTATATCTTTTAGAACGTATTAAAATTATTGCGATCGAATACCACTAGAAGCATCCGGCTTCATCCGTCCTGGTTACCGACGTGACAATGGATCGAAAATCCACAAATTATTGCAATCGATTACCACTGAAAGTATCCGGCGTGACAATGAACCAAAAATCCAAAAATGATTGCAATCAGTTACCACTGGAAGCATCCGGCTTCATCCGGCCTAGTTACCGGCGTGACAATAGATCGAAAATTCACAAATTATTGCAATCGACTACCACTGGAAGCATTCGGCGTGATAATGGGACAAAAATCCAAAAATGATTGCAATCAGTTACCACTGGAAGCATCCGGCTTCATCTGGCCTGGTTACCGGCGTGACAATAGATTGAAAATTCACAAATTATTGCAATCGATTACCACTGGAAGCATTCGGCGTGATAATGGGACAAAAATCCAAAAATTATTGTAATCGATTACCACTGGGGTGACAATGGATTGTTTAACTGTGGTGATCACCACTAATGGTGATGATTATTTAACTGTATTCAACGAATAACACAATCAACACAGAAACCAAAAATATACCAATGTCTCAAATAAATGACTGACTAAATAAACCGGAACGCTGCAGAGGTTTTCAATACAGACCGTACCCCGACCGGCAAAACAATTATGATGGGCAACCTCAACGCATATGATTAATTATCTGGCTTCAACGATTAACACAATTAGAACAGAAATCAAACGAGTACAAAAACAAAATCACAATGGGAAAAGCTGCGTGTAACACTATTAACAAAAAAAACTACTCGGTTTGTCTTAAATTGCAGTTTAATTGTGGCAAGTTCAATGACATTTCAGTAGACATCCACATAGGCATCCAAATAAACTGGAAAGCTGAAGACAGGATACCGAAATACTACTTCTCTGACTCGCATTACTACTTTTTTGCAGTGAAACCCGTCCAAACAAAATAAAAATATTAAGATATTTCAAGATGCACGAGGATATAAAATGGCGGATGACTCTCGACTCGTTTCGTCACCATGAGAAACGAGACGGAAGAAGACGGGGAGAAACAAGTCGCTGGTATAAATATAAAAGGGTGATTTTTTAGTGTGCCCAAACTTCCGATTGAGGTCGCTGTCGAAAGAACTGTGAACTTATGTGCAGTCTCAGTATTGTCAAAATCAGTGCTTTGTGCTCTAAACTTATAGAGCACTTCCTGAATTTCAACTCTGTGATGTATTCGCCGAATTGTCGACAAATTCCGAACGCATTTCACGCTGCTCGATATTAAAACAAAAATAAAACAAAAAAACTGTGTGTTCCCAAGAAAGTATCGGCTTGTTAGTCGACTACGTGGTTTATTTAATTCTGAACCATTTCACATGTCATACAGCTAACGTAGCAATCGATTTATTGATGGAACAATTTGGGAAAAAAATTATTTCAAGGTAATGTGAATTAAGGCTTTTAGATTATTTTCTTTGGGGTTATGTTAAATCTTAGATCTATGCTGCTAAACCAGCATCTACAAGCGCCTTGATAGCCAACATAACTTGGACAAGTGCGGACATAAGACCCCAACTGCTTGAAAAAGTGGTCGGAAATTAAATTGATAGAATGCACCTTGTCAGAAGTAGCCGCGGCGGACATTTGTCCGAAATTGTTTTCAAACATTAATGCCATTATTTCACATAAAATAACTAGTTTCAAGGCATTTAATTTGGTTGTTATTTTATTTGAATTTAAAATTCAGATGCACTAAAAAAAATCACTATATACATAATGTACTGACTGGTTGGCTACTTTTTATTATAGATGCGTCATCAGACTAGGCTGCTATATAACAACTCAACCTACAGATTAACGTGTACTCCAAACCACCGTTTATTTGTAGGCCGGTAATTTGTATTAGAATATTTATATAAAACATACCCAATGGAAATATTGAAAATTATTTAGGAGATAACATTTTATTCTTTCCTTTGCATTTTTAATACAATTCTACTTAACAAAAATGATTACTGTTACCAGTAAAAAGACTCATTCCAAAAAGTTACGATTTTATTCATCAAACCTGGCTTGGAATCAAGTTCTCTTGGGACAGATGATATTGCTCCCGATTTCTGTAAGAAATCATCTTCCGGATATTCTAGGAAACTTCTATTTGGACTCTCAGCTAGTACATCGTGAAGAGTCTAAAGTAGATTGAAAAGACGTTACAGTTCTCTTTTATTAACATTGTTACGAATACTTTTTTTAAATATTATATATTCCATTGGATCTTACGAGAATTATTCGAAAAGTTTTCGACCTTTCATAGAGATGGCGCCAGTATGTCCAAATGAATTTGATATTTATCAGATTTGTTTGTTAACAGTCGACAAAAGACACATTCAAATTAACACGTCTTAAGAATGTTTGACATTTTTTATCCTGGTTTTGCTTTTGAAGTTTCATTCACTTCAAATGATGAGGTCAAAGCAGAGACTACCGCTTATTTAGGAGACTTTTTAGGAAAATACCATTATACTGAGGTTATTAAAAAGTTTGAACATCGATGGTGTAAATAAATTGAATTGCTAGGTGACCACATTAAGAAAAAAATAGAATATTGTTATTTTCAGACCGAGAAGATTTTGAACGACCGTCGTATATTGCATATAAAAAATTATACCATCGAAAACAATTTTACACTACACTGAGGTATATAGTAAAATTTGAATTGTATTTTATTGCACGGACATCTTACAAAAAATTGAATTACCGTTGTGAAGTTTAGTGTAATTTTGATAGCATTCGCCATTTTATCAAGATACTGTGTATTAAGTTAAACATTTGTGAAAATAAATTTGTTTATTTTAGCATTATTGTGCAACTCAATTGCACATTTGAAAGATTAGATTTCGCAGAACCTTTCTGTAGCTCTGGTTTTATTAAATATTAATTTGTGTATTTCGTATAGAAAGTAAATATAGAAAAAAATACCATGCTTCATACCTTGCTTTATTTACTTATTGGAATTATTAAAGAGTTCGTATTAAATAATGTATGTTTATTAAATTCCAAAAGGCTGAATAAAATTATTAGTTAATTCAATACTTTGTCTATAAATTTGAACAAAATTTGGAAATAATTGTTGCTCAACGCATTCGCCATGTAATCACTCAATGAAACACATTACTACTTGCCCCACTGTGATCATTCTTTCTTTCTGTTGTAGCTAAGTAAATTCGCTTAATTTAGTTAAATATCATATTTTTTTTAAATAAATGTAATAAATAACAACTCCTTGCCAATCTAGCAATATAATACCTTACCTCATTGTAATCATAATTTTATTATGTGTTGCTAGCGAATTCGCCATTTAGTTAAAATATATTATAGAAATAAATTTAATGTGCATTCGCCAATCTGTCAATATAAAATCTTAAATTACCTCAGTACGATCACCTTTATTTTTCTTCACCAAAAAACACTTTGCATTACATTTTCCATAAATTTTCTCGACTACATCTTTAATAGAAATTTTTGGACATATTCTCAAAGTGCATTTTTTCTGATCCAGATCTATCAGAAATGAAATGACACCTCCGATTTTTACCAAAGAGTTTTCAATTTTTTTTTGATTTTCCTGTAAACCAGGAGAATTAATACTATAATATTACGGTTAATTAGTACAGTATTTCCTTACCTTAGCTAAATCCGGAATGTATAGCAAGTATACGATTTGTTTCTTGGTCTTAGTTTTGGATTTACTACGAGTGTTTAGAGCTGGGGGAGTTGAATTTCTCAGAATTTCGGTTATAAATGAGGCTCTATTATGTACGTTTTTATTTATGTACCTCATTCTACCATTGAAGCAATATCAAAAAGTTATTTTTATTTAATATAATCATTTGATGTACATCGATACGTGTTATTTGCTCCAAGTGTATCCTTGAGTTATAGCAGAAAGATATTTGAAAGATGCACATTAATTCTACATATTTATATATGCAGTGCCTTGCACAAATATTTTCTGCTGATATCTTCACCTAATAAAGATCAAGCGAAGCTACAGAATCTAGTCGAACAAGAATTTTTTTCCCGGCATATAAAATAGTTGTTTTAAAGTCCCATCTTTCAGCTACAAATCGAGGTAAAATATACGAGCCTACTGGGAATTTAATCGGAAAAAATCAGCTCTAGGCACGATGTCGTTCGCGTCGATAATGAACGCCCACCTGTTTCTCATGTCCTGCAAAAGGGAGTGGTGCGAAAAATACAGCAAAAAGTAGTCTGGAAACGATATCCATTGTATTCTCCAGACTTAGTCCCTTCGAGCTTTCATTATTATCTCTGGAGGATGTCTTTATTGACAGAGTTCACATTTCTTGAGAAACTCGAAAAAAGCTTACTTGAAAGGTGGTGAAATTGTATAGAGTTGGTTTTTCATAAATAAATGCCGGCAATAAATATTGCCGAGCATAGAATAAATATAATCGAGACTTAATGAGGATCTAATAAACAGAACTTCTGGATTTTTTATCTTTAAATATTAATATTATGGTGTCTATAGAACCATAGAGTTGCATTTTTTTTCTTCTGTAGTATAGATTGTGCAATAAATGTAACGATAAGAATAATAATAACCTGATGCATAAAGATTCCAATGACTCGTAAACACCAAAAGTCGAAATCAGGGCATTACAATTGTCGATATCCTCAATTACAATTTCAAAAATATTTAAACATAATTTCAAAACTTCAATGTTGTCGCTGTCCAAGAGTGTGGCAGCATACAAAACAATCTTCTTATCCTGAAAATTATCAGACTGGTAATTTGGAAATAAATATTAGGATAATCTATAAGTTCGTGCGGTTTTCAATTTTAACTTTGTTCGTTTTTATAAAGTTATGTACGCAAGAAGTTGATAAACGAACAATAAATGCAAAAGCTGAGCGACGAAAAGTACGGGACGTATGCTGGATGTAGTAGAAGTTTAACTGCGCAAAGTTCCTGGAGCTTTCTCTTGTATTACTTAGTATCTAGCTGTAGAATAATCCATTTTCTACTGTCTTTCAATGCAAGTTCACGTACTCCAGTCGAGTTGCGTAAAACACAAGTTTATATCGATGAAATGATTGTTTTGAACCAGCTCAAAGTATGTAGATCCTTGAAAATTCCACTAAACACAAGGTATTGCTTTTCTGAAAAATATGTCGCATTGGGGCGCAGATTCCTCTACTTGTTTGGAATCTAATCATTGGTTTTGCTTGTTGAGATCATTATAGTACATTCATTTTTCATCACATGTCACAATCCAATGGAGGACATATTCGTCATATTAATTTAGAACAAGCTAAGTATCAAGACTTGGTGTTTGAATTTTCATTGGAAACCCTAAGACTTTTTTCGACAGCGATTGTTACCCTTACCAAAAGCCTGAAGATGCCTTTTCACTGCTTATAGAATGTTATTCTCGGCAGAATACATTCGCAACAAAATGATATTTAAACCAATTAAATGAAATGCCCTAATTAACTCTTTCAACTAATCAAACATTTGTTTGAAAATGCTACACAAACCAACGTACGAACTTATGAATCATTCTAACATTAAAATTTTACCTTTAAAAGTTCTTTATGGTTCTTCCCATCCGAGAGGAGCTTCAGAAATGCATTCAAGTTATTTATTTCTTTAGAGCCGTTTTTGACTACCATAATTATAAATAATTGACAGCAGATGTCACAACTAATTAAATATAAAAGTAGTTTTTTTTCTTTGTTATCTATCGCAATCACAAAGTAACGGACAGATCAATCAATAAATATAAAAGTGTATAAAATGCAGGAATGATAAAATAAGAATAAAATGATATTTCAAGCACAGTAAATGATTCTGTAAATCAGACTTCGGTGTAGGGGATGTTGACTTTTGGAAAATTGTTTCTAAATGTTTCTCCAGCGTACTCTGTCTGTAGGACTGTACTATACTGTCTAAAGGTTCTATACTGTCTATAACTCTTTTTGCCAGTCTTACCCCTTCCATTCTGGTAATGCTTCTTAATGTTCACTGTGTTTATTTCCATTGACATTATCATAATTGTGTCCCTTAGTCTTTATTTAATGCTGCTCTTATAGCATAAATATTATTTGCAATGTCATTTGCATCTCAAGATAACGAAGTGTATGAAAATGTTAAGGTTTTATTAAAGATCATATTTCAATTGGAATATTGTTTTGATATGCCCGATACATTTATTATGCAAATTAAATTTTATTTTTGTAATAGCTTTGAATTAATAAAAACAAACAATAATTTAGATTGATTAGTCTATTAGTCTATAAGAACTTAAATTTAAACATTAAAAAAAAGTGTTAACCATAGAAAAAAAAATGATAATACCAACTGTATATTTTATAGAGCAGAATGTCTTCTCATTCTTCAGATTGCGTTTTGGAATATTGCAGGAACAAATGTTGGAAATATTAAAATTAAAAAAAAATTGGAAGTACAGTCTGGCGCAAAGGAAACGCATCTGATTCATGTAAGTAGAGCACTGTTAATATTCAAGGCCATTTTTTTGTAATTACAGCTAAATGAAGTAATTTATTTATTTATTTAGCATATGGCTCATACGGATTTGAATTATATATATATAATTTTTTAATTATAATTAATTATAATTAAAAATTTAATTTAATTTTAAATTAATGGTGGAAAATAATGTCAGTCACGTGTTACCCCTTTTTGTGGTCACACATCTACAATGCATCTTGAAAGTTGTACACCACTCTCAAAATCATTTCTTCCGGTACTCTTGCGATTCCTCGAAGAATAACAAATTTTAGTTCCTGCATCGTAGGGATGAAATTTTAAGTCGTCATACAGAATGCGTTATAGCGACCGACGGTGCATACCCAGAGTTGTGGCGCCTAGTTGAGTGCTGAGGAGTAGCAAGAACCAGTTTCAACATTGTCTGGTGTCGGAACGGCATGGGAGAAGTCAGGTGGTTTTCTTTTCATGACAGATCCGGTAGCTCGAAGTGCTTCAACCCATCGGAGATCGTGTTTCGATCTGAAATTGGCCCTCGGCGTTTAACGTTGAACTGTTGACGGAAAAGACGTTGCACATTAACTACAGAATCACGTGAGATCGTCAGCCCTCTCTTTGCAAAATACAAGCCGTCCGTTTCCTCTGGGTCACCTTGTATATATAATAATTAATTGATCATTGTATTGTTGGTCAGAAAACTTTTCAAGACATCCTCGTAAGTTCATCTCAGATCATCTCCCCCCTCCTGGTCGTACTGGGGGCCCTATTATGGAAAAATGCCCCCGGAGCGGGTAGCCCCTCCCACGTATGCAATTAAACGCGAGGGCGCAATTATACAAAATTCGGACTGGATTTAATTGGGGGGGCCTCTGATCGAGAGGGGCACTTAAATTTTTTGATAATTGGCGCCTCCAAGCGCCTCGTCTAGACTCTCTCGATGTAAATTTTCGACGGTTTTTTTTCTTATTGAGAAAATTGGCTTCGTTAATCGTTGTTAATATTTATTTATGTACAGTATCATGTTAGAAATATTTACCTTTAATATGATAACAATCATCAATCATTATTCAATCAATGGTTAACACTGAAAATGACTCTAAAGGAACTATATACGAAGGTAGAAAGAAAAGTGCGATCGTTTTTAAATGAAATATTGCTTTTTTGATTGAAAATGTCTGTTTTGACCTAGTCTGCTTTAGCTCGATACACTTTTCGTACAGCCATGTTATATGTTTCTTGTGCTTCCAAATAGTAAGACTTATCGAACTCGATAATAAAACAATCATGTGTTTTTTAATGTTACGTGAATCGTTTAAAACGTCTTATATGGTAAAAAATTAGTGATAGTACAACTTTGACACTAAAGTGTAAATTTGCCTTTTTCTCTGTAAAAAACAAACCAATTTTATGCCGAAAGGTATAAAATGAATAAATTACTACAAAAATATTACATTTTATTTTGAAATAATAACTTATGAGAACACTGAAACAAACTTAATTTTTCTAATAATACAATCTTTACAGGTTGTAATTTAGTTGTATTTTTTTTAATAATCGTTGGTTATATATATATATTTTCTTCTGAAAATATACAATTAGGGTTAATTGAACCACTCGGCTTAAAAATTCGATAAAAAAAAATTAAACGTTCTCTTAGAATTATATTCTAATATGTTAAGCCCTGATTTGTCCAATATTTTAAATCATTGTGATGATTATATTTTGAAAAATTTACCACATCCACCTTACTTCCCGGACAGACTGCCACCTTTTCTGATCCTTACATAACTTTTTGAATGGAAAGACCTTCAATTCTGAAGATTAAGTTAGCCGGGCTGTTATATATCAACCACATTTTATAAGGAAGGTATTGATAAGCTACCAGGTTGATGGGAGGTCATACATTGTAGTGGTATATACATAATAAATTAATATAATTTTGTTATTCAGTGACGATTTATATTGTTAATAAACTGTTGACGTAAACTTCACCTTCCACTTTCTAAAAACTTCTTGATTTACAAAGATTTCCTTAAAAACCAATTTGATATTGTCATTAAAGGTATTTTGAAGGAAGTATGGCAGGTGGTAAGAACATT